>OZ020307.1:60585363-61185363 GCA_963971305.1 Arcuatula senhousia
GAAGGTTCAAGTTGTCGAAATAAAAAAAAAACGGATTTTATTTTTAACATCGTAGTTCCATGAAGGAATGTACGCTAAATTAACTAGTCTGTGTAATGTTATTTTCGTGGCTGGCTGTCATCCCCGTAAAAAATAACCAAGACAATAGATAACACACGATAATAGTGAAAAGGTATTGAATGAAAGATAATGGGATGTGGGATAAGTGTACGTGTAACAAAATTCAATATAAACGACAATAAATATTTTGCGTAGCAAAATTTATTGTCTGGAACTTTGTTGTCATTTGTATTTACAACATTGAAGAGACAGTAGCATTCATTTAGACTTTTGAATTCTGCTAGCTGTTTTGCAATATAATGCTCATGATTCAAATCCATTTCTAAATACCAAAGAAAGAGCCTTTCTTGACATAGAGCAAGTAACAAAATCGACTAATACGTACACACAAGATCTCCACATTAGAATAGGGGCGTATAAAGTGTGGCCTGGTTTAAACTAGTTTTTTTCCCATCTGGTCACCAGTGTTCGAGGATACACAATTTGTTTGTTGTATATATCCCCTTAAGTCATCGGACATCAATGACATTCAATAAATTTAGTCTTAAAAATAACATATCAGTGTTTATGCCTCGAAATTTGCATAAACAGCATAACGAAATTTCCCACCTTGATACTAAATATCTATGCTGCATTTCTTTCAGTAATACCTTGTTCTAAAGTTGTTAATGATGGTTCTACCATACCTTTTAGCTGCAAGGTTGACAGTTGCAACGAGTGTGGGTCAAGTGTGGGTGGTTCGGTTAACACAGGCTACTGTCCTACCAATAATATAAATTGTTGTCCTGAATGCAAGTCAAAAAATACTAGCCATATTTACTCGCATAAAATAGTCAAATTGACACTAAGTTTCAACTAATCTAAAATCGAGTAACATATACACCGGGTTATGAAGAAACAAAGACGTGTTAATCGGATAATCAAATGTCGTTAATCCAAAAAGGCAAAGACAAAATAGGTAGACAAAAAATCACGACAAAAGCAAACCAAACAAAACATGCAGAAAGAACTTTAAACATGTTTAGGGTTTTGATTTTAAACTAATTGGTTTAAAAAAATATCTTTTCTCTTCATGTAATACTTCAACAACTGTTTATTAACTCCAAATATGAATGGTAGTTGTCAGACGCCCGTCACTTCTACTTTTTATTCTCTTAAACTGGCAAAACATTAAGACTCAAATTCAAAGGAAAAGTGCTCAAATAAATACCAATAGGCCATAGAGCTTATTTTGTGCGGTTTTTTTTTATTTCAACATTTTGTAAAGTTTTAAACATGTTTATCTTACTTAATTTTATACTCGCAACAAACCTATGCTAAACTGACCAACAGTCCTATTTTCTGTTTTACTTATAACCCCCTTATAAATTAAGATCACCCCCAAAAATATCAAAATAATAGACACTGGAAAATAAATTTCATTGAAAATCTATAGAGTTACCTATATTTAAACTTACTCCAGATCATTCGAAATCTTGTTTATATAAGGTGGATGGGACTGAATCTATCTTTATGGCGGACAAAATTGCAAACTGAACAACCAGTGCAGTAACCCAGTTACCTCCAACCTGATGATTGTTGTAGTCCTAATCAATGCTCTGCAGATCCTTATAGTGTCATACAAGTTTGATATATATGATATCCTAAAGAATTAACCCTAAATAAAGCAAACTCTACCGACAGTAGATGTCCATTTCTAGATTTGGACTTAAGCATTATCAATGCTAGATTACACATTAAAGTTTATGATAAACGGGATGACTTTTCATTCCCAATAGTTAATTTTACGTTTCTTGAAGGAGACGTACCATTAGCTCCAGCTTACGGGGTATACATTTCACAATTAGTCAGGTATGCTCACATTTGCAGTGATGTGTCTGATTTTAATGATAAAAACCGTTTTATTACAGAAAAATTGCTAAAACATGGTTACCGTTACCACGAATTAGTCAAATCTTATACAAAATTTGCACATAAATATGGACATCTCATCGAAAAATTTGATTGTACACGTAGATTTCAGATTGTTAAAGGAATATCTCATCCTGATTTTTATAGTAATGTAGTTTATAAAGCGCAAATAATCAAAAACAACCTTATGGAAATTAAAAACTGGCTTAAAACATTTTGAAAAAAGAATACGAATTCAATGTTTTAGTAAAATCTTTGCATTTGGTATGTTTTGGCAGAAATATTGATAGCTTGATAGTAACTTTAAAACGTTAAATTTTCACTTTGTATCCACTGTATTATTTGTAAGCACCACAGCGATCAAGTATGTCGGTTCTGTGTGGTGATACAACTCTAAATCATTCATTGTTTTGACGTGGGGTGTCGGATTTAGAACTGATGTATTTGATTCTTTTACATCAATTGATAAATGTTTCTTAGCTAGTTGTCAGTAACTTCGAGTGTTCTCAAGAGAGTTCCTCCTTGTCTTGTTGTTTTCGTACAGTATTTTGTCTTAGGTTCTCTCTTGTTGAATTGAACTTTTGTCGATTGAGTTTTATAGTGTGTTTTATATGTATGCTTTGTGCAAGCTTATCAATAGGGGGGAGGTTGGATCCAAAAACTAGTTTAACCCCGCCACATTTTATATGTGCCTGTCCTTTGCCAGGAAACTTTGCCAAATATAGACGATATTGAGATGTGGAATAAGTGTACGCGACACAACAAACATAAACAAACAGCAATTCAAAAAATCACAACGGAAAACAGCAAGCAGTCTTCAACATGACCATAGGTCACTGCTTACCGTCTTGCATTGGCCCAAGACTTATAATACAATACAAAAGTATCAAAACCAATCCCTAAATCATCAACGAAAGACCCAATTCTTGACATAAAACAGTTAACACAGAATGACAAGGACAAACAAAGGCTTTGGCAAGTTTCCTGGCTTAGGACAGGCACATATAAAATGTGGCGGGGTTAAACTAGTTTTTTGGATCCAACCTTCCCCCTATTGATAAGCTTGCACAAAGCCTTTGTTTGTCCTTGTCATTCTGTGTTAACTGTTTTATGTCAAGAATTGGGTTTTTTGTTGATGATTTCGGGATTGGTTTTGATACTTTTGTATTGTATTATAAGTCTTGGGCCAATGCAAGACGGTAGGCAGTGACCTATGTCCATGTTGACTGCTTGCTGTTTTCCGACGTAATTTTTTTAATTGCTGTTTGTTTATGTTTGTTGTGTCGCGTACATTTATTCTACATCTCAATATCGTCTATTAAACAAGTAAGTTTAGCACAATAAAAGTAATAACAAAATTACCGAACTTGGAGAATCAATCTCAAATGTCAATAAGACGAGTCAAAACAAGTAAAGCATACCGGAAAAATTTAAGATAGCAATGGTCCTGACTTAGTACAGGCATTGCGATCTTTGGGTCCGGAAGTTACACAAAACACAACAGGTTAAAATAGAGGAAAGTGTAGAATTTATTTTCCCGCAAATTAGTCTGAAAAGGTTATACTTATATCGCCTGGTCATGGAATAGTTAAATACGACGAAAGGAAGAGTGCCTGGTATTCTGGCTCATTAGGTCAAAGGTTATAATCATCTCGACACCTCTATTGATTCAATTGTTCCATCTTAAATTGATAAAACATTCATTTTGTTTTCTTTACATTAAAACAAATTGATACAAAGGCATAAACACAGATTGAAGGTCGAATCGAAAAATGATTATCTAATTCTCCCTTTGATATATTATTTTTGTGGCAACTGAAAAAAATACCTGAGGTCTAATGTCTAATCTATTTGACAATATATAGTAATCGTTTCTATCCCACGCTACCTACGGGAGTGATAATGGGAAAAAAGTCAATAATTTAGTTGAAATTTGGACTGTGATTTCTTTCAACGTCCGGTTTGGCACGCTTGATTTCTTGAACTTTCAGCGTCTTTTGAACGCCTTTTTTTTTGAAAATTTTGCACTTATTAAGCATACAAATTAAATGGCCCACAAGAAAAGCTATTTAGTTTTTATTTTCGAATACAAATCGTTTCAATTCATCGCATTTTCACATTTCAATTTCTATATCTTGGAAAATATTCAGAATATATGTTGTAAATTTGGGAGCGTCTCGGTAAAACCTGCTTCATATTATGTTTAAATAATGGAACCGTGAAGGGAATTATCTAGTTATTGCAAAATCAGCAAAATATTAACTAGGCCATATTCAAATGTAAACAGCATAAAGTTCTTTTCATTCACCCTTAATTGACCATCGAATCATTTTCCAGGTTTTTATCCAACATCCCAATAAAAATATGTTCTAATACTAACTCTCAGTTAACAGAGCATCCCTTGTGTGATGATCCCATGTAAGGCAAGGTTAGGATAAGAAGCCAGGGTTTGGTATAGTTGAACCCTAAGATAAAACAACCATGGGAAAACAGTTAAGGCTTACCCAGACGAAGGTCATGTAAGCTTAAGCCATTACTTAATCGTCCTCCATCTGAAAACAATATTTTAATTTTAGTTGTTCATGCAAAATAGAAGAAGTATATAAAGTGGTGATGCTGTTGAACGATGAAACTGATTTGGAGTTAAGAATCTCCAACTGTTCTTTCGAATTCTTCAGGATCCAGATTTGATCGACACCATTACTAGAATTATAACACTCGTAATATATTATTGGAGGTCAGATTTTATTGTCGTTAGTATTGAAGTTTACAGAATTGAAAGAGGTACATTTTGATGACCCTGCAATGAAACGCAACTTATATGGATTTTTATGTAATTTAGGAATCCAATACAGGGATGGGATATCATAATTGTCAGCGCCAACAGATTTGTGACTGTCAATAATGGCTGGTACAACCAACCCCTAGTTCAGCTGTCAAGCATTCAATATAGTGTTTCTTGTACACAAAAATGATGTTATTTGGTGCTTTGTCTGCAGGTGCAAGAACATATTAGTCATGTAAGATTGACAGTGTTTCTGCAAAATCGGCATTGTTAATAATGGATGTTGCTTAAGTGCTCATTGAGCCCTTCAAAGAATTTATTATTTTTAAAATCAATGACCTCACAGCTTAAAAAAAACCGTCATTTTCTTTCTCCTGTTTTTTCTCGGCCCATTTTTCTGCATAGTCTTCACCTGAATCCGTGATTGTTTTTAAAGTATGGTGCCAGTTGATTCGTCTTGGCTCACGATATTTTTGTCCTTTAGCCAAAACATTGCGAAGTAAGTCATTTACAACGATGTTCAGGTCACCTGTGATAACGTTGCAAGAGGGACCATAATTGGATGGGAATTTTTAACAAGAGCAGTCTGGAGGTTTTGATTTTTGGTCATTGATTTGGAAATCCTGCAACACTGTTTTTGTACTTGAAAACCTTGGTTGGGTGCAAACGTATAAGAGATGATTGGAATACTTTTGTCTTTGAAATAAGGAGGAATATGTGCCTTAACAGATTTATGATGTAGAATATTTCCTTAATTAATGGCATTCAAACCTTTGTTTAGGAAGGGAAGCGAGAGAAAAGAACGGTTGTCTTTACTATTTTCATGTGGACCTCCGACAGGTTTGAATAGGCAGTTGTAACTGACACCAAGAACAATAGCGGTCAATCGTTAAAGGTTGGACTTTGGGTCAGTGACATTGTTTATACCAGGTATTAAGTTTCGAAATGGGGTATAGAATACAATTTGGTGTAAATCTGATGAATCCCTAGTGGTTTTTTGGACAACGGTAGCAATTCTTTTATTGTAACCTTGCAGAGCTTTGGTGCATTGTAATTACAATGACCACGACTGCGTTTCCGTCTTTCTGTTCTTTCTAAGTTATTAATCACATTCACATCATTGCATTAATTAGGGATAGACAAATTGCTTATACTTCCAATGTTATCATTGCACCCATAAGGTAGTGCGTGCGGTTCCCAGTCGTCTAATCCAGAACTCTTCTCTTTCTCTACGGAAAGGTGTTCTCAAAGTGAGATTGTTCGTTGTATGGTATTTTTTTCCTAGAATGTGAACTCTCAAGGACAATATGGGATGGTCAGGTTGGTTAAAATATTGGTAGACAAAAGCAAAATTGTCGTTGGTGACACCTGACCTGTGACCACACATACGAGCATTTAGTCTTCCCTTTTTCTCAACAACATAGATCAATCCAAAGAGAGTGCGTTCTAGTCCGTGAATTAGATTGGAAGATTTGCAATTTAAATCAATCCAACTGATAAAGATGTATGATCGATTGGTTAAGTTGCTTTTAATTTCGGTGTCATTGAACAAGATTTTACAAGTTTTATCACATTTACTGACTGTGCAATTGCGTTTAACATTTTCAAAACCTAAAACCTCTTCCAAGATTACAAAGCATTGTTTGATGTTAATATAATAAGAAGAAAAAGTTTTTATATTCAAGATCTGGATTATCAGACTAGCTATATGAAATCTTTGACGAAACTTGGGTATTTTATACTCCTGCATTACGAAAAGACGCCGTGTCCGTAGTGTGGTTAAGTCCAGGCCTTTTTATACTGGGCGACGCCTGAGCTTATACCCTTTTCTGGTTTCTCAAGATTTTGCTTATATTAAGCTACAGGGCTGGTGATGTCCTCTTGGGAAAAATGTCCACAAGCAGAGACATCGACCCAGTGAATTGAAAAAAGCAAAGAGGCACCAAAAGTCCGAAAGAAGAACGACGAAACCGGTAAACATGAACAAAAACAGCAAAAAGAAACCCAAAACACAAACTCAACTGTACGGAAATCAACAACGCAAACTCGAGTCGTGACAAGAGTGAACTCAGGTGTTTCGGAAGAGAAAGCTGTTCCTGCCTGATATAGCACACCCGTGGTGTTTCTTATTTCCAATTCAGTGTGTCAAATCCAGTAAAGGAAGACAAAACAGATTTTTACGACAAACCAACATCTGCATTCATTGGAAAGATAGAAATCCCATATTTGTCAACGAGTGCACGGTGTTTAAAATTTTCTGAGTGAAGACAGGAACCGTGGAGCAACATAACCCTGTGTCAGCAACTTTGATACGAAAACGATTGGAAAATTGAAGTCATCACGTTTGTCATATGCATAGAACTTTGTTGAAAGTCCTTCATGAGAGTCAATTTCGAGATGTAGATATAACTATGAGGCAGACTTTCTAGAATCCGTTGTGTCCTTTATCTCAAGCTCTTGGGGATAAATGAGATGGAGAAAGTCACGAATTCGAATATTGTTTAGTGAAAGTACATCATCAATATAACAGAACATGAGGTTGAAAGAGAGAGCTAGTCTACAATCTCTTTTTTATATAGAAGAGATTGTAAGAAGTCTGCTTTATATGAATGTAAAAACAAATCAGCAAGCAAAAGTGCACAATTAGTGCCCATTGGAATCCCTATCATTTGTTGAAAAATACGTCCACCAAACTGTACAAATATGTTGTCGATAAAAAAAATGAAGCATGTCGACTATTTGTTATTGCAAATTACAGAAAAGCATAAGCAAATGCACAAACTGCAATCAGTGACTGTGATACGTCACCCACCGAGTTATCAATGGATATATAAGGTTTGTAAAATTTTGTAAATAAAGACAAAGCAACATTTATATGACGCCATCATCTGTGGTAATCTAAGAGATGCAAATCTTTATTGAATCAACACCGTGTGATTGCTCTGTCGTTCAGTCTCCGGGCCAAGCTAGCAGGATGCATATACATGTATTAATTTGGTTGGACCAAGAAACGGAAAGAGGAGGATGATTGTTACGTGTTTTTTAAATATCATATTTATCTTAATTTTTAAAAGTTACTTTCTTTTTTAAGGTTTAATAATGAGGCTTTTTGTAAAAGCTGAACATCTAAAAAAGGAGGATTTTGAACACATAAAATGATGTAAGGTTACTGATAAAGGCGAGAAAAGAAAAAAAAGTTCGTATCTTCATATAGGATTGTTCCACAGAACATTTGGAAGCGTTTGGCCTCTTGTGTATAATATAATATAAATAAATGTTTTAAAACTCGGCGATATGTCAAAGTTGTTAAGGATGTTCTCTGGTCAGGATCCAAAACTTTAAAGCATCAAAGTTTTTTCTTACCTTGATTTTTGCAATGTCCCGACACTACAAAAGCAATACATGAAGAAAAATTCATGGATGGCTGTGCTTTTTTTCTTCGCTACAGACGTTTATAGATGGCCAATTTTGATGATTTTGTAAATTTTCAGCAATTTTTACCCAGATTTTGACTCTTTTCATGGAATCATCAATTTAAGATTATTGAACTTTTTAAAAAAACTTTTCGATATGTTTTATTACGTGAAAATGAATATATCAAACTAAAAACTATTTTTTGCAGTGTGGATATAAGAAAGTTTTGTCCCATTTTCATGTATTTAAGGGGCATATTTTTGGCGTTCCAAATTCCCTAAAATCCTTTTTTTTATTTTCTTGCAGCTGATGATTCAAACTTCATTTATTTTGTGGTGTTTTTTAGCCAAAATATCTAATCAAATGTTTTAGGAAGCAAAAATAGATGACAAGTGTAACAATTGTATGGTATACATATGTAGAAATCAAATCCATGGCGGGTTCCAAATCTGTGGCAGATGCCTAAACTGTGGCAGATCATGATGTCATAATTAAATTTCAAAGGCCCCAAATATGTGGCAGGTTTCAGACGTTGCAAATCTATGGCAGATTTCAAACCTTATGGTTGATTGTGACATCACAATGATTTATTCAGTGATCCCAAATCTATGGCAGATTTTAATTGTGCCAAATCCATGGCATATTTTATAAGTGTCCAAAATCTATAGCAAATAAATACCCATCGGTAATTGGAATTAGGAAAATAATAAAAGAGACAGACAAAAACATTTGCTCTTCATATTCTTGTATTTGTCGCCTCACAGGATTTGGTTTGAGCGTCTCTGATGGATATTAAATGCATGTGTGTACGCAGTTTTAAATTATCAGCCTGTAACTTTGGTATACATTGAAGAAACAAACACAAAACAAGAATATGTCCGAAAGACATAATGGACCATCTCTCAGCATTAGGAAAGTACAAAAAGGGACAGACAAAACATTTGCTCTTCGTATATTGTATTTTTTGCCTTACGGGATTTGGCTTGAGTGTCTCTGATGGGTATTAAATGCATGTGTGGACATAGGTTTAAATTAAATGGTCCAAAACTTCACAAAACAATAATATGTCTGAAAGGCATGTTGCTCCATCTCGAAGCATTTGGGACGGACGAGTAGACGGACGAACAGACCCGAACACTATATGCTCCCTTCTTCCGTAGATGGGGCATAACAACAGACAAAGTAAAAACAAATACAAAACATCCTTACAGCAATCACCAACAAGAAGGGGTCGTAATGTAAGATTGTCAACAGGCACAATGCATGTGGCCCAAAACAATTATTGTAACAAATTCTAAAATGCTTTCATCAAAAAGTTTCTATATCAATGGTGTTTTTTTTCAGTTCAGACTAAACTACATGTATAATTTTCTTTGTTTTAATCTTTGAATCTGCAGGACCAGAAACATTAGGTATCATCGAAAATGTGTCATGTAATTAAGTTTTAAATTTATTCCTAGCATGAATATAAGCATGGACAAAGTCGCCCAACCAGTGACAAACATTTTATAAACATCTGTCTTATGATTACGCCTCGTAACATTTTTACTGTAGCTTTTCTGGTGAGTTATTTTTTTTGGTACGAAAACTGATAAGACAGGTAATATGCCCAGAGATTAATCCATTTATATTAAGGATGTATTCTTCTGAGGGGTCAAAATTTTCCTTAATCAAGTTTTTTCCCAAACCTACATTTTTGAAATGCTAAGACCCTGAGAAAATCAAATTTACTAAGAAAATAATATGTCCGTGTGCATTTTAGTTTGCTACAGCCATTTGAAAAGGGCCTATTTTGACAATTTTCCCAAAATTTCATCATTTTTGGCCTATTTTGAGGTAATTTTCTTTAAGATATCAAGTTTCAAAATCAAATTTTCTCTCAAAGTTTCCATATTGATAGATGCCATGATTCTGAACAAATTTAACTTATAAAAAGTATATGTCCGTGATGATATAAGAAAGTTTAGTACCGAAAATGTGCCTTTTTATGTCATTTTCAAGACACCTTTAAGTCGGTAAAAATCTAGATTTTTCAAATTTTCTATCATACCAGAACCTCAAACTCTCCATTTTCGTTTGAAATAATTGGACAAATATATCTTTTTGAATTTAGAAAAGAAATTATATGAATTGCATGAATATTTTGTTGGAAAAATGAATTTTACTACCCCTACCCTGAAATTGGCTAAATTCAGATTGAGATCAATGGTCCAATTTGGTCAAAAATTAAAATGTTGCATATCTCAAAAACTACTAATAATATCTTCATACTTTTTTGACAAAATTGAGATGGATCATCATTTGATATATATCCACCAAAAGTTTTCAATTATAAGGCAAGGTTTAAAAATTATTCACAAACGAGATTTCAACGAGACTGAAACCTCAGAAGAATACCCCCTTAAAATCACAGAGACTCCAGAATTGTTTTTTTTATTATTGTGATTAATGTTATAGGGACTGCATGAACTGCTTACAATATGAGTTTTGTAACAGACAAAATGTTTATTTAATCTAAAGACTACAAATAAATTTTATACTTTCATTTGGTCTATAAAAACACGATGGATTAGGAAAGCTGGCGTTTATTATGCTTACAATATGAGTTTTGTAACAGACAGAATGTTTGTTTAATCTGAAGACTACAAATAAATTGTACACTTTCATTTGGTCTATAAAAACACGATGAATTTTATTAAGCCAGTTCCTTCAGCTGGTAGCGGTTGAGATCAAACACGTATCCAGTTTCGCCATCTCTGACTTTGTAAACCTTCCCCGCATTGGAGGAACAAATGCTTGTCACGATTCCTTTTCTGTAGTACCCGCTTGAAAAGATGGCTGTACCTTTATTCATTGCAGGATTAGTCCTATAGTATACCCACTGGCTTTCGAAAGGATAGAAAGTGATGTCGTCTTGAAGGTTCTCGGCAAACTGTTGTAAGGGAAATGATGAATGGGCTTCCATCTGTAAGCGTCTGTAAAAAGCACTTTGTCCGTATTTCGGCATTTCTCTTGATGGAACCTGTGAAAAGATGCAAAGTTTAAAATTCAAACATAGCATTAATATTGTTAATCAAACCTAGTTAAAAATAGAATATCTAAAAGCATGGAAAACCCAGAAGTAAAAAATACCTTATATTTGTATTTATAACCTAACTGACGGATACGTATATCTGGTTTGGTTAGCATCAGGGAGCGACATCGACTATGAAGGTAGCATCAGTGAGTCACCTTGACTATCAGGGTAGCATCGGGGAGGTTAGGATTAGAATAAAACAACTTTGATAATCACCACGTGCACACGCATAAGTATAAGACTTTTCGACTTTCTGGTTAGCAGCAGCGAGCAGCCTCCATTATAAGGTTAGCATCAGGAACTCAGAGTAAGACTTAGGATCAGTGAGCCTTCTCGATTAACAGGGAAGCATCAGGGAACTGTCACGACGATAAAAGGAGCATTAGGGAGCCGCCTCGCCGATTAAGTTAGGGTTAACATTTAATATGGTTAGGGTTCAGGGAGCCTCATCGATGATCAGCTGGGTTAGGGTAAGCATTGAATAACGTTAGGGATTAGGGTTAGGGACTGGTGTTAGTGCTAAGGTTAGGGTATGGGTTAGGGTTTAGATCACACGATCAGTTTGGGATAAACATTTAATAGGCTTAGCATTGGGTTAGCGGTAAAGGTTAGGGGTTAGGGGTTAGGGTTAGGGGCTAGGGTTAGGGTTAGGGTAAACATTTAATAGGACTATGGTTTGGTTAGTGGTTAGGATTAGTGGTTTGGGTTTGGTTAGGGTTAGGGTTAGGGTTAGGGTTTAGTAAGCGTTTAGGGTTAAGGTTAGGGGTCGGGTTTGGGTTGCAGTAAGGTTTAAGGTTAGGGTTAGGATTTAGTTAGTGGTAAGGGTTATGGTAAAGGTCAGGGTTTGTGCTAGGCTTTAGTTAGCAGTTAGGGTTAAGGTTAGGGTTAGCGGTAGGGCTAGGGGTAAGGGTAAGAATTAAGATAGCGGTTAGTGTTAGGGCTAGGGGTTCGAGTTAAGGATAAGTAAGCGGTTAGGGTTTGTGTTAGGGTTTGGGTTGCGGTAAGGTTTAAGTAAAGGTAATAACAAAACTACCGAACTTGAATGGTCAATCTCATAGTCCAGAGAAAATGACAAAAACGAATCAGTCATACCGGAGAACTGGTGGATCGCAATGGTCCTGACTTGGTACAGGCATTTCAAACGAAATGGTGGGTTAAACCAGGTTTAAGGTTAGGGTAAGGATTTAGTTAGTGGTAAGGGTTATAGTAAAGGTCAGGGTTTGTGCTATGCTTTAGTTAGCGGTTAGGGTTAAGGTTAGGGTTAGGGGTAGGGCTAGGGGTTAGGGTAAGAATTAAGATAGCGGTTAGTGTTAGGGCTAGGGGTTCGAGTTAAGGATTTGTAAGTGGTTAGGATTTGTGTTAGGGTTATGATTTAGTAAGCGGTTAGGGTTTAGTTAGCGGTAAGGGTTTAGTCAGCAATTAGGGTTAGTGGTTAGTGTTACGTGTTAGGGTTAGGAGTTAGGGTTAGGTTAGCATCAGGGAGTCGTCTCGATTATCAAACTAGCATCAGGAAGCCGTTTCGACTATAAGGGTAGCATCAGCGAGCCGTCTCGACTATCAGGTTAGGGTTAGCATTTTAATAGATAATAATATTATTCTATCAATCTCTCCTAGCGCCGCCTCCACTATCAGGTTAGCATCAGGGAGCCGCCCAGACTATCAGGTTAGCATCAACGAACCGTCTCGACTATCAGGTTAGCATCAGGGAGCAGCCTCTACTATCAGGTTAGCATCAGGGAGCCGCCTCGATTATCAGGTTAGCATCAGGGAGTAGACTCTACTATCAGGTTAGCATCAGGGAGCCGCCCCGACTATCAGGTTAGCATCAGGGAGCCGCCTCGACTATCAGGTTAGCATCAGGGAGCAGCCTCTACTATCAGGTTAGCATCAGGGAGCCGCCTTGACTATCAGGCTAGCATCAGGGAGCCGTCTCGTCTATCAGGTTAGGGTTAGCATTTTTATAGGTTATAATATTATTATATCAATCTCTCTTAGTACCGCCGTCACTATCAGGTTAGCATCAGGCAGCCGCCTCGACTATCAGGTTAGCATCAGGGAGCAGCCTCTACTATCAGGGAGCCGCCTCGACTATCAGGTTAGCATCAGGGAGCGGCCTCGACTATCAGGGAGCCGCCTCGACTATCAGGTTTGCATCAGGGAGCGGCCTCAACTATCAGGTTAGCATCAGGGAGCGGCCTCGACTATCAGGGAGCCGCCTCGACTATCAGGGAGCCGCCTCGACTATCAGGTTAGCATCAAGGAGCGGCCTCAACTATCAGGGAGCCGCCTCGACTATCTGGTAAGCATCAGGGAGCCGTCTCGACTATCAGGTTAGCATCAAGGAGCAGCATCTACTATCAGGGAGCCACCCCGACTATCAGGTTAGCATCAGGGAGCCGTCTCGACTATTAGGTTAGGGTTAGCATTTCAATAGGTCATAATATTATTATATCAATGTCTCCTGGTGCCCCCTCGACGATCAGTGTAGCATTAGGGAGCCGCTTCGACTATCAGGGTTCAAGCATTAGGAAGCCATCTCAACTATCAGGATAGTATCGTCGTTTATTCTTTTTGTAGACAAAGTCAAACGTTGTGAGTATAAGCAAGATTTGCGTGATTGACATTTACTGTCACGCTTGAATTTGGTATTCTTCTTAAACACGGATCATTTTTTTCATTTACTCGAAACTGTGTTATTAAAAAAGAAGATATTATCTCTTTTATTGCAGAAATTAATCATAGCTTTAAAAATTCTGAATTACATTTCTATTTACCAGTAAGCATCCACCAGCGGCCTCGAATATCATGGTGTAAATTTTAAAGCATTTTAAAACATGTACATCTCCATGAACTAACCCCTTTACGTTTAAACTAGTCTGCTGTAAGCTATATTAATTACCTTGTTTTCTTTGTCGTCTCTTTCTCTACAGAACTTCCTTCTGTACAGTTCCCTATAGTAAGGGCTCACATTTTCCTAAATATTAGAAAATTATTAAATTAACAAACCAAATAAACCAATAAAATTTTAAAGGCAACTAGTGTGACAAAAGAACAATGCAAACTTTTCTGAATATAAGATTTTCTTTATTTAAGGACTACATTTAACCTGTTGACAATTGTTAGGATAACATCCTTTGCACAATCTAGATTTGTTTTTCCAAGATTCATCCAAAATGTGTACCCTTTCTTAAAAAAATCATAACTAGTTTTATACATTGTATAGATTTTAATGAGATGAAGAAGTGTACGCAAAAACCTACATGCATAAATGTAGCGACAACTTATACCTGCATTACTTCTGTCTGTGTAAAAGACGGCTCAGGAAGCTGATCAATACTAGGCGCAACCAGGGTGGGGTTGCAATGCTTTGCGACTTTTGGCGGTGGTGCATCGTCGTTATCTCCAACAAATTCCATTGCCTCTACAATAAATCAAAACAGAACCAAGTCATGACAGTAACCAAAGACACCTTATATCTTTTTAAAATACGATAATCAAGGACCATCAACACACTTAATAAGGTGAGTTCACGTAAGAATGGTTTTGGTAAATTTTTGCGTTTCGATACGATAATTTGGATCATAAAAATATAAAACCGATACAAAATAATAAGAAAAAAGTTTACTTTTTTCTTTACCGGACAAAACAGGTTGTAGTTAAATGCTTTACCAAAACTAGCTTGCGTGAATCTTTGAAAGTTTTGTTATTGATCAACTGACATGAACTTTATATTTTTTAACGGCAGTAAACCCACTTATCTTTTTGTTTGTTGCACACATAAAATATTTGCGAGTTCGATGGTATTTTTTTAAAAGACCACATCCTCACCTTCAAAAGTAACTTCGTGGATCTGAGCTTCATCTGTGGCCGCGTTTTTTTTCCGCCTCGATGTCAGATTCGTTGTCGTTTGCTTCTCTAATGTTGCTGCCGTTGGTACCCGATTTTGGATGCTCTACTTCTTCGTTTTCCTCTTGGTCGTCTTCTTGGACATCAAATTCTGCATTCCTTAAAAAGTCCTTTTCTTCTTTAGTAAGTGCTGCGAATGGCAACTGAAATGATCAAATAATACAATGTCTTCTTGACAAAAGTTAAATACAAATTGTGTACCGTTTTCCCGGTTTTAGCGATGATTTGATCTGCCTGGACATAAGAGATTGATAATGACTCCCAGTTCGGTAGTTTTGTGTTGTCCCTTATTGTGAACTCCTCCAGGTGAGGCTTACCAGATGACATGAACTTTATATTTTGAACGGCAGTGTTGTTTTATCGGACAAAACAAGAATTATGGTACAAGAATTAAAATAAATTGAATAAGTATATGTATACGTAGTATTTTTTCTGTCCCCCGCCGCAACGAGGAGCAGGGACATAGAAATGCCAGTGTCCATCCGTCCGTCCGTCACACTTTTTTCCGTAACAGTTTTCTCAGCAACTATTAATCACAGGCTTTTGATATTTCACCAATTTTGATAATACCTAAAATGGTGTGTTTATCTGACGGAACAGCCAGGTGTTGGGCCCACCTGAACATAATTGAAAGGACTAACAATAGGAGATTAGATGACCAATTGGCTCCACAAAGGATTTTAAAGGTATACGGAGCAAATGCTGTTCCTGGTCACTAGGTTGTACTCCCGTGGATTTCTATGAATTTTTGGTCCATTTTTAATATTAAGGTCTATGGAAAACATTTTTATTAATCATGCAAAAATTTTGAAATGTTATGCCTGAGTTCGTATGCCATTAAAAAGTCATGACTTATTAAAATAGTTGAAATATTTTGCAAGACGTAAATTTACAAGCCATTTTTCGTTGATTTATAAAACTCAAACGGACTTATACTATAGATTATATTAACGATTTTTTGTTCCTTTTCCACTGCATTTAAAGTAATGTTGTAGTTCAACATGTTATATTTCTGATTTTAAAAAAATAAATAAATTGTTAAGGATGTTCGCTACTATTATTGAAAATAAATAGGTTTTAAATCTGATGCCTTATATGAAAAGATAATAGTAAATGGTATAAAATAAGCCCAAAATTTTGATAGGTTCATGACCTTGTTTTCAAGATAATAGATGTTATAGTTTTGGCGGGAAAAGGTTTTCTCTGCCTTTTTCATAGGTTTAGTATTAGCACTATTTAGCTCTTAAAACCTATGACAGAATAAATAGGATTTGATAAAACTATGTGTATAACCTGTTTATGACATATTTAAGACATTGATAACAAGAAAATAGGGGGTTCGTGGGCAAAAATTTTAACCCTATTTTGATTGTAAAATCCAGAGGATTCCGAGAAAATGACAAAAACACCAAAACAAGACCAGCGAGCATCCTTTATTAGGCAACATGACGAAAAATTGGAAATAAATGCACAAACATTTTGTGAAGTTCAGTCAAGAACAACATGCATTCACTATTCGAGTTTTTGGGTCAACTTTTTTATATAGAAAATGAGTGTAAATGTTAAGAAACTAAACGAATAAAATTGAAAAGTGAAAACTGAAATGTTGAAATCATTTCATTTTTTAAAGTAATTGATATACTAGTAGAATATAATACCTGGTCATCTAGAGGAACTGCAAAGTTGGGCCTGCTGAAAAATAGTTGGTAAGGAGTTTTCGGACGAGTCGCTTTAATTAGCCTATTATTATAGTAGTAATATAACTCGCTGAGGTTATCAGACCAGTTGGTATTAGTAGCCATCTTTATTTTAAAATAGTCTGTCAAAGTGCGATTAAAACGCTCCACTCTTCCCTGACTTTGAGGGTGATAAGGCCTACCATGCATTTGAATTGTGTCAAACATATTGACAACTTCTTTGAGATTTTCATTTCTAAACTCTTTTCCGTTGTCGGTCTGGAGAATCCTCGGAGACCCGTATAAGTAGATAAATTTAAGCAAGATCTTACTGATTTCACTGGCTGTTTTTGTCTTGCAGGCCTGTCCAAATGCAAAACGGGAAAAGCAATCCACAATGTTACAAACATATTGGTAGCCTTTATGATTGGGCATTTTTTTCAAGTCGATCTGCCACCTGGAGTTGGGATATGTTGCCGGGATCGGGCGTCTAGTGCACTCCGTCTTTGGCAATGGTGCAGTACTCTTACACTGTTCACAGGAAATGTTTAAATCAAATAAAAGTTTAATGTTGTCCCTTGCCACCGGAAAAGCAATTCTTCTGATCGATTCGTAAATTGCTTGGGATTTTCTGTGATCGATCAAATGATTTTTCTTGACAAGCTCAATCATTTCCTCTTTCTGTAGACATTTTCTGTGTGGTGTATGGAGGTCTCCGCTCATCTTGTACATACGATTGGAAGCTGAATCGTAAAAGTAATTTTCCAGGTACTTACGAACCATTCTTTCGTTCAGATTTGTCTTCAGATGCTTGACTATCTTCCCCGCTCCCCATTTCGGATTTGCTTCCTTTAGACGGCAAATTTCCATAATCTGTGTGTAATCTTTCCAAAATGTCTCCGGATTGGGATCTTTCGATACCGGTTTGTTCTTATCCCTTACAAGTGCAATGCCTTCGTCAGGTATACTCGACGCTCCGCCCGTGTCCGTCATGTTTGTGCAATACCCGTTTGAAAAAATACGTTCGTTTGTTTGTGACGTTACGGACGGTAACGTTTTCCCGTAAAAAATACGTTTTCCCGCATTTCCGATCGTCGACACAAAAATGATTTTTATTTTGGTTTAAATTATTTACTAACTTATAATCTATTTTTTTATAATATTCTTGAATCTTTAAATTTTGAATCTGAATCTTAATTTTTAAGAAAGCGATCTTAATGAATATCTACAATGACTTAGAAAAGAAAGTCATTATTATCCATTGTATTTTTTTTTTAGATATAGTAACGAAAATAATGTTTGATACTGTAATAACACACCATTTCTAAGTTGTCATTTAAAATCTGCCATAGATTAAGAGTCATAAGAATTTGCCACAGATTTGGCGTCATTGAAGTCTGCCATAGATTTGGAGTAAAAAAAAATGCCATAGATTTGGCGTCGTTGAAAATCGGCCATAGATTTGGAGATATACGATCTGCCACAGATTTGGCGTCTTTGAAACAACTGATACGTCAGATTCCGCCATAGATTTGAAATCTGCCATAGATTTGGAACCCGCCATAGATTTGAGTCCTACACATATATTTCAAAACTTCATTGCCATTGTTCATTAATGATAAATAATTTTGAATTATTTCAAAGTTATTTCCAAACGAGATTTCAACGAGACCGAAACCTGACCAGAATGCATCTTTGAATTTCATCATTTAGTTTTGATAAGACAATACGTGCTTAATTGAAAAAAAAAACAATAAGCACTACTTTTTTTCATTTCTTTTTCGTTCAAACCCTGGCTTTCATAGGTACATGTATCTCAGCGTATGGCTAATTGAAAATAGACCAATCAAATAAACATAAACACATACTATGAATTGTCAAGGTGCATACCTATAAAGATCTCCCATTAGGAATTTATTTCATCCGAAAGAATCCGTTTGGCTATGGACCGTTTCTAGGCAACTATCGAATAGTTTATAACACAATGAATATAAATGAAATAATAATCATTTAGTTTTAATTTTGTTTTATATATATATTTATTTTCATTTACTTTTGAATGTCTGGTTTTATTTAGACCTAATTAAACACAATTTATATTCTTCCTTTTCATAATTTGTTTTTGATCTCAACATTATTAGTTGATTGCATTGTTAAGCAGGCGAAAATAAACATTATTTCTAGCAACATTTTTAAGACACCATCATCTTTGGTAATCTGAGAGATGCAAATCGTTATTAAATCAGCACTGTGTGATTGCTCTGACGTTCAGTCTCCGGGCCTAACTAGCAGGATGCATGTACATGTATTTATGGGGTATCCGAATGTCAAAAGTCCGAAAGGACAGAGACAAAACTAGTAAACAACAACAAGAACGGGACAAAAACAGACAACATATAAAACATGGAAACCCCAAATAACTGAATATTAATCAACAACGCGAACTCCAGTCGAAACAAGAGTGAACTCAGGTGCTCCGGAAGAGTAAGCAATTCGTGCTTGCTATAGCACACTCGTCGCGTTGTCAATAGTCCATTCAACGTGTCAAAGGCAAGACAAGAAGAAAATAAATAGTTTTAGAAATCAGAGTGCATTAGTTAAAAAGAACATGTGGAAGCGTTTGACATTTTTGTCATTAAAAACTATAATAAAATATAGAAAAAAATGTTTAAAAAAGGCGAAACGAGAATACGTCAATGACTTTAACAAAGGCAATATATGAAGAAAAATTCATAGGTTGCTGTGCATTTTATCTTTACTTCAGACGTTAAAAGATGACCAATGTTGATAAGTTTGTTCATTTTTAGCTATTTATTCCCAGATTTTGATTTTTTTTCATGGAAAAAATCTGTTTCGTTTATTAAACTTTTTCGAATACTTTCCGATAATTTGTATCACATGAAAATGAATATATCAAGGTAAAAACAATTGTATGTACGTGTTGATATAAGACAATTTTGTCCCATTTTCATGTATTTAAGGGGCATTCCAAATTCCCTTAAATGCTAATTTTCATAATTTTCTAGCAGCTGATGGTTCAAACTTCATTTGTTTTTGTGATGTCTTATAGCCAAAATATCTAATCAAATGTTTTAGGAAGCAAAAATGAGTGACTATTGAATATTTGTTAACTGTGATGAATTTTTCCACCAAACCCCTATTTTTTAAAATAAAGGTAATATCAAAACTACCGAACTTGAATGATCAATCTCATTGTCCAGAGAAAATGACAAAAACGAATCATTCATACCGGAAAATTGGTGGATCGCAGTCGTCATGACTTGGTACAGGCATTTCAAACGAAATGATGGGTTAAACCAGGTTTTACGGCGCCAACATAGTTGTGAGACACAATAGGGATATTGAGGTGATAATCTCAGTACAGCAGACCAGTCAAACACTAATTAAAACAATTAATCACCATATATTTTAACTCAATTTTGAACTTTTCTACTAGTGGCTGATAACGAAGAAAGAATTTTTTAAGGATCGTATGAGACATATTTTATATAGCCCTGCTCCAAAAGTCGGTCACCAAGAAATCGGTGTCTGATAAAAAAAAAATCTGTGAAATGTGTGAAAGGTCTGGCATTTCGAATAAGTTGTGAAATATAAACACCGTATGCAGGAGAAGTAGGTATATTGCTCTGTAGATTAGGAAAATTAATGATTTGAAAATTAAAATCGTTTTTGTTATCGTTAATTTTTGTACTGAGATGACCACCTGGGTTAAATTCGAGGTGCAAATCCAAGAAAGACGTGAAGCAATTTGATTCGGTGGTCTCTTTAATTTCCAATTCTGGAGGATACATTGAAGGAATCTGTCTACCAGATAAAGTGTTATTAACACTTTATCTGGTAGACATACCTTAAATATATACAGAAAGGACATCATCAATATATCTGAATGTAAGATTAAATGACCTTGCCTCTTTCATCTTCTTGTTCTTTACGAGTCCCTGAAGAAATTCAGTCTCGTAAGAGTATAAAAACAAATTGGCAAGGAGAGGAGCATAGTTTGTGCCCATTTGTTGTTGAAAAATCTCTCCTTCGAAAATTTAACCTATAAATTCACCAGCAATTTTGGGCCTAAATGTGAACAAGAGGCTCCCAGGAGCCTGAATCGCTCACCTGGTCTTAATGTCAACCCTTTGAAGACTTTTGTATAGCTAAATGAGCTGAATGTTCAAGCAATAAAAAGCTTTTCTCTATCTGCAATAGTTTTCATTCCAAAGCAAAAAAACACTATTTTTCACCTTTAAAGGGCCATAACCCCTTAAAGGGGTCAGCTGACAACTTCGACGCTAAAAGGACTTTTGTAGAGCTAATTAAGCTGAACATTTAAGCAAGCAACATCTTTTCTCTATCTGCAAAAGTTTTCTTTCTTTAGGCCAAAAACACTATTTTTTGCCTTTAAGGGGCCGTAACCACTATAAGGGGTCATTTGGCAACTTTGACCCTATGGAAACTTTTGTAGATCTAAATGAGCTGAACATTTAAGCAAGCAACAACTTTTCTCTATCTGCAATAGTTTTCATTCCATAGGCCAAAAACACTATTTTTTGCCTTTAAGGGGCTGTAACCCCTATAGGGGGTCATCTGACAACTTCGACCATAGAAGACTTTTGTAGAGCTAAATGAGCTGAACATTTAAGCAAGCAACAGCTTTTCTCTATCTGCAATAGTTTCATTCTGTAGGCCAAAAACTCTATTTTTTGCCTTTAAGGGGCCATAACCCCTATAAGGGGTCATCTGACAACTTTTACCCTATGGAGACTTTTGTAGAGCTAAATGAGCTGAACATTTTAGCAAGCAACAGCTTTTCTCTATCTGCAACAGTTTTCATTCTATAGGCCAAAAACACTATTTTCTGCCTTTAAGGGGCCGTAACCCCTATAAGGGGTCATCTGACAACTTCGACCCTTGGAGGCTTGTGTAGAGCTAAACGAGCTGAACATTTAAGCAAGCAACAGCTTTTCTCTATCTGAAATAGTTTTCATTCTATGGGCCAAAAACTTTATTTTTTGCCTTTAAGGGGCTATAACCCCTATAAGGGGTCATCTGACAACTTTGACCTTATGGAGACTTTTGTAGAGCTAAATGAGCTGAACATTTAAGCAAGCAACAGCTTCTCTCTATCTGCAATAGTTTTCATTCCATAGGCCAAAAACATTAAAAAATGCTATTTTTCACCTTTAAGGGGCTGTAACTCCCATAAGGGGTCATCTGACAACTTCGACTCAATGGAGACTTTTGTAGAGCTTTTGATGCTGAAGCAGTAACGTGGCATCAGATTTCATTTATCTCTTATACTGTTTGATTTACAAGCCAAAAACAGTAGTCTGACCCCCCTGGTCTATTTTTAGCAACGGCGGCCATATTTTTCGACGAATCAAAAATCCCCACATCAGTTCTGTGGGGGATACCCTAAAGTACCACCAGACCAAATTTGATTTGAATCTGTGCAGTCGTTTCAGAGGAGAAGAAGTTTGAAGAAAAGTTAACGACGACGACGACGACGGACGACGACGGACGACGACGGACGCCAAGTGATGGCAATAGCTCACATGGCCTTTGGCCAGGTGAGCTAAAAAAACTACTTATTTAAAGTTCATTATTTTTACACAATTTTATGGTTAACATTTATTTTAAAAGTTCATTGTCATTGTTCATAAATTTTGAATAATTTTAAAAATATTTACAAACGAGATTTAAACGAGACCAAAACAGGACCAGAATACATCCTCAAATTCAACTTTTAGTTTTGATTAGAGAAAGCGTGCCAACTTTAGAAAAAATAAACATTACCTTTTTTTTCCTTTTGTGTTTGTTTCATCCTTTAGAAATCTCTGACATTGCAAGGTTTGTTCAGTGTTCCGTTCTATGTACAGCAATAAAATGTTCAGAGTAAAATTGAGCATTTTAGTTTTTCTGGTGTTTTCCATTCGATTGTACCTACATTCGATTGTGTTCCAGGGGGACAAACTAAGTCCACATTTATTTAATGTTTTTTGTTAATGATATCACAAAATCATTCGACTCACAGTGCCATCCTATTAAACTTGGGTTAAGAGACATAAGTTGTTTAATGTATGCTGATGACCTTATACTCCTATCTGAATCTGCAGAGGGTTTAAATCAATTTTTAAGCTCAGTAGTTTATTCAAAAACTCTCCTTGCTTTTTGAAACTTTTATGTAATTTTTAACCACAGGATAAAACATGTGGCTCTTTATGCCTCACATGTTATTGGTATTTTTGATATTCAAAAAAGCAAACGGGTGCAATGAGGAAAATGTACTTGAAAAAAAACCTATGAATCCTTCATAAGAAGACTTGTAAACTAGCCCTATATGGGACACTAGGTCACTTTCCTTTATATTTTGACACTGTGATTAAATGATTAAATTTTGGTCTAGATTTTATGATGACAAACCTAAAGATAAATTAATAAATGGTGCTTTAAATGAAAACATTACTATGGTAAAAACAATAAGCCAACAATGCTTGTTTTGTTGTGTAAAACTCATTTTAGAGAAACTTGGTTATGTTATAGATTCGTTTTTAATACTGAAAGAGCAATCGAGGGCAAAATGATGTCAGATATTAAAAAGAAATTGCAAAGTATGTACCATAATAGTTGGCTTTAAAACTTGGATAAAAGTGATAGACTAAGGTCTTACAGAATATTAAAAAAAAATTTCGTTTTGAAAACTACTTTATAAACACTTAACACAAGTGATTTTCGTTTGGTTTTTCGTTTTTCGTTTTTCAAAAATAATATGAATACAGTTAACATGTAATTCGAAAAAAAAATTGAAAAAAAAAATGAAAAGGAAAATGAATAACTAAAAGGTAAATGGGCCATTTTCCTATTCAAAATCGAAAAAAAGGAAAAGGAAAAACGAAAAGAAAAATGAATTACGAAAAGGAAAATAAGTCATTTTCTTATTCAAAATCGGAAAGGAAAATGAAAAACGAAAAGGAAAATGGATAAATAAATGGATGGTGAAGCCACATTTAAAAGGTAAAAACTAAATAAGAAATATAAAGAAATAAAACCTTTAAAACAAATAAAACAAGACAAGGGCACTCTTGTTTTATTTGTTTTAAAGGTTTTATTTCTTTATATTTCTTATTTAGTTTTTACCTTTTAAATGTGGCTTCACCATCCATTTATTTATCTATTTTATTTATACACAAGCCACAGTGCAACCTACTTTATTTATTTTTATTGAAAAGGAAAATGGGTCATTTTCCTATTCAAAATCAAAAAAAAAAAATTAAAAAAAAATTAAAAAAAATTTGAAAAGGAAAATGAATAACGAAAAGGAAAATGGATCATTTTCCTATTCAAAATCGAAAAGGAAAATGAAAATCAAAAAGGAAAGTGAAAAACGATAAGGAAAATGAATTACGAAAAGGAAAATAGTTTTTATATGTATTTTTCCATATATATATATGTTAACTGTTTTCATATAAATTTTGAAAAAAATGAAAACCGATAACGAAAAGGAAAATCACCTGTGTTAGGTCTTTTAAACTCTTGGACAGAGTAAGTATGTCTAGACTTCGAGCTGGTAGCCATAAACTTCATATGGAAACTTGTAGATATACTACACCAAAAACTGAGGTAGAAAATAGAATTTGCAAAATCTGTAATTTGAACCTTATTTAGGATGAAAAACACTTTCTCATTGTTTGTCCAAAATCTAACGATAGCAGAAACGAACTTTTTAAAATAATTTTGTCACAGACGATTTAAGAACAGAATCAAATTCTTGTGGCTTCTTAGTAATGAAGATTCTTCAGTTTGTAAAAATGTTGCAGCAATTATAAACCATTGCTCTTTATTGAGAAACACAAACTAACCAATCGCGTTATTTTTAGTATACAAATGTACTTTACTGTCATGACTGTTATGTTGCTATGTAACTGTTTGTATTTCTAGTCATATTTCATCTTTTGTATTGGGCTTATTGATACCATTTTTACATAAATTATACTGGAGTTGTCCCTTTTGGAGCTCAAACTTAATCTTTCAGATGAATATTTTATCATTGGTATTGTTTCTTATATTATTGTGCCAATCATTGTAACTTTTATATACATGTTCATTTATGAGCTTTCTTGCAATAAATATTTCTGATTTCTGTATAGCCGGACCGTTAACAGTGCATGATATGTCGTTTTCTAATACATTATATATTATTATAGCTTTCTACTATTTACCCATTTTGCCATTATGATAATATTTGTCTTATTATTACTCATGTCTTTGGAATTTCATATGTTTGAGAAATGATGATAATGATGGTGATGTTGTTTCGGCGCATGGCTCATTAGACAGTAGAACAATCCAATGAACATTAACACATAGGTGCATACATACATACAAAGATCCCCCTGAAGGAATTTATTTCATCCGAAAGAATCCGTTTGGCTATGCACCGTGTCTAGGCAATTATCGAATTGTTAAAAAAACAATGAATATAAATGAAATAATAATCATTTAGTTTTAATTGTTTTAATAAATATATATTTTCATTTGCTTTTTATTGTCTGGTTTAATGTGGACTTAATATAAAGCAATTTGTATTCTTCCATTTCATACTTTGTTTTATCTTTACATTTTTATTTGATCATTAAGTAGGTATAAATACACATTTTTGTATAGAGCTAAACAGACATTTATCTGTACCCGCAAGAAGTGCTATCCGTAGTGATACATGCCATACTTCTCTCTTGATCGTTTTATTAATGGCATATTTTATTCTAGTAGTACTTTTTGTGCTGATAAACGTTTACATTTGTGTTGGAACCAATGATAAAACAAAAAAGGGAATCGTGAATCCTGTTTTCGAAGACATAAATGAGAGCAGCGACGTTATTCGTGAGATCATCAGTGATGGTGTGATCAACTGTGTGATGCTTTGTTCAGATAACGATGTCTGCAAATCAGTCTCCTATTATAAATTAGATAGCAGATGCCGTTTGTTTTCCCAAGATTTCACCGACCAAGCACCGACTGGACCATATGAAATAGGATGGATTCATTTGGACTTAACATTAGGTATTTTATTTTCATACTATTTGATGCTTTTTGAAGTTTCATTTTCCGAGGTCTTTTGACGTAATAAAAAGCTATAAAAACTACCTAGCTGGAGTAATAAATGTATAATGTCCATGAAAAAAAAACTAAAGAGAAACGTACAGAAGACATTAGATATCACAATCATCTCAATACAACAAACAGCCAAAAAAATAATTAAAACAATCGCATATTATTTTCTCACATAACTTTGAATTTTTGTACATTGGCTGGCGACTCCTATTTAATGTTCCTACCAATACTTACAAAATATGTTAACGTATAGTTTTGCATTACATAATAACGTTCATATGTATGTATATGTAGCTTTACAACGCGATCGAATTAATTATGGAATTTCTAACATCAAGAGGCATAAATTCAATTTGTGTAATGGCGAGGCTTGTCGAGCGATGAAAATAACAAATTTATTGCCCGAGATGTTAGAACTTTTAAAATCATCGAGAAATAAGTTGTAGAATGTTTTTCACTCATGTCTACAATTGAAAAATTGCAAAAGGTTGCTCATCAATTGCACGTGGACACTGATTTCTGGTTTCCCAAATGGTAATTAAAAAGTATACACCAATCATTTGCATAAGCATTTGTAAAGTAAAATAAAATAGCATTTTTTTTGGTAAACATATATAAGAATGAATATAACTTTGTGTTAATTGACATAATTTTCTTAGCTTTGTGGTTTTTGTTGATTCATTATAAACTTACACATAGTTACAATACTGTTCATAAAAATGTCCTAAAATGATAATTTTCTATTCGGTATTCACAACACCATATTCCATATTGTAATGTGTTGTCAATGTCCACTTCTAATGGCAAGTTTGGGGTTAGTGGTTCTGAAATTGTATTAAAGATGGGATTTATTTTACCAGCTCCACTTTACTGCGCTGAAGTCCAGTCTCGAGGACACTCCAAATCTGGACTGTATAACATAACAATAGGCGGGAAGCGGGTACCAGTTTGGTGTGACCTAGAAACAGAAGGAGGAGGATGGACGGTACATGTTCTTTGTCACATTATATACAAGATTTTTACCAGTAATAACAAAATAAACCTAACTCGGATGTTCAATTTCAAATGTCTTATAGAAAAGTGTGTGTGTGTGTGTAACATGTATACTTATTTGGTATTTTGCATGACATTAAAACTACACACAAACATTTTAATTTTAATATGCAAATGAAATGCTGTTAATTGTTAGTGCAGACGACATCAAAACGACTCTGTATGAACGCGGCTTAAACTTTTAACATTTAGTTATAACCGTTTGTTATAGACGAGATAATTAACCAATTCTTTTCTTTATTTTGATTAAAATCCCCGATGCACTGTAGGTATTTCAGCGTAGGTCGGACCGATCTGTAGACTTTGATAGAGACTGGAACGACTATGTAGCAGGATTTGGTGATCCTTCCACAGAATACTGGATCGGTATGTTGAAAATGTAAACAAATGTCATATTATGTGAAATCGTGTTTTGAATTATTTAGATTATAAGAATTTAGGACAAGTGTGTATATCTGAAATTTTGGATTTTTAAAACTTTTTTTTTTAATATACTCAACGAATATTTTTAAGTTTGACTTTTTTGAAGGGAAAAAAGTCTTGTATCAAAAAATCACAAAACACACTTTTCATATAAAATAAATTAAGTGATTCAATGATCAAGACCACGAAATATAAGAAGAGATTTATTATGTGAATTGATGCTACGTGTTTTCATAAATATTTCAATTGTTTATAGGTCTAATAAATAAAGGTCTACAACAAAGTTCAGGATTAATATTGATGACGTACATTTAATAAAGTACCTGGGCCAGATGTTTTAAATTTGTTATGGTTTTGTCTTAAATATATAGTTTTATTTTTAATTGCTATTTCAAAATTAAACTATTTGTTAACATTATCAATTCAAAATAAATAAAACAATGTTTTTATGTTTTTGTTTATATTCAATAAAACATAACTAAATTCACATGACTACATGTACGTTTTGAGAACTGTTTTATTGCAAGAAAAAAAGCCGTCCGACATTACATGTTTGTAGGTGTACTTAAACTAAATTAAGTACATAATTTGATAAATTTTAATAAGTATTGAATAAAATAAATATTTCAAAGTGAAAGTTATTACAATTTTAACATAAAAAATCATATCATTCTTCTTTATTGTTTGAATTAAAGTAAACATTAATCAACTGGATGAAATAATTAAATGAGTATGCAAGTTGCAAAAGTGTATTTGAATTGACGACCAATTAATTAACATGCAATCCTGATCACTGTCTAAAATTCTGTCTAAAGCGGACCAGTCCTCTGTTCAGGTCAGCTCTGGACAGCCCTCTGTCTGCTTTTAGCTGACCAGACCTGAGGACATGTCAGGTTTAAGCTGACCTTACTTGTGGTCAGGCCGCGTCTTGTCCATTTTTAAATGCAGACCTGACCAGAAAAGCGGACCACGGTCTCCTTTGACCTGACTAAAGTTAACTCTATGGACAGCTATAGCTTACCAGAAAATTTGACCAAAAGTCTGCTTTAAGTTTTGTACAGGTTAGGACTGGACCCGTCTGTACCATACCAATTACCGTATAGCAGGTTATTTTTGCAGCGGTTTAATTTTCGCTTATTTTTTGCGGATCAACGACAAGCACGAAAATAAAACCCGCGAAATATTTAAGCTTATTTTCTTAGGTATGATTCCTATTCTGCTTAAAGCCTTAGTGGATCACTATTTTTCTCTTAGTAAATTTTAAAGCTAATTAATATGTAAATTATATTGAACCTATATGCTGAGAGTACCATGAGAATGCGCATGCGTCGTGAGGTCATTGCGTTAGTCGGTTAAGAGGTCGATAGTTGTTTGAAAATCGCTCTCAAGAAAATTCTTTTATTTCTCTGGTTTTAATTAACTTTGGAAGAAGCAGAGGTACCAATGGGGTATCCGAATGTCATAAGTCCGAAAGGGCAGAGACAAAACCAGTAAACACCAACAAGAACAGGACAAAAACAGACAACATGTAAAACATGGAAACACAAAACAACTGAATATCAATCAACAACGCGAACTCCAGTCGAAACAAGAGTGAACTCAGGTGCTCCGGAAGAGTAAGCAGTTCCTGCTTGCTATAGCACACCCGTCGCGTTGCCAATAGTCCATTCAGCGTGTCAAATCCGGTAAAGGAAGACAAATCAACACCCTATGACAAACCGACATCTGCACTCATCTGAGAGATCGAAATCCCATATTTGTCTATAAGTGCATGATGTCTTCCGTAAAATTTCTTGAATGAAGACAGCAATCGAGGAGCAACATAACCCTGTGTGAGCAATTTTTGTGTCAGACGTGTCGTTCTGCTAAGGAAATCGATGTAAGTCCCGCACGCTCTGGAGTAACGAATCAATTGAGATACGTAAACTCCATAAGCTGGAGCGGACGGAATGTTGCTACACAAGAAAGGGAAGTTGACGATTTGAAAGTTGAAGTCATCACGTTTGTCATAGAGCCTTGTTGAAAGTCTTCCTTGAGAGTCAATTTCGAGATGTAGATCTAAATATGAAGCAGACTTCCTAGAATCCGTTGTGTCCTTGATCTCAAGCTCCTGTGGGTATATGAGATGGAGAAAGTCACCAAATCGAGAATTGTTTAGTGAAAGGACATCATCAATATAACGGAACGTTAGGTTGAAAGAGAGAGCTAGTCTACGGTCTTTTTTGTCTAGAAGAGATTGCAAGAAGTCTGCTTCATATGAATGAAGAAACAAATCAGCAAGCAAAGGTGCACAATTAGTGCCCATTGGAATCCCTATTGTTTGCTGAAAAACACGTCCACCAAACTGAACAAATATGTTGTCAATAAGAAAGTTGAGCATGTCGATTATTTGGTCTTCTGTAAATTTGTAAATCTGAACATTATAATCGATAAATTGGATTAAGATTTGATATTCAATGTTCTATGCTGTTATCTGGATATGATATATTGTGTTCTTAATATGCCAATGACAAATTATATCTGACCAGTGGCCGGGGATCAGAGTGTCAAATATGGCGGACATGAATCCATCAACTTCGAGCAAAGACTCGAGTAATGAACTTTCTGGCCAGGCCAAGACAAGTTCTGTTGATGAGAATATTACAGAAGTGCATGAAGTGCCAAGATTCATTATTTCGCCCGGTTATTACATTAACCAAAATACAATTGAAGCTACTTTTCCAGTATTCGAGAAAAGGGGCGGAGCCAAGACTGGTGACCATAATGAGGTCAATAGGTCGAACATGAACGCTAATGTAAACAATGTACCGGAAGTCCCGGATATGTACACTTTGATGTTGCAAAACCAAGTGATGATGAACAATATCATGGTAACATTGCAAAAACAATCAAGTGCTTCTAACATTAATAACGAGGCAAAATCCACTACGTCTACAACATCACAAGTGAAAAAACTGTTTCACAATAACAGTGAAAGTGAAGCTCAGACGCAGTGCAAGAGTAGATCTCGTCCAGTTTATTCGGACATTTCAAGTGAAGAAAGTGATGACTACTATTCATCAAGCAGTGATCATGATGAGTCAGAAACTGATGAGGATAAGGGTGCTGGTGACAATAAAGAAGGAAAGAAAGATGTTGTCAAATCCATGGAGGAGCTGATAGAGAAATCAGATAAATCTGGGCCCAAGATTGACCAGGCATTGGCAGATTATGTTAACAAAGGGTTAAAAACCAAACCCTCTCCAGAAAAACTCAAAGAGTTAATGCTTAAATATGAAAAACCAGAGAATATACATAGTTTAGCAGTGCCAAGAGTGAACTTGGGTACATATTATATGTTTTTATGCAAAAATTTTACACACTGACATAGTTTTTTTTTTATACTCTATGTACCTGCACTACTATTTAATATTTACAGTATTCTGTGCAAGGACATACATCGTATAATAAATGTATGCTATTTCAAGCTTAAAACATACATGAACATAAACACATAATTTTCATATAAAGACAGAAACCTGTTGTAAATTCAAATTACAAATTTACACTACATGTATAAACACATTAAATAAATGTCTTGTGTCTCAACAAAACTATAATATATAGAGTACATATATGGTTAAATTGGTAAAGAATGATTATATACACTTATAAAATAACACATGTATAGACGCATCATGTAAATATTTGTATTCTTTTTTAACAAATTTCAATACATGTACATGTTTGTTTGCTTTGTTATTTAGGTATATGGGCTCAGATCTCACAACGAAACAAAGACATGGATGTCAAATTTCAAGGCATTCAAAATATGATTGGAAAGGCCATAAGACCAGTGTTATATGTATTAGACACTTTCATAAAGAAGAGTGCAGCCAACGAAGCTATAAGTGCCGAGGAAATTAAAGCATACACTGAGACATGCTCTACTGCATATCAATTGTTACAGTCAAGTTTCAGTTCCATAACTTTCAAGAGGAGAGGCATGCTTCGAGAAGACATTGCTCCCCCATACAAAAGACTCTGCGATGATAGTACCGAAATCTCAGAATTTTTATTTGGCAATGACATCAAAGAGAAAATCAAAGAACTTGATGCTGAAAATAATCTCATTAAGAAGGTGGGGAAGGACAAAACCCAACATAGACATTCACATAAGAAGATGGGTAAAAAGTACCACCACAAACATCCTCATAATAGGAAAAGAAAATATGAGAATGTTGCAGACAAGCACTATAAAGGGAGCTACACAGGTGCATACAAGAAACCAAAGATGTCTTAAGAGTCTTTTTTAGAGTACGGCCAGCTTCCGACACAGAAAAAGAAAAAGTATCAACAACAGTAGATGTAAGTACATTCGATTTGAAAAACACACCAGAAAATTTTTCGGGAGGCAAAATTTCTCAATATTTGGATTCTTGGGAAACTTTAACTAGTGATCAATGGATTTTAAATATTATTCAAGGATACAAATTAGAATTTGAAAATATACCAATTCAATGTAAGGAATCTCATCCTATAAAATTTAATACACAAGAAGAGCAGTATATTCAAAATGAAATAGACAAATTACTTGACAAAAATGTACTTCAAAAAGTGGGAAATGACACTTCTAATATGTTTATTTCAAACATTTTTATCAGACCGAAAAAAGATGGCTCATATAGACTAATCTTAAACTTAAAAGAACTTAATTTAGATATGGAACATATTCATTTTAAAATGGAAACATTTAAATCAGCAAGGACCGCAAACTTGCTTTATCCTTCAATCTCACATTTCGTTATATTGATGATGTCCTTTCACTAAACAATCCTCGATTTGGTGACTATTTACATCTCATATATCCGAAGGAACTTGAGATAAAGGACACTACAGATTCTAGGAGGTCCGCTTCATATCTGGATCTATTTCTCGAAATTGACACACAAGGAAGGCTTTGTACAAAGCTCTATGACAAACGTGATGACTTCAACTTTCCAATAGTTAACTTTCCCTTTCTGTGTAGCAACATTCCGTCCGCTCCAGCATATGGAGTTTACGTATCACAATTGATTCGCTATTCCAGAGCATGTGGGGAGTACAACGACTTATTGATAGAGCCACACGGCTGACAAGCAAATTGTTAACACAGGGGTACGTTGCTCCCAGGTTGTTGTCATCACTCAAGAAATTTTACGGACGACATCATGTGCTTGTATACAAATACGGGATTTCTATCTCTCAGATGAGCACAGATGTTGGTTTGACATAGAGTTTTGTAATGTCATCCTTTCCGGATTTGACCAACACTTAATCGATCTTTGGCAACGTGACGGGTGTGCTATAGCAAGCAGGAACTGCTTACTCTTCCGGAGCACCTGAGTTCACTCTCGTTTCGACTTGAGTTCGCGTTGCTGAATGCGGTTTTGTGGTTATGTGTGTGTGTGTTCTATGTTGTTATGTGGTTTGTTTTGTTGTGATTTTTTGTCTGCTGGTTTTGTCTTTGTCTTTACGGTTTTATGATACTGATTACCCCTTTGGTACACCTTTGCTTCATTGACAAGTGTGTCTCAGGAATGTTGGTTTGCATCAATAGATTTGAAAGATGCATATTACTCAGTGTCAATCACGGTCGAAGATAGACAATATTTAAGGTTTTATTGGAAAAATGAATTATACCAGTTCACATGTATGCCTAATGGGCTTACTACAGCACCAAGGATTTTCACAAAACTTATGAAAATTGTTTTTTCTAAGTTAAGACAAGTTGGATATTGTAATATACCATATATTGATGATAGTTTGTTGATTAGTAATGATTATGATCACTGCAAATTAAATGTTGTCAATACTGTTATGCTATTAGATGATTTGGGATTTACAGTGCATCCAAACAAATCAGTTTTTGAGCCAACACAAATAATAGTGTTTTTAGGATTTATTATAAATTCCATTACTATGACAGTTATGTTAACACGGGAAAAAGCTAAAACTATCATTGATTTATGTACTCAGTTGGTAAAAAAGAGGGAAATTACTATTCGTGAATTTGCTCAAATTATTGGGAAACTGGTTGCAACTGAACCAGCAGTAGAATATGCCCCATTATTTACCAAATCTTTAGAAATTATAAAAGATTATTGGTTAAAGAAAGCGTGTGGCAATTATGAAGCTAAGATGATGTTATCAGACAATAATATTTCTGAACTAAATTGGTGGATGCACAATTTAGAGACAAGTAGCAAACCCATTGTGCGTAAAGACCCAGACACTGTTCTTAAAACTGACAGTTCTAAAAAAGGGTGGGGTGCTGTGGTTGAGGATACTATATTAAGTACTAAAGGATTCTGGTCATATCAAGATCAAGAAAAACACATAAACGTTTTGGAACTTAAAGCAGTTTGGCTTGCTTTGAAACAATTATTTGCCTCTAAGACAAACATTCATATTAAAGTCCTCATTGACAATATGGTTGCAGTAAACTATATTAATAAAATGGGTGGCCGCATTGAACAATTAAACACATTAACAAAGAGTTTGTGGTTTTGGTGTATCCAACGGAATATTTGACTTACAGCTTGTCATCTACCAGGGGTAGCAAACATAGAGGCAGATCGCCTTTCACGATCAATAAACATTGACATTGAATGGAAGTTAAATGAAAAAGTGTTTGAGTTACTAGATACAATTTATGGGCCACATGAAATTGACTTATTTGCTTCTCAATTCAATACCCAGTTAGCTAGATATTACTCATACTTACCGGACAAATATGCCGAAGCTATTGATGCATTTTCTGTAAAATGGATACACTTTAATGCTTACTGTTTTCCACCTTTCAGCTTAATAAGCCGGATATTACAGAAAATGGACAAAGACAAAGTGACAATGACACTAATAGCACCAATATGGACCACCCAGTGCTGGTTTCCCGAATTATTGAACAGGATCACAGACCAATGCTTCTTAATTCCGAAACAACACCAACTGTTATATCAACCGAAAAATCCACATCTAGTGCACAACTTGAAAAGCCTGAAATTGGCAGTTTTCAGGATCTCGGGAGATTCATTGAAAGTACAGGAATATCAAAACAAACTTCCCAGGTTATCTTGGCATCCTGGAAAAAGACAACTCAAAAACAGTATTGGACATATCTCAAAAAATGGGTGTCATTTTCTGAACAAAGACAGAATAATCCATTTGAAGCAATTACTGAGATAGAAATTCTTGAATTTTTGACAATGTTGCACAAAGAAGGACTTGGTTATAGTGGCATAAATACTGCCAAAAGTATGTTAACATCAATAATATCAATTTTAGATGACAGTTCAGTTCAAGTAGGAAGTTGTCGATTAGTAAAACGCTTCATGAAGGGCATATTTAATATGAAACCGTCATTACCAAGATATTCACAAACATGGGATGTAAATATTGTGCTAGATTTTTTAAAGTCTTTATCTCCTAACTCTTTGTTAACATTAAGAATGTTAAGTTACAAACTTATTACTATGTTACTGTTGTTGACAGGTCAAAGGCTTCAAACTATTCATTGTTTAACTACAAATGATCTAACTGTCTCTAATAACAAACTTACTATTTGTGTGCAAAGTTTGTTGAAAACTTCAAAACCTGGTTCGCATCTTAAACCAATTGAATTACCATCTTTTGATAATGATAGTAGATTATGTATAGTCAGTCTTTTAGTCGAATATTTGCAAAGAACTTCAAAATTGAGGCAAGATCAACAATTATTTATTAATTGTATCAAACCATTTAATGCAGTTTCAAAAGCTACACTAGGTACATGGGTGAAAAATGTATTAAAATCATCTGGTATTGATGTATCATTGTATAAGCCACATAGCACTAGAAGTGCTAGTACTTCTGCAGCTTTGCGTTGTAATGTATCAATTGATAGAATTCTGACAGCTGCAGGTTGGTCTAATGAATCAACTTTTAGGAAGTTTTATAATAGACCAGTGACCAATGAAGAACATTATAGTGTTAAAATTTTGAATAGTTATCTTGATAAAAGTAAGAAATGATTGTTAAATGTTGCTAGAATGTCAGTGTATTTTGCTACGATCACATGATGAAATTGTTATGCATTATATGAACTTTTAACTATGTTCTCATCTATGTACATAATGTTGAATATCTCTATACATGTACATGTATATATCTAGTTTTAGAATAATAGAATTTTATAAAGATAGTCTATTATTTCTAAGTCTAATTGCAAAGAAAAAGGGTTTAAAGCATAAAGTTGAATGGAATAAATGTCATAATGCAGCAACACATTTGATAAAATGCACTTAAGTGCATAGACACTACATGTATTATTAACAGAACTTACATTCATGTACATATACAATGTAGTATATGTATATATTTACATTTGAGAAACTACCTACAAATAAATAGTATTTACACAAACAGAAAAAATATTTCACAATAAAATTTTGTGGGCATGATTTCATATAGACCTATATATACATGTCACAGGTCTCATCTCTCTAAAATCTCATGGTACTCTCAGCATATAGGTTCAATATAATTGAACAATTAAAGGAGTCTTAACTTTAAGACGAACTTTGATTTAAATTATATTGAACCCATATATATGCTGAGAGTTAACATGCCCACCCGATACAATATACATTGTATTATCCTCCCTTTTTACACAGTACTTGGATGTGACCTGTTCCATTCTCTAAATAATGACCTCACGACGCATGCGCATTCTCATGTTAACTCTCAGCATATATAGGTTCAATATAATTTAAATCAAAGTTCGTCTTAAAGTTAAGACTCCTTTAATTGTTCAATTATTAATGATGAATATTCTTCAATCAATCTTTTATAGTTTTATTAATACACGCAATCCACAAATATTAAAGCTCAAAAGAGTTAGAAGCTTGTACTCCCAAGCCTTAATTTCAATTAATTAGTGAATATCAATAGACAATTTAAATCGATGATAGAAAACAGTTACATAGAATAAACACCTCAATTAATGTTAATTGATCACAATTTACCTTTTATTTTCTAAAAGAAACCAGACCATATATATATATTGTGTATGCTCCAGGAACGAATCGCGAGGTACTTTCTGCTTCTAAAATCGCGATAATTTACCCCCACGAAAATAACCCGCTATACGGTAGCTTGTTTCTACTTTTAATGATTTCTTTTAATATACATTTATATCACTATAAGCCGAAACGGATTCACAAACTAAAATCGAATCCGCAACAGAAATTGAAACCTAAACCTGAAGTATGTTACGCAAATGCTGTGTCATTATCGTCATATCTTAACTTGTGAACGTTTTATTCGGTTTTATCATTTTACTTTTTGGCAAAGTATTATCATGGTATAGGGTTTGATTATTATGTTATGCACATACACCGGCACCAACACTTTTGTGATGGTGAACACATCAAAGCTTTAAATTATCCGTTTAAATTTTAAAATTGACTAAACCCTAAGGTTCTTCCTACCCCAGACATAGGTTGATCATCTTAGTTATAATTTGGTTGCCCAGTTCGGTATTTTTGTTTTTGTTTTATTGTTCTATGTTTTTTGTGTTAGTGATAGTCTTAACTATTCTGCCAATGATTGAATTGTTTGAGATAGTTGGTACTTTTTTACTTGTCAATAAATTTTGACGGACTTGCAGAGAAAACAAGGGTTCCTTGGGCATCCACAAAATGCATTGACATACAAATTGGTGTATAAAATGATACGAAAAAGGAAATACAAACCTACCAAAGTCAGGTGATAAATCTAGAATATTGAAGAAAATAGACAAAACTAGGCAAAATCTCATCCGAAAAATTAAATATTGCATAAGGTTCCACTAAAGTCAAAATCCAGGACATGCATTTCCTATGTACATTACATCTTTCCACTCTGCTGTCTATCATCTACTGATTAGCCAATAGCATGTTGTAAATTGATCACATGTGTAAACAAAAGATAAGAGCACATGGTGTCCGACATAACCTCGGTCAAACTGTGATATCTTGCTTTACAAACTATAGTAAATTAGGCTAATTTCGTATGTCAATTACCAGATAATTAATCATGCAATCTTGATATTTTTGTGAGATAGTAAAATTTCAACATTACTTTGTATGTTAAAGTAAAAAGAAAATTTGAAAATAATTTTTTAACTTAGTAAAAAGAGGATTTTATTAATTAGGTATAGACAAATAAATCTGGAATGTAAACCTAAATATTGATTAATTTTAATTGTTTGAAATACAAAATTAAGTTATACTTACATAAGTAAAGCCTACATACATACATGTACTTTTTAAAAAAAAATACATACATGTATAATTAAGTCATGAAAAGACTAAAATATTTCAATTGTTTAAAAATACTATTAGTAAATTGAAGTAAAGTTTTGTATAAAAGTTTTATTAAATTTACAAAGACTTTAATTTTTCTTCCTTTCATTGAAATTTTGATTTAATAGTGGGAATTCTTTAACAGTAAAAATTGTTAAAACTGCAATGAATGTAATTGTGAGTGTTCAAGTGTCTTTATATTTAAGTTATAATCTTGAAGGTGTCATCCTGGTTTGCCCACTTTTAATTAGGGGCATATACAAACATAAGGTGTTTTGTTGTTTTAGCAATTATAGTTTATTTCTTGAAATTATAGTCTGATTTTTCACCTGTATTTGATACCTTTATGTAATAAAAAAAGTGGCATAAAACATAGAAATATAATGAATATGAAAAATAAAATTGAGATTTTAAAATGAAGTAAAAGGAAGATTTTTTTATAATTGGAGACAAAATGGTAATACTTTAAGAAAACATCTTTTTTTTTTAAACAGACATATATAAATAAAGTAATCTATAAGGTTAAGTGAACTTTGTTTAGTGAAGATTGAATATTTTAATTTGCGATTAAAACAAAATCATTAAGTATATTATTTATAATTAGTTATGAAAAATTAACAACATTAAATTGCACAAGCCTTTATTAATGATGATTAGTACACAAGCTTTCCTGTTACTTTTTATACTAACAAGATGAGAAATATTCTTTGGCCAAGCTTAGATTGTCTTTGAAGCACATAAGCTCTGCCTTATTATAACACCAAAGCAGTCCTCCCAAGCTGCTACTTATAAGAACATGAACAGTTCTCAATTATCTACAATTCCTATAAATATTAAATCATTCAATTTTGGTCATTAAAACCAAGTATGGCAAACGCTCAACTTCAACCCCTCAAATTTGTCCAAAACAAATTTGGGAGAGACAGTTTGATCCTAGATGGCTACCGTTACCGTGTTAAGAATAACCGCAACAACAGAGTTTATTGGAGATGCACTGTACCAACGTGCACAGCTACAGTCAACACACATGATGGTCATATAGTTAAGTTTGGTCCAGCACACAACCACCCAGCTAACCAAGTAAAGATAGAAGTTGCTAAGATCATACAAACCATGAAAGACCGAGCCCGGAAAGAAGTGACACCAATACCCACTATCTACGAGGAAGAGCTTGTTAAACTCAGGACACCAGAATGGAACGACGACACAAGGAATATTGTTGAGCAACTACCAACTTACTACTCATGCAAGACCTCACTATACCTCCAAAGATCTTTCAACTTTCCTGGACTACCAAAGACAGTATTCGACATCACACTCGAAGATAAATGGCGCCTTACCACTGCTGGAGCTCCATTTCTTTTACCATCCGATGACATCTACCCACCAATGCTGATCTTCACAACAACAGAAAACCTTACTCACCTTGCTGCTGCCAACACTATCTTCTGCGACGGAACCTTCTACACATGTCCTACTCTCTTTGAACAGCTATATACTGGTATATAATATACAACCTTTTTTTGTTTCAAATTGACCCTAGAATTTTAGATTAAATTATATATTATACATTTTGTACTGACTTTTTCGTAAATACAGCATATGAGTGACAAAAAATAACACTTACTACACGTTCTTCTTGATTGATTAAATTTGTCTGATATCATACTTAAGTATTTTAATTGTGTTATATTTATATCCTGTTGTATGTTATTTATTTCCTAACTTTTTCTCTCTTTATTACAGTTCATGCCATGGTTGATGGTGCTATGTACCCGCTAGTATTCGCCCTCCTTCCTGGAAAAGATCAGACAATCGACACACGTTTCTTCAGCCAAATAAAACACGTTTCAGAAGAGCAACAACTAGTACTCAACCCAGATACAGTTTTCATCGACTACGAGATTGCCACAAATAACGCAGCACGTGCCGTTTTCCCAGGAGTTACAGTTAAAGGTTGCTTCTTTCACTTCACCCAGTGTATTTGGAGAAAGACACAGAAATGTGGACTACAGCCCTACTACAAGCAGAACGAAGACATCACTCGACTTGTACGAAGAGCAGCAGTTCTACCCTTGGTTCCACGACATCTAGTAGAAGACGTATGGTTTAACGCCCTAGAAGATATCAACGACGCCGACAACGTACCAAACACTGCATCTTTCACAGACTACGCCACTGAGTACTGGGTAGAAGGCCAGCGTTTCCTATGGAACCACTACCTTACAGAAGGACCACGCACTACAAACCACCTTGAAGGATGGCACAACAAGATGAAGAAGAAAGTTCAACACTCACATCCCAACATCTACGAGATTGTCAAGGTTTTACAGAGCACCCAGGCATACACAGAATGCACAGTCATCCAGTACGGAGCAGGGGGAACAAGACCACCAAAGAGACTACGATACAGAACCATCGACCACAGACTACAGCAACTCAAGACTCGCTACCAACAAGGACTCATCAGTGTAATAGACTACGCAGACGCAGCATTTCACCTACTTCATCTAGATTAATTATGTTCTATTTAGTGCTTCGAACTTTTATACTTGTGCTTATTTTTGACACTTGTGTTATTTATTTCTTAGTGCTGGTTGATAAATGTTATTTATTTCTTAGTGCTGGTTGATAAATGTTATTGTAACAGTGTTATATTCAACGTTTTGTAATAAAAACATATTGAATGTTTTATATTTTTTTCACTATTTTGTTGAAAAACAAGTTACCATTTCAACATTTCAAAAAAACAATATTTCCCATTTCAACACAAAACTAATATAATGGAAACACCTTTTTCATTGAAGAAAAAAAACTACACACCAACCCTCAAACACTAAACAATGTTACAATATAAGAACAATATTATCACTTTCTTTCTTTATATAAAATATAAATACTACAAATACGTTAATATAGTACCTAATAAAATGGAACAGACTTTAGATCTTCATGGTCAGTGAACCCATTGTCTTTTTTGTTTATTCAACTTAATTGATTATACACCTAATTAAATGTGGGCAAACCAGGACTAAACCATCTTGAAATAGTTAAATAAATTAAGTAAAATGAATGTAGTTTTTTTTTTATTATTTTATTAATTTGTATAAAATGTCCTTTTTATTCTGTTATTATACTTATCAATTGATTTTATTTAAAAAGAATAGGCATCCATATCTTTATTTCATTATTGAATCAAAATTGTTAAAAGGTAAATAAGCAGCACTAAGTCTTACAAGCATGCTAATTGATTCTACTTTAGAACAAAAAAAAATCAAATTCATAATTATTTAATGTATACTGCAATCAGAGTGAAGACTTTCACTACTTGTTACTCTTAAAAGTATGTTTATTCAACTGTTTTAAATCATGCCTTTTTCTATTCCTCCTTATCATTATCTATAGCAGCGGCCATTTTGTTGATTAGCTTGTCCGAGGATGCTGTGTTGCTATGCATTCTTATCAGTGGGAGGGGCATAGCAGCAAATAATGGAAAGGTGTTTTGAAAAGAATTATACAGAATAATTAGAAATAATACATAACATATTGACTTCAAAAACGAGATTTTAGCTTTATTTTCTAGTTCAAGCTAGTGATATTTTGTTGAAAATTTCATTTAGATTAACACAATACTGATTTTTATTTGAAAAAAAAAATACAAAAGTCAAATGCACCCTAACCTATTATTTTCTATAATACTTGTCGACTCGGATAATATGTGTAAAAATTAATGAGAATTTGATATGTTAACGTTTAAAATTTAATCGTATTTTTTTTTATGAAAAGTTAATTTCAGTTTAAGTTACGATTTCGGTATCGGATTTGATTTCGTTCTTACCTTAATTATATTGATAACGTATATTAATTATATGTATAGATTAAAGAAAAGGTAATTAAATTGAAAAAAAAACAATCTAGTTTTGGTTTTATTGTTCTATGCTCTTCATATTCACATAGTATTTGGCATTTTCAATATTTTTGGTAGAGCGCCACTGATGTGTCTTGAATAGACGAAACGCGCGTCAGGCGTAGCAAAATTTATTGTCTGGAACTTTGTGGTCATTTGTATTTAAACTAAAGTTTTCACAATTTGTTATGCGATATTTGCAGTGTACCATCATTAAAGAATAGTTATTATCAAATTTCGTTTAAGGAAACGATGCTTTGAATGCCTTAACAAGTTCAGGGACCAACGAGTTAATGATAATTATGGAGACTTGGAACAGAACTTGGTGGCATGCGCATTACTCAAATTTCTGGGTAAATGATAGTACAGATAAATACCGACTTCATGTTGATGGCTACAGTGGAACAGCAGGTACATTTTATTTTCCATTTATATTTGTGTTCTTTATTTACAACCACCTTGGACATTTTTCGAAACACTGATTTACAGTTTAGCATTTAATGTGATGTTATGATACTAATTATCACAATTATATATTTTTTCGCTATAGCTTTATGAATATTTATGATTACATCTGTTTATTACAACGGGAACTGCTAGTTCATTAACATATAAGATGTTTTTAAAGACATAGAACCTATCATTTTGGCAATTTAAAAAAAAAATCACACTATTTGAAGAATACATTGTAAAACTTTTGAAGAAACTGTTAAATTTTCAAAAAACCTGCCAGAAAATAGTCCTCTCGACGGAAAACTGAGGAAAAAAACGCAGTGTCAAAAAAGAGGACAATCTAATTATTGAATGTAAAAACTTGCAGGTACCGGTAAACTGAGAAACAAAAAGTAACCAAACGAAACGGAGCGGAACAAAAACGATATCGGTAAAGAAGTAAACGTAAACAGTAAAAAAGCAACCGAAATCTGTAAAGAAAGGAAACGAAATCGAGCGAAACTGGTAAAAATAGAAAACTGAATCAATTTTAACCGACACCAGTCATTTTTTCTTGATTTACCGATTTCGTTTTCTCTTCGCCTCGTTTGGTTACATTTCGTTTCTCGGTTTAACAGTACCCAGATTACCAAAAGTAAATATTTATGCTGGACAATACTTAAAATAATTAAGATAAGATTATTTTATAGAAAACTGCAAAACATTGAGTTTTTATGTTGGTAAAGGTAAGTTTTAGTATATTTTCAAAATATGTACTTTTTAATCAATGTGAAAAATTGCGAAACTGATAGCTTCTATGTCTTTAAATGTTTTTTCTTTTAACTACATCTCTAACAAAAGCTTAACAAAATTTCAATAAAAATCTGAATAAATGTTAATGTAAAAATCTTTATTTCAGGTGACAGTCTATGGTATCATTCCGGACAACAGTTTAGCACACGTGACCAAGATAATGATAGTTGGGATTGGGATTGTAACCCTTACTGGTATTCTGGTGGGTGGTGGTACCATGCTTGTACAGAATCGAATTTAAACGGAATCTGTTTCAACTCAAGTACAATAGCAAAAAACTCTTGTCATTGGATTCGAATAGATGGCACTAAGCATTCACTACGTACTATATTTATGATGGTCAGAAGGAATTGAATTGTTTGAGTAGACCAATCAAGCAAGCATCATTAGCCAATATTGTTATGTTTTGTTGGGAGGATTCTTAACTATAGACAATATATGAAGATGTCTATTTGAAGTTTTTTTTCATTTTTTTTTCATATAACTATAGTCAACTAACACTTATTTTATACACGAAGAATGTCATATGGTATTTTGCACCATAGTGAAAGCATGTATGTTTTGAGGCATCCGTAATTAAAATATATCTAGAGACAGAGGTTATAACATTCATGGTATATTTCTCACTGAATTCACAGAAGCTTCACAGTGATTGGAGGCATTACAATGTCGAATACATATTTGTTGCTTATTCAACCAGAAAGGACTTTAAACCTGATTTAAATAGGCTTATCGGCTCATTGGACGCGTAGAAAGACATCACAACATATGACAGAAATAGAATAATCCAAACTGATTAAGTATGAAACAAGGCAATCTCATAGTCGTCATTTTTTCCAGTGGGAAGTTCCGTGAACAACGATGTATATTTGACCAATTAGATTTTTATGCCCCCGCGACGACATGTCGGGGGGCATTAAGTTTTACTCATGTACGTCCGTCCGTCCGTCCGTCCGTACGTACGTCCGTACGAATTTCCGTCAAGCTTTTCTCAGAAACCATAAATGGGAATGACTTGAAACTTGGTAGGATGGTTCAGTATTACAAACAATACGTCTTTAGCGAATTTTAGACCTGTCGGACATCTACTTCCTGTTTGGGGCTTGATCGATACAAAAATTGACATAAAAATTTTCGTGAAGCTTTTCTCAGAAACTGTACATGGGAATGACTTGAAACTTGGTAGGATGGTTCAGTATGACAAACTATATGTCCTAAGCGAATTTTAGACCTGTCGGACATCTACTTCCTGTTTGGGGCTGGACCGATACCAAAATCGACATGAAAATTTCCGTCAAGCTTTTCTCAGAAACTGTACATGGGAATGACTTGAAACTTGGTAGGATGGTTCAGTATGACAAACTATATGTCCTAAGCGAATTTTAGACCTGTCGGACATCTACTTCCTGTTTGGGGCTGGACCGATACCAAAATCGACATGAAAATTTCCGTCAAGCTTTTCTCAGAAACCATTCATGGGAATGATTTTAAACTTGGTAGGATGGTTAAGTATGATTAACTATGCGTCCTAAGCGACTTTCAGACCTTTTGGACTTCAACTTTTTATTTGAGGCCAGCGGGGGCATCCGTGTCCCATGGACACATTCTTTCTTTATTTTTTACTTTTTCTCTTTTTATGATATTTATATATTTTTTTTGGTGACAAATGGACATTTAATGTCTAATGTATTATTTCATGTATTGATATCTTTAAATGTTTTGTTTTGCTTTAGTCTAGAGTTTTGTGTATATTTGTTTATTTCTTTTACTACCTTTATACATGTGTGATTTGATTTGTTTTGGTTTTTTTCTTAAGGATGTATTCTTCTGAGGGGTCAAAATTGTCCTTAATCAAGTTTTTTCCCAAACCTACATTTTTAAAATGCTAAGACCATGAGAAAATCAAATTTACTTAGAAAACAATATGTCCATGTGCATTTTAGTTCGCTACAGCCATTTAAAAAGGGCCTATTTTGACAATTTCCCCCAAATTTCATCATTTTTGGCCTATTTTGAGGTAATTTTCTTTAAAATATCAAGTTTCAAAATCAAGTTTTCTCTCAAAGTTTTCATATTGATAGATGCCATGATTCTGAACAAACTTAACTTTAAAAAAGTATATGTCCGTGATGATATAAGAAAGTTTAGTCCCAAAAATGTGCCTTTTTATGTCATTTTCAAGACACCATAAAACCGGTAAAAATCAAGATTTTTCAAATTTTCTATCATACCAAAACCTCAAAACTCTCCATTTTCGTTTGAAATAATTGGACAAATATATCTTTTTGAATTTAGAAAAGAAATTATATGAATTGCATGAATATTTTGTTGGAAAAATGAATTTTACTACCCCTACCCTGAAATTGGCTAAATTCAGATTGAGATCAATGGTCAAATTTGGTCAAAAATTAAAATGTTGCATATCTCAAAAACTACTAATCATATCTTCATATTTTTTTTGACAAAATTTAGATGGATCATCATTTGATATATATCCACCAAAAGTTTTCAATTATAAGGCAAGGTTTAAAAATTATTCACAAACGAGATTTCAACGAGACTGAAACCTCAGAAGAATACCCCCTTAAGGTAATTAATAATAAAATTGATTCTCGTGCAATGACTGTCTGTTAAAACGCACAAAAACAAACATCACTCGAAAAATTGAAATATTAACATAGAATTAGAATGCATCAAGCAATAGATGAGCTTCTGTTTGGTGCATACTCTGGTTGCAATGTTCTATTTGTTTGTTTGAGTTACTTAAAATATGACTATTAAAATCTTAACATTATTAACCTTATTTTAATAAAGCATGGCATATATAGGCTTTTTGAATAATGATGATGCGATGCTTTAAAAGATTTAAAAACACAAAATAAAAGAAGAAGGTCTGAAAAGCCATTGTTACAAAAAATCAGCAGTCCATGTGGAAAAAAAAATTAAACATAAAAGAGAAACACCAGTAAATCGTATTTCATTTGCAAATAAAAATAATAATAATGAATAGTAATTATAATAATAATAAAGTTATTGAAACTAGGATGGTCATTCTTAAAAACGTATTTGAGAAATTGTAGATAATAGTGTGCAAGAATTGAAACAATTTTTTCAAATAATGTGGTGGGTAAAAAGAGGTTTAAATGTACCAAAACCTCTTTTATTCCATTTTATGCTCCGCTATTACTTAAGGTTCTTCCTACCCCAGACATAGGTTGAATATCTTAGTAATAATTTGGTTCCCCAGTTTGGTATTTTTGGTTATACTGTTCTATGCTCTTCATATTCATACAGTGTTTGGCATTTTCAATATTTTTGGTAGAGCGCCTCTGATGAGTCTTGAATAGACGAAACGCGCGTCAGGCGTAGCAAAATTTATTGTCTGGAACTTTGTTGTCATTTGTATTACACATCAGGGTTGTGAAACACAAAGTGACAGAACTCGGGTGCTCCAAAAGGGGTAAACAGGGTACTCGTCGCGTTAGCCTGAAGTTATGGTGTTTATGTTAATGAACTTGAATATATATGCAATGTTTGGATCAAATGTTGCCAGAAATTAAACAATGTAGGCAGCAATTGAAATTAGATAAATAATGTAATATATAAGATTTAGAAGAAGAAATTATCCGTCTGGTTACTTTTAAAAATTGTCATTTCCCGTAGGGTTGTTCTTACACCAGACATAGGTTGTTCTCAGTCAAACTTTGGTCCCCAGTTCGGGTTTCATGTTCATATTGTTGTTAAGTATTCTATTTTATTCGGAAAATGTCTCAAGTCTTGAAATTAGAAATAAAAAACGCGCGTCAGGCGTAGCAAAATCTATTATCTGGAACTTTGTTGTAATTAAGATTTGATGATCACTCCATTTTGAATTACCTTTCGGTGTCTTTTTAAAGCTTAAAGAACGACAAACTCAAAGAAGAATGTGTTGTTGCATCACTGTTAAGAGTATCTCAATTTTTGTAGTACGACGCACGAAAATAATATTTAAAGACCCTTAATTTTTCGCAGCTGTCCTTTTTGTCGTTTTTTTTTTGGGCTTTCAAACCTTAAATTAACCTTTACTCTAAATATAAATTACAAGAAAGTTTCAGATAATAAATTTTGCTATGCCTGATGCGCGTTTTGTCTATTCAAGGTTCAATGTCAGAGGCGGAATGATGCTACACAAAGAAGGAAAATTGACGACTGGAAAGTTGAAGGTATCACATTTGTCTGAGAGCTTTCGTGGAATGTCTTTCTTGAGAGTCTATTTCGAGATGTTGATCTTTATATGAAGTAGATTTCCTAGAATCCGCTGTGTCCTTTATCTCATGTTCCTGAGCATGTATGAGATGGAGAAATTTACCAAAACGAAAAAGGACATCATCAATATAACGGAACGTGAGTTAAAAGAGAGCTAGTCTACGATCTTTTTTGAAGAGATTGTAAGAAGTCTGCTCCATATGAATGTAGAAACAAATCAGCAAGCAAATGTGCACAATAAGTGGCCATTGGAATCCCTAATGTTTGCAGAAAAAACACGTCTACCAAATATTTGTACCTTCGTTTTCCATTCTTTTTAAAAAGCTGCGTTTCATCAGCTGTGCCAATCGTGAGTTGTTCGTGCGAAAAAGAAGTGTAAAGAGTGGAGAAATCAAAAGCGTCGATGCTGTTGCAAGATGAAATTGATTTCGAGTTAAGAATCTCCAATAGATCTTTCGAAATCTTCAAGATCCACATTTGATCGAAATCATTTCTAGATTAACAATAATCATAATATTTCTGGAGGCCAAATTATATTGGATTTTTGATGACCCTGCAACCTGCAATAATGCACTGTTTGTATGGCTTTTTATTTAATAAGGAATCCAATACAGGGATGAAATGCCATCATTGTTAGCAACAACAGAGAGGTCAAAGGAGGAAATGACATGTTTGTGATTGTCAATAATTTCCTCCTTAGACAGTGTTGTAGCTCTGCAATTGCTGGTACAACCAACTCCTAATTCAGCTGTGAAGCAGTCAATATAGTGTTTCTGATCTTGTACACAAAAATGATATTGTATGGTATGTTTTCTGCAGGTACAACAATACATTTGTCATGTAAGACGGACAGTTTTCTGCAACATCAGCGCTGATGAAAATGGATTATGCTTTAGTGCTCATTGAGCTCTTAACAAAATGATTCTTTTCAAAACTGATGACTTCACAGCTTTAACCCACTCCGACAAAACGTCATTTCCTTTCTCCTGATGTTTCCTGGTCCAAGTTTTTTTGGTATAGTTTTCAACTGAATCAATTACTGTTTTAAAATTACGGCTCCAACTGATTCCCCTAGGCTCGTGATATGTTGGTCCTTGAGCCAAAACATCGCGAAGTAAGTCATTTTCCACGATGTTCAGGTCAAAAGTAATAACGTGGCCAGAGAGACCACAATTAAATGGAGATTTTTCACCAGCATTCTGGAGGTTTTGCTTTGAGGTCACAGCTTCAGTTTCTCTCTCCTGTACTTTCTTGGCCCGTGGTTTGATCCCCGTCAGGGGTTAAAATCTCAGTGACCGTTTTTCCGAGTCTCACTTGACACCATTTTCGAGGATGGTCTCAGGAAACGATGCTCGTCCTTCGGAAGGGACAAAAATGGTTGTCTCGTGTAAAGGGAGAGTAATACTCTGTGCACGTTAAATACCCCTTTGTAGAGTTCGATAATAGTAGGCTAAATAGGACCGCTACAGAGACAGTACTCGCAAACTGCAAACTTGAGAGGGATTTATAGAAGCACTTAGCGTGTTTCCCAATCCAGTATAAATAAATATGTTTTAACTAACTAGTCAATTGCAACTTCAGATTGATGGATCGAATTCTGGTTTGTAATTTACAAAAACGGGACTTCTCCACCTCTATGAAATTGTGTTTTTTCAGTTACCTGCTTGTCCTTACTTGGATTATTTCAATATAAATAGATTTTTTGACGGATAAATGTTTTTTTGTCTGATAAACAAACAAATTTCTATGTTTACAGAATTGTATCTTCTATTTCCTACTGACATGCTAGATAAGGGTAAACTTGACAATATTATTTCATTTGTAAACTTCCATGCTCTATCGCTTCCTTGCAGTATACAACATCGATCACCAGTCAAAGACTGCTTCATGTTGCCTAATCGACTTTTGGTGGGTAATATTAATACTTCCCACCTGAATGTAATTAGCTTTGTATGTTACTTTACGAATGTCGGTGGTTTTCCTCGGGTTGCCCGGTTTCCTCCACCATTAAAACTGACCGCCCTACATGACCCAGGTGTGTCGATAAAGGACGTTGACACCATTACACATATACACATTTGCTAACTGTATTTTTGTGATAGTTATTGTGACGCTCTCGACATTTGTTCTCCCACTTATCTTGAAAAAAAGTATCGCTACATACATACATTACCGCAAAGTCCATGAAAGAAGCAGAGATACTATTTGGGTATCTGAATGTCAAAAGTCTAGATGGGCAGAGACGAAACAAGTAAACACCAAAAAGGACACGACAAAAACAGACAAGATGTAAAACATGGATACACAAACGTCACTGAATATCAATCAACGACGAGAACTCCAGTCGTAGCGAGAGTAAACTCAGGTGCCCTGGAATCGTAAGCCGTTCCTGCTTGCTATAACTCACCCGTCGCGTTGCCAACAGTAAATTCAGTGTGTCAAATCCAGTAAAGAAAGACAAGAAAAGTATAACAAATCAGCACTCATCTGACAGATCGAAATCCCTTATTTGTCTGAAAGCGCATGATGTCTTCTAAAAAATTTCTTCTGTGAAGACGGCAACCGAGGAGCAACATAATCCTGTGTGAGCAATTTTTGTGTCAGACGTGACGCTCTGCTAGGGAAATCGAAGTAAGTCCCACATGCTTTGGAGTAACGAATCAATGTGATACGTAAACTCCGTAAGCTGGATCGGACGGAATGTTGCTACACAAGAAGGGAAAATTGACGAATGGAAAGTTGAGATCGTCCCTTTTTATAGCGTTTTGTTGAAAGTTTTTTCGTGAGAGTCAATTTCAAGATGAAATCTAAATATTAAGCAGACTTCCTAGAATCCACTGTATCCCTTATCTCAAGTTTCTGGGGGGATATATGAATTGTAGAAAGTCGAGAATTGTTTAGTGAAAGGACATCATCAATATAACGCAACGTGAGGTAAAAAGAGAACTAGCTAGTCTACGATCTTTTTTGTCTATTAAAGATTGTAAGAAGTCTGCTTTATATGAATGAAGAAAAAATCAGCAAACAAGGGTGCACAATTATTGCCTATTGTTTGCTGAAAAACACATAGGATTTTGCTTTGTCTTCAATTTGATTGGCAGTGTGACGGGTGTGCTATAGCAGACAGAAACTGCTTACTCTGCCAAAGCATTCGAGTTTACTCTTGTTACGACTTGAGTTCGCGTTGTTGATATCTGGTCGGTTGATGTTGTGTTTTGTGTTTCTTCGTGCTGTACTTATTCATTTTAACTGGTTTGTCATTGCCTTTCGGACTTTTGAGACTTGAATGCCCAATTGGTGCCTCTTTTCTCCTTCGAAGGCCCTATAAGTTTCGGGCATCCCGTTTTCTACGTTTCTAAAACGTGGTGAACCGGCTTTTAACGTAATGAACCGTACAGACACGTAGTGGAAACCAGCTATATACGTTGACATACCCGGGCATAGAGGTGACTTGTCCCATTTGTATTGATTGTACAACGCAAACGTGACTACAAATATGCATAGCAATTAAGTACTAATACGAATTAAAACCCATTAAAAGCGTAATGAAAACCTAGTAAAAGCGCAGGTTTTACTACGGTTCCCTAAGTACAAAAAATGTACTTTCAGCTTTCACAAGATTTCAATAGGTTTAAGTACGATTCAATACGTTTTTTGATACGTTTTAATATTGAAAGAACAATCATGAATTGGTTTCGACTGAAGTTTGCGCTGTTGATTGATATTCAGTTATTTTTGTGTTTCCGTGTTTTACATGTTGTCTTTTTTTGTCCCGTTCTTGTTGGTGTTTACTGGTTTTGTCTCTGCCCTTTCGAACTTTTGGCATCGAATACCCCAAAGGTACCTCTGCTTTTTGGTAAATTACGGAATATTGATGCAGGAACACATTTTGCAGATGATACTGTTTTTGCTTCAGTAAAACCGGAGCCAGAGATTTGAGGATATAGTTTCTTTAAAAGACTTTTTGCGTGCTTGGAAATGTTCAGGAGATAACGGCTAGACTGACACCAAGACTTGACAAGATTGTTAGGATAAGCACTGGCAGTTGGTCTGAACGAAGCTATTACTTTTTGTCTCTGGTGAGTACTGAATATACTAAATGCGCATCATGCATAGTAGCATTATTTATTGCCTGGAACTTTGTTCTGATTTGATTTTTATTTCTAACGTCCGTGATGATTAACACTTCTGATGGAGTTTTAATTCCTCGAGGTTAGACCCCTCCGGTATTAACATTTATGTGATGAAAATAACATTAAACCTAAAAATACCCGTGTAAATATTTATACTGTTAAAACTCTTAGCTTCTCCCTACCCCAGGTGTAGGTTGATCTCAGTTATAATAAATTATTACGTTTGATGTTACCGGTCCACGTCTTCTCGGGTTGGGTAGGTAGGTAATGATTTATGAAGCCAAAAATTCATATGTAAATGCTTCAAAAAATGAACAAAAGACGTTTATCATGACGAATCATCATATCACATTAGAAATGTATGGGAATAAAAAAAAAATGGAAATATAATATCTTGATACAAAATTTGGGGTAGGACCAATTTTTCTGCGTATGTAGGCTACATCAAACCAAACATTTGGTATTTTGGCCTTATGAAATACTCCTGACAGGAAATCAAATTAAAAGGAGATGCTTACCTGTTAATACATGGCACTAAAGAAATTCAGATAAGTGTTGAAATGCGATAGTGGTAAACTTATCTAATACGCAGTATAAATGTACGAGAATTTGAACGCTGTTATAATTTACATTCAATTATCTATAAGTCCAACACTTCCTCTTCTAGAAAAGCATGATTAGAAATTGAAATGATAATTTTTTTTGAAAGATGAGAAATTCAAAATGGCGCAGCTTAACGTAGAAACACGTAGTACTACGCAGTTAAAAGTTACACAAATCAGTCAAGACCGCATCACTAAGTACTTAAACGTACCAAGCTCTATGACAAACGTGATGACTTCAACTTTCCAATAGTTAACTTTCCCTTTCTGTGTAGCAACATTCCGTCCGCTCCAGCATATGGAGTTTACGTATCACAATTGATTCGCTATTCCAGAGCATTTGGGGAGTATAACGACTTCTTTGACAGAGCCACACGGCTGACAAGCAAATTGTTAACACAGGGGTACGTTGCTCCCAGGTTGTTGTCATCACTCAAGAAATTTTACGGACGACATCATGTGCTTGTATACAAATACGGGATTTCTATCTCTCAGATGAGCACAGATGTAGGTTTGACATAGAGTTTTGTAATGTCATCCTTTCCGGATATGACCAACACTTAATCGATCTTTGGCAACGTGACGGGTGTGCTATAGCAAGCAGGAACTGCTTACTCTTCCGGAGCACCTGAGTTCACTCTCGTTTCGACTTGAGTTCACGTTGCTGAATGCGGTTTTGTTGTTATATGTGTTTGTGTTTTATGTTGTTATGTGGTTTGTTTTGTTGCGATGATTTTTGTCTGCCGGTTTTGTCTTTGTCTTTAAGGTTTTATGATACTGATTACCCCTTTTGTACACCTTTGCTTCTTTCATACCTAGTACTTCGTGACAAATCCTAGTAATACCCGATTAAGCGTACCAAATACGTAACAAAACGTACTAAAACCTACCGAAACGGCTAACGTTAAAGCTGGCTCTACTTAGTAGAGATAATCGGACAAGAGCCGTATCGTGAGTAATATTGACATAAAGTCGTTTTCCTGTTTCGTTCTCATGTCAAATAGTCGGGCATAAATTCTTGTTATCTCCCTTTTAACTATAACACCTTATATGGCTAAACTGTGAACACTACTCACGATAAGATTTATTTTTCAAACTTGAATCAATGTATCATAGAAGGAAGAAAAAAGGGGGAGGGCCCAAGCAAATATTTTGTTTTCGGTTTATACTTTAGTTAATTTCGGAGTTTTCCCAGAACATTGGACTTTTTCAACATTTTGATCAAAACTTGATCAGCCGTTAACATCTCCGACCCCATCTGTTAAATAGGGTGTGGGGTAATGATGTGCAGTACAAAAACAAATCATATTGTCCGCCCTCGAAGATTCATCATTTTATTACCTACAAGTAAAAATCTTACCAAAGCAATTTTTCGTCGATCGGGTTTTTGTAAAGCTTCCAATCCAAATTCCGTCGATGTTTTGTATCCCTATTTTACGCGTTCAAATAAAAATTCAATTCAAATCATAATTTCATGTCAAAAATTTTAATCAGGAACATTCAAAATATATTTAAAGTTTCTGCTTTGGCAGATCAGATCCAGAGACAGGATGTTCCGGGTGGGGGGGTCGAAACACACCCTATCCTTCGAAAATTTTGTAACATTTTCGTGCAGATGTTAGGAAAAAATGGCCTGGAACCCTCTGTAGTAGACAATAGGTGGACCCCCTTTCAAATTTCATGTACAAAGTCAGGACCATTGCAAACTTCCATTTCTATGGTATTTTTTACCTTGTTTCGTCATTTCTCTTGGGCGTCACACTAAAACCCCACTAGCAAATAGGGAATGTCAATTATGTAAGTCAGGAGTAGAAGATGAATCTCATTTTTTAATTACTTGTACCTCTTTAAATAACATTAGAGAAAAACTTTTCACAGACATATGTGATATTTGCCCCTCTTTTGTTAATTTTGATTCAGATGTTAGATTTAACTTTTTATTCAATTGTAAAGATTATGATATTGTAAAAGTCATTGTAATAGGTGTTAATCAAATGTATAAAAGGAGATTTGAGTTACTTCATAACTGCAGTGCATAGTAGTAGTCCAACATATAATTGTATTTATTCATTCATTTATTTTGCACCATCTCCTCCAATTATATGATATAGATATATACTTTAAATATTAATATACAAACTCTCTAATCAAACCTGGTAAATTATATATATATCTTTTGTTATACAGATAATAATGAGGCATGTGTCTAAATCAGTAGTTTGTATGTTTGTTTGTGTATATAATTGTAATTGTATTGGTAAAAATCCTGTATTTGGATTTTAGACCAAATAAATTCTGTTCTGTTCTTGGACAATGAGATTGATCCTCCAAGCTCGGTAATTTTGCTGTTACCTTTATTCATTAGATGCGATTTATCCAAAAGATTGACAATACCAATCAGAACTGAGGACAGGGGGCTCATAGACTAATTTATGATTTTGTCGATGTTTTGTTTTTTTTTTTTTTTTTTTATAACTTAATTTTTATTTTTTATGTCAAACATTCAATTTGTATTGTATTGATTTACATGACAATAAAGTATTATTATAATTAAAATCAATGCAACCCATAAAAATGTATGCCGCACTTGGACTATGAAAAAAAAACGACCATTTAACTTGAAAGGGGGGGCTTGGTTTTTACCCCAAAAAATATTTTGGAAATTATTTTTGATAGAAAATTATTTTGGCAGCAGAGGGTAAGAAAAAAGAAAAAAATATTCTGAACAAGGAATTATATAACTCCTTGTTCTGAAGAAGGATTTCAGCTACATTAAAAAAATTAAAAAAATGCAAATAATGAAAAAAAAATTCTGTCGCGATGCCTTAAAAAATATAAAAAAATCGTTCAAGTTAAATGGCCTGTCCCTTATGTCTGGGGTAGTAAGAACATTAGGATTTTGACAATTTGAAATTTAAACGGAGAATTTCATTGCTTTGATGTGTTTGTTAACAATCTAAGTATTGATGCAGGAGAGATTGAAAATACCAAACATGCACTAGATACGAACATGAAAAGCAAATATTTTAAGAATATTATATGTCGAGCAAGTACCCAATTTTGACCCAAGATCGGCCAATAACATCAGAGAATTTTTCATTTTAACGGATAATTCTAATTTCATTGCTTTGGTGTGTACGTCATATCGGGTTTTTTTGACACTCAAAGAAATTTTAACTTTCTTTGAGAAAGAAACTTAAGTTTATTTTTAAAACATACCTCAAATATGCATTTACACGGTCAACTTCAGCTTATTAATGGTTTTACTTACGCCCGCTTTACATTTGATAATTTTAATTTGTGTTCATAATAAATGATCACCAACTGAGGGGTCAATTTTTAATAATAAGTATGAACTTCCACAATGGTTTGTTTTGGATGAATTGCGCATATACATGAAGGTCGAAAAGCGGATAAACACACGGATTTTCACATAAAATACCAAAGATCTCAACGAGATTTTCATTTGCAAGCAACTAGACCCAAATTACAAATTTTGGTTAAAAATGGCGACAACCCATGTCAGTTTTCGAGTTACATGTAGATCTATATATTCCAATGTCTTACATACATGTCCACATTTAAACCTGCTGAAATGGTTCCTATGAATTCCAACTACAGTTGTATTTTATCTCAACATCCTGACTGTCTGAATTCTCCATTGTTTATTGTGACGGAGTGCAGAATTTTGTGTTCGTGTCCGTCCGTTCGTACACTACGGCAAGTTAATAACCTTAAGGTAAAAGTTTTTTTTTTCCATAGAGCATGTATAATTATGAATTATCATGAAACTTTATTTATATTTGTATAATAGTATATATATATAGAGACAGATTTATGATGAAATGAAAAACCAAAATATAATACTCCTCAGAAAAAAAAACTTTATTTTAAGAATGCATGAAGATCGCAGAATAAGGGAAATGGTGCGATGATACGGAGCGAATAGGGTCGACATGTCTTTGGATATATATTCTTACTTACAACTATCAGACAAAGAATGGTATAATTCTAAAAAAGAAACGGAGCAGTCGCACACGACAGCTTATCCCCTCGCCCGTTACATTAAAATGCAAGTGGAACAGATGTCAATTACTATCCAAGATATACCCACTTTCCAAATATCATTCCTCTTCTAATTCGAATTACCGAGATATACGCCTTAACCAAAACTGAATCTGAAAAATGTAGGCCAAGGTGACCTAATTTAGGTACGGATGTTGGTTACTTTCCATGATGTTCACACTGCCCCAACATCATTTCTCTACCACTTGCAGTTGCTGAGATTTGGACCTAAACCAAAACTTAAACCCGGGTCGTTCATGCGGAAAATGTAGGCCAATGTGACCCAATTTTGGTACGGATGTTGGTTACTGTCCAAAATGTACCCACTGACCCGATATCATCGCTCTATCACTTGCAGTTGCTGGAAAATGGTCCTTAACCAAAACTTTAACCGGAGTCATTCATGCGGAAATATAGGTCAAGACTACTTAATATGGTACTGATTCTTTCTACCAAACATCATCTCTCTATGTTTAGTTCCCAAGTTAATTACAAATCAAATACCATTACGTACATACGTACGAACGAACGAACGTACGAACGTATGAACGAACAAACTGAACGCTATATCCCCTTCTCAACTCTGTTGGGCTCGGGGATAAAAAAAATGATACCCAACATTTCTATATTTTTATAGATGAAATTAAGAGGAAATTCGCACAGTTGTTGTGAAACCAATTTCAGCATGATTTTGTAACAGATTAAAAGACTTTTGCTGTGGTCATATAAACTTGTATTTGTTTTAAAAAACTTCCGTTTTTGGCTCAGTTTTGTTCAGTGGTGTATCCATTGATATATCTGAAGTAGATGGTACATACAATGAATGAAAGTTGCAACAAGCATACAAACTAAAAATTTGCTACGACTGACGCAAGGTTTGTCTCATCATTTCCGCTGTAACAAAAAATAGCCAAACACTATATATAAAGAACGACGAAACAAAAGAAACAAGAATGCTCACAAGTGATACTTCCGCTTTAACAACTACTTATAGTATGCAATGCGTTTAGTATCAAATTTACAACAAACAGGAAGTAAATGTTCGATGGATCCAAAAATGTATCAATACATCATGTCACTACCAAGCTTGTTACCAACTATCAGCAACAAAGGAGTTGCTGAGTTTTCATGTAAGTGAGAGAAATGTGCGACAGTTTTTTTGTTTTAGTTTACGGTTAACAGGAAGTAGAATAATTGATAAAAGGATATGGAATAAATGAACATGACACTATGTACAACACATATGTCGACTCCAACTGCAATTAATTAAGAAGTCCGATGGATCAAAAAAGTATCCCACAATACATCATATCCATATAAAGCTTGTTTCCAAATATCAGCAACCTAGGAATAATAGTTGCCGATGAAAAGCTGGGCAGAATAAATTTTGTGTGACGGAAAATATTAAAGTCTTCGATAAACAGGAATTTAATGTCCGATAAATCCAAAAAGGTATACACAATACACCATGCCATAACAAGCTTGTTTCCAAATATCAGCAATCTAGGAATAATAGTTAAAACAGTATATCCTCCTCTTCTTCGATGCGGGGCATAAAAATGCCAAATTGAATACAAAATTTGAAATTTGTTTTAGATGAGTCAAAAATGTGCCTGAGGTAGAAATAAACCACTTGAGCGACCGTTTGATTTGGTCTTGGAAAGGGGGGGTATGGTAAAATTTGAAATATACAAGAGGCTCCCAGGAGCCTAAATCGCTCACCTGGTCTTGATGTCAACCCTATACTTTGTAGAACTAAATGAGCTGAACATTTAAGCAAGCAACAGTTTTTTTTTATCTTCTATAGTTTTCATTCTATAGGCCAAAAACACGAAAAACCGTTATTTTAGGGGCCTTTTCCCCTATAAGGGGTCATCTGACAACTTCGTCCCTGTGGAGACTTTTGTAGAGCTTTATGCGCTGAACATTTAAGCAAGCAACAGCTTTTCTCTATCTGCTATAGTTTTCATTCTGAAGGCAAAAACATGAAAAAAGTTATTTGAGGGGCCGTAACCCCTATTAAGGGTCATCTGACAACTTCGATCCTATTGAGACTATTGTAGAGCTAAATGAGCTGAACATTTAAGCAAGCAACAGCTTTTCTCTATCTGCTATAGTTTTCATTCTATAGGCCAAAAAACATAAAAAATGTTATTTTAGGGGCTGTAACCTCTATTAGGGGTCATCTGACAACTTCTATCCTATTGAGACTTTTGTAGAGCTAAATGAACCTAACATTTAAGAAAGCAACAGCTTTTCTTTATTGGCTATAGTTTTCTTTCTATAGGGCAAAAACATGAAAAAACACCATTTTAGGGGCCGTAACCCCTATAAGGGGTCATCTGACAACTTCGACCCTATGGAGACTTTTGTACAGCTAAATTAGCTGAACATTTAAGCAAGCAACAGCTTCTCTCTATCTGCAATAGTTTTCATTCCCTAGGCCAAAAACATGAAAAAACATTATTTCAGGGGCCGTAACTCCTATAAGGTGTCATCTGACAAATTCAACCCTATGCAGACTTTTGTAGAGCTTAATGAGCTGAACATTTAAGCAAGCAACAGCTTTTCTCTATCTGCAATAGTTTTCATAATATAGGGCAAAAACATGAAAAAACGCTATTTGTCACCTTTAAGGGGCTGTAACCCCTATAAGGGGTCATCTGACAACTTGGACCAAATGGAGACTTTTGTAGAACTTTTGATGCTGGAGCAGTAGATGGCATCTGATTTCATCTATCACTTATACTTTTTGATTTACAAGCCAAAAACAGTAGTCTAACCCCCCTGGTCTATTTTTAGCAACGGGGGCCAGGTTTTTCGATGAATCAAAAATCCCCACATCAGTTCTGTGGGGGATATCCTAAAAGACCACCAGACCAAATTTGGTTTGAATCTGTGCAGCCGTTTCAGAGGAGAAGAAGTTTGAAGAAAAGTTAACGACGACGACGACGACGACGGACGCCAAGTGATGGCAATAGCTCACATGGCCTTTGGCCAGGTGAGCTAAAAAGCAGTATGCCAACAACAAACAATCAGAAAATAAAAATGCAGGACAGCGCTTTGATATTAAAAAGGGCAGTATGGTCTTTTTTGCTGTAAAATTTTTATTTGATTTTAAAATTCAAAAATAGCTCGCAAAACATCAAGGTTTTGATTGTTCAGATAATATTTAGGCTGGATGAAAAACATATCTTAAATGTACGGTTCTTAAGATTTATTAAATTCATGCAAGATGTTATTCAAATTCCACTGTGATGCATAGGAAGAGGTTATTTGGACAGTGAAACAGACAATTATCTACAAATGACATGTAGCTACTGTTTAACTTATTTTTTGTAAAAAAATCCCCTCTTCTACAAAAATGTTCAGTACTTACAATCCAGTTTACTATACGTGGGGTTTTTGATACCAAATTCCAACAAAAAGGTAATAAATATATCTTTGACAAACTAGCAGATGAACGCACAATCTGCAACAAAGTAAGTTACTCTTCAATAAATTTTATTCATTAAAACAGTGGAAAATTTTTAAAAAATAGTTAAAAAAAACTCCAATGGGCACAAATCGGCAAGCAATGGGCACAAATTGTGCACCATTGCTTGCCGATTTGTTTCTTCGTTCATATGAAGCAGACTTCTTACAATCACTTCTAGACAAAAAGGACCGCAAACTTGCTTTATCCTTCAATCTCACATTTCGTTATATTGATGATGTCCTTTCACTAAACAATCCTCGATTTGGTGACAATTTACATCTCCTATATCCGAAGGAACTTGAGGTAAAGGACACTACAGATTCTAGGAGGTCTGCTTCATATTTAGATCTATTTCACGAAATTGACACACAAGGAAGGCTTTGTACAAAGATCTATGACAAACGTGATGACTTCAACTTTCCAATAGTTAACTTTCCCTTTCTGTGTAGCAACATTCCGTCCGCTCCAGCATATGGAGTTTACGTATCACAATTGATTCGTTATTCCAGAGCATGTGAGGAGTACAACGACTTCCTTGATAGAGCTACACGGCTGACAAGCAAATTGTTAACACAGGGGTACGTTGCTCCCAGGTTGTTGTCATCACTCAAGAAATTTTACGGACGACATCATGTGCTTGTATGCAAATACGGGATTTCTATCTCTCAGATGAGCACAGATGTTGGTTTGACATAGAGTTTTGTAATGTCATCCTTTCCGGATTTGACCAACACTTAATCGATCTTTGGCAACGTGACGGGTGTGCTATAGCAAGCAGGAACTGCTTACTCTTCCGGAGCACCTGAGTTCACTCTATGATACTGATTACCCCTTTGGTACACCTTCGCTTTTCCAGAATAAAAGATGGGAAGCCTGGGTGAATATTTTTAAAAACAAAGGTTTAAACGGAGGAATCGTTTAATTATATGATGTATTTTTAATTTTTTAATTTTACATACTTATAGATTATAATACATGTTCAAATCTAGTGCGGATCAATTAAGACACCTGGCATAAGGGAGTTAATGATTATGTCGTTTTTAGACTTATCAGTTTAAACATATTTCTTTCGAAAAACAGACAAGCACCGTTATACATTATGAACAAGCAATACAAGAACATGGATGGGATTCGGAAACAAGAAAAACTTATATAAATCCGTCTCCCTTACACGATATGAACAAGCACATATAATATGTAACATCAACAATGGCTGTCCTAGCACATTATAAAGTTCTTAAATAAAGAAAAAAGTTTAACAAAAATGTTTACTGCTTAACTGCCCTGTTCCGTGTACTGCGCTGCCACCGCTCATCAAAAGAGAGAACTATATAATTATATTAAAAACGAAAGAATATGGAATATGTGCCAGAAAGACACGATCCACATATTGAAATGATTTTGATAAATTTTGATAATTTAAGTAGTTCCACATGTACACTTATAAATAAAGACTCTCGACTATAAATAAAAATTGGTTATTGAAATCGTTTAGTCTTTTTAATATATTCGGAGGTTAGCTCGAAAATTTGTTTGTTTTCATCATCTGAAAGAAGACTATTTCCAAATAAAAGAGTCTGATAATCATAATTTTGTATTAATCCAATGGTAATGGGTCTTATTAAAGAATAATTACTGCATTCTTCTAAGAAGTGTTTCGTATTTTCTTCACGACCACAGGAGCACAGATTATTCTCACGCAATTGTTTTTTGGAAAAGATGGTCATTTAGAGAGCTATTTTTCATTCTTAATCTCGAGAACAATATTTGTTCACTTCGTGAACCATAATGGTAATATTTAGGAACTTTACAAATATTATTTTTGAGATAAGTTTTCAGGTGAGATTTGGAAGGATTTGATGTAACAGTTGAAGGTAGGTTATTCCAGGCTTGAATCGACGACGGTAAAAACGAATTTTGATAGTAAGAAGTTCTAGTTCGTATAGTTCTGATGTTTTCGGACCGTCTTGTCCTGTGGTCGTGAATATCGTGATTTTGTTTAGGAACTAATTCACTTAGACTTATTAGGGCAACTTAACGATACGTAGATACGTACGTCGCTTTTACGATTATCTCTAATCTAATTAAGACATATTGGGACGGTCACCGGACCGAATGCCGATACTTAGTCACGGTTCGACCGGGTGGGACATACAGCCCACTTACCCCTCTGTTAGTGCCACCTACTGACTTTTGGATTGAAAGGCGAGGGAAAAGTTCGGAAGCACTTTCTATATGGGACGGGCCGAATCCGATGTAGCCTACTGAATATTAAACGATGTTCCGCTGTATTTTAAACGACTGTCAACCGAAAGTCAATCGAACAATCGAATGTTAAACGAATGTCAATCGAATGTCGAATAAGAAACCAACTTCACATTGCTGAACCGAGCCAGGTAATTTTACTAACACTTTATATAGGCGAATAGAGTCTAAAGACTTTACTAACATGTTAAAGATATTTCGTACCCCTAATTTTATGTCGTATGGAAAGCCGTAGTGGATCTCCGCATTAACAATTTATTAACAATAGGTGTCAATATTAAAGGGGAAATGTTTAAGTTCCATGACTTCAACAATTCAATAATTTGACGAATGTACAATTGATATGTCGAACGAGTGCTGCCTTAATGACTTTTAAGAAAAGCTTTTCATTCGATTGGCTTTGATCAATATAAAGTTAATGCAGTTGATTATAAGAGAAATCTTTTGCGGAGTTTAGTAAAAATTACATGGATCGATTCGCGTGTTCCTAGGAGTGGCGAAGGTTAGCACTGCTGGTGGAGTTTTAATTTCCCGAGGTTAGCCCATTCCGGCATCAACACTTTTGTGTTGGAAAATACATCAAAGCTTTAAATTATCCGTTTGAATTTCAAAATTGTCTAAACCCTAAGGTTCTTCCTACCCCAGACATAGGTTGATCATCTTAGTATTAATTTGGTTCCCCAAATAGGTATTTTTGGTTTTACTGTTCTTCGCTCTTCATAATCATATAGTGTTTGGCTTTTTCAATATTTTTGGTAGAGCGCCTCTGATGAGTCTTGAATAGACCAAACGCGCGTCAGGCGTAGCAAAAATTATTGCCTGCAACTTTGTTGTCATTTTTATTTCGAACACACGTGAAAGTTAGCACTGCTGGTGGAGTTTTAATTCCCCGAGGTTAGCCCGCTCCGGCACCAACACTTTTGTGTTGGAGAATACATCAAAGCTTAAAATTATCCGTTTATATTTCAAAATTGTCTAAACCCAAAGGTTCTTCCTATCCCAGACATAGGTTGATTATCTTAGTAATAATTTGGTTCCTTAGTTTGGTATTTTTTGGTTTTACTGTTCTATGCTCTGCATATTCATATAGTGTTTGGCATTTTCGATATTTTTGGTAGAGCGCCTCTGATGAGTCTTGAATAGACGAAACGCTCGTCAGGCGTAGCAAAATTTATTGTCTGGAACTTTGTTGTCATTTGTATTTCGAACACACGTGAAGGTTAGCACTGCTGGTGGAGTTTTAGTTCCCCGAGGTTAGCCCGCTCCGGCACCAACACTTTTGAGTTGGAGAAAACATCAAAGCTTTGAATTATCCGTCGAAATTTTGAAATTGTCTAAACCCTAAGTTTCTTCCTACCCCAGACATAGGTTGATTATCTTAGTAATAATTTGGTTCCCTAAATTGGTATTTTTGGTTTTACTGTTCTATGCTCTTCATATTCATACAGTGTTTGGCATTTTCAATATTTTTGGTAGAGTGCCACTGATGAGTCTTGAATAGATGAAACGCGCGTCAGGCGTAGCAAAATTTATTGTCTGGAATTTTGTTGTCATTTGTATTTCACCTAAAAATAAAAGATTAACAATTAACAATGGCAACACACAAAATCATTTAAGTTAAGTATCTGCATAACAAAAATTAACACACAACGTACACTTGTGGTCATGAATCTCTTTAAAAAACTTTCTGCATCTGTCAGAAAACCGGTTCTAAAACAAATATGCTGACAGTTATAAAACTGTTCGCTTCTCAGCTGGCAGTTCGAGATCTCTTCTGTGCCATGGCATGCAGTTTTTGAACTGTTCTGTCCTCTGTCATCCGATTGGTATCATTTCATACAAAAAAAAAAACAAAACAAAAAAAACAGGCGAATGTTGTTTTCGAATCTTTCTTTATTGCTTGGAACAAATAAAATCATAGTTTTTGAAACACAATGCGACTTGGATGTGTGCCCCAGGCGGTTGACTGGCGTGGCCCTGTCATATTGAATGCCGAGGTTTTGATACACATAGCGACTTTGATGTGTGCCCCAGGCGGTTGACTGGTGTGGCCCTGTCATATTGAATGCCGAGGTTTTGATACACATAGCGACTTTGATGTGTGCCCCAGGCGGTTGACTGGCGTGGCCCTGTCATATTGAATGCCGAGGTTTTGATACACATAGCGACTTTGATGTGTGCCCCAGGCGGTTGACTGGTGTGGCCCTGTCATATTGAATGCCGAGGTTTTGATACATAGCGACTTGGATGTGTGCCCCAGGCGGTTGACTGGCGTGACCCTGTCATATTGAATGCCGAGGTTTTGATACACAAAGCGACTTGGATGTGTGCCCCAGGCGGTTGACTGGCGTGGCCCTGTCATAATGAATGCCGAGGTCTCCAGGCTAAACTGCAAAAATTCTGACCCCAAATTATAGGTGCATCAGTGTTTGGAAGATGTTTCGCTCCTAGCAAATTAAAAATCCTACTGCAGGTCTCGATATCCTAGCGTAAGACCCGTAATCCCCTTCAGGAGGCCAAATGCCTAATCGTTTAATTCTTCCATTTACAGTTCCAATCCCTTATTGGCCAAGTGAACCAAATTTCTTCTCTCCTTCATCATTTCATGTTCAATCTCCCTGATATAGCCAAAGTCTGCAATCCCTTTTTTACCTGACATACTTAACCTAGTGTATTTTAGTATAGCTCTATGGGCTGAAGATTAAAGCTAGCAACAGCTTTTTCTTTATCTGCATTTTTTAAATTCTATAAACGTATTTTTTTTCCTTTAATGAACAATTACCCCTTTAAGATTTATCAGGATAATTTGAACTTTTTTAAAAGTAAACCTTAGTTTATGTACGACACATGCAACATTTTATCAGGACAAATAAAGAATAGTAGTACATAAATAAAAACAAACCTTATGACATTGGCAAACTTTTCTAGGGTAGTTTTTTTTGGTACAATTCTTTGCGTTCAAAATGGATTTTCAATCAGGACAAAATATCCGTATAATACCTCAGTAAACACTTTCAAAATAATTAAATGTCTCATGGAATTAGAGGCAACGTTAAATGGTGTAAGTGATATTAGCCTTCAATCGACTGTGATCAAAAACGGCAGAAGCAGAACTTAAAAATTACAAAATCAACCGCGGCTTACTTTTGAATGCTGTATGCAGTCTTTGTTGCTCACTCCTGAAAAATCGACCTGAAATTAATCCATTTTAAGATAAACGTATTCATCAATTGTAAAGTGACATTTTGACTCAATGAAGTCTTACATGTAAGTAAAGCTGTGGTTCTGAAAAGTATATGACCCTATATATTCTTATAATCTGCTATATTTTATCTGTTTTTTAAAGAGATGCTACCCTACGTTGTATATAAGTAGCAGTGGCGATGTTTTTATTATATTTAGTTTCAAAATAAAGTTCCAAATTCCATTCTTTACCGATTGACCGCTTTTGTTCTTCATATCGGTTACAACCGCCTATTCAGACCTGTCGAAGTTCCACATGAAAATAGTAGAGGCAACACTTCTATTTTTAAATAAAGTTTTTGATGCCATTAATTCAGTAAATATTCTACTTCCATTTTTAAAAAACAAAGGTTTTGATGCCATTAATTCAGTAAATATTCTACTTCATAAATCTGTTACGGCGCATATTCAATTACAAATTAATTTGGCGAGATTTCCAAATCAATGACCTAAATATCGTGAGCCTAGGCGAATCAATTGGAGCCGAAATATTAAAAAAGTAGTTGATTCAGTTGAAAACTATACCCCAAAAAAAATGGGCCAGGAATCATTAAGAGAAAGAAATGTCGTTTTGTCGGTCGGAGTGGGTTAAAGCTGTGCGGTCATCAGTTTTGAAAAGAATCAATTTTTTTAAGGGCTAAATGAGCACTAAAGCATATGATCCATTTTCATCAACGCTGATGTTGCAGAAAACTGTCTGTCTTACATGACAAATGTAATGTTGTACCTGCAGACAAAATACCATACAATATCATTTTTGTGTGCAAGAAACACTGTATTGACTGCTTCACAGCTGAATTACGAGTTGGTTGTACCAGCAATAGCAGAGCTACAACACTGTCTAAGGAGGAAATTATTGACAATCACAAATATGTCATTTCCTCCTTTGACCTCTCTGTTGTTGCTAACAATGATGTCATTGCATCCCTGTATTGGATTCCTAATAACATAAAAAGCCATACAAACAGTGCATTATTGCAGGTTGCAGGGTCATCAAAAATCCAATATAATTTGGCCTCCAGAAATATTATGATTATTGCTAATCTAGAAATAATTTCGATCAAATGTGGATCTTGAAGATTTCGAAAGATCTATTGGAGATTCTTAACTCGAAATCAGTTTCATCGTGCAACAGCATCGAAGCTTTTGATTTCTCCACTCTTTACACTTCTTTTCGCACGAACAACTCACGATTGGCAGAGCTGATTAAACGCAGCTTTTTAAAGAGAGTGGAAAACGAAGTCACAAATATTTGGTAGACGTGTTTTTTCTGCAAACATTAGGGATTCCAATGGCCAATTATTGTGCACATTTGCTTGCTGATTTGTTTCTACATTCATATGGAGTAGACTTCTTACAATCTCTTCAAAGAAGATCGTAGAATAGCTCTCTTTTAACCTCACGTTCCGTTATATTGATGATGTCCTTTTTCTTAACATTTTTCGATTTGTTAATTGTCTCCATCTCATATATCCTCAGGAACATGAGATATAGGACACAGCGGATTCTAGGAAATCTGCTTCATATATAGATCAACATCTCGAAATTGACTCTCAAGAAAGACGTTCAACAAAGCTCTTAGACAAATGTGATGCCTTCAACTTTCAAATCGTCAATTTTCCTTTTTTGTGTAGCATCATTCCGCCTCTGACATTGAATAGACAAAACGCGCATCAGGCATAGCAAAATTTATTATCTGGAACTTTCTTGTAATTTATATTTAGAACAAAGGTTAATTTAAGGTTTGAAAGCCAAAAAAAAAATGACAAAAAGGACAGCTGCGAAAAATTAAGGGTCTATAAAAATGTTGTTTTCGTGCGTCGTAGTACAAAAATTGAGATAATCTTAACAGTGATGCAACAACACATTCTTCTTTGAGTTTGTCATTCTCTAAGCTTTAAAAAGACACCGAAAGGAAATTCAAAATGGAGTGATCATCAAATCTAAATTACAACGAAGTTCCAGATACATGTAACAGTTTTTGCTACGCTTGACGCGCGTTTTTTTTTTATTTCAAGACTTACATGTATTAGAGACATTTTTCGAATAAAATGGAATACTTAACAACAATATGAACATGAAACCCGAACTGGGGACCAAAGTATGACTGAGAACAACCTATGTTGGTGTAAGAACAACCTTACGGGAAATGACAATTTTTAAAAGTAACCGGACGGATAATTTCTTCTTCTAAATCTTTTATATTACATTATTTATCTAATTTCAATTGCTGCCTACATTGTTTAATTTCTGGAAACATTTGATTCAAACATTGCATATATATTCAAGTTCATTAACATAAACACCATAACTTCAGGCTAACGCAACGAGTACCCTGTTTATCCCTTTTGGAGCACCCGAGTTCTGTCACTTTGTGTTTCCCAACCCTGATGTGTAAGTAATAGCGGAGCATTAAAATGGAATACAAGAGGGTTTTGGTACATTTAAACCTGTTTGTGCCAACCACATTTTTAAAAAAAAATGTTTCAATTCTTGCACACTATTATCTACAATTTCTCAAATATGTTTTTAAGAATGATCATCCTAGTTTCAATAACTTTATTGTTATTATAATTATTATTTATTATTATTTTTTTTATTTGCAAATGAAATACGATTTACTGGTATTTCTCTTTTATGTTTATTTTTTTTTCCACATGGACTGCTGATTTTTTGAAACAATGGCTTTTCAGACCTTCTTCTTTTATTTTGTGTTTTTAGATCTTTTAAAGCATCGCATCATCATTATTCAAAAAGCCTATATATGCCATGCTTTATTAAAATAAGGTTAATAATGTTAAGATTTTAATAGTCATATTTTAAGTAACTCAAACAAACAAATAGAACATTGCAACCAGAGTATGCACCAAACAGAAGCTCATCTATTGCTTGATGCATTCTAATTCTATGTTAATATTTCAATTTTTCGAGTGATGTTTGTTTTTGTGCGTTTTTACGGACAGTCATTGCACGAGAAACAATTTTATTTACAATTACGTTAAGAAAAAAAAACAAGACAAATCAGATCACACACATATAGTGAAATACTTTTATTTATTTAAAGGTATAGTAGTAAAAGAAATAAACAAATATACACAAAACTCTAGACTAAAGCAAAACAAAACATCTATAGATATCAACACATGAATTAATGCATTAGACATTAAATGTCCATTTGTCACCAAAAAAATATAAATATCAAAAAAAGAGAAAAAGTAAAAAATATAATTGGTCAAATATACATCGTTGTTCACGGAACTTCCCACTGGAAAAAATGACGACTATGAGATTGCCTTGTTTCATACTTAATCAGTTTGGATTATTCTATTTCTGTCATGTGTTGTGATGTCTTTCTACGCGTCCAATGAGCCGATAAGCCTATTTGAATCAGGTTTAAAGTTCTTTCTTGTGGAATAAGCAACAAATATGTTTTCGACATTGTAATGCCTCCAATCACAGTGAAGCTTCTATGAATTCAGTGAGAAATGTACCATGAATGTTATAACCTCTGTCTCTAGATATATTTTGATTAAGGATGCCTCAAAACATTCATGCTTTCTCTATGGTGCAAAATACCATATGACATTCTTCGTGTACAAAATAAGTGTTAGTTGACTATAGTTATATGAAAAAAAAAAATAAAAGAACACTTTAAAATAGATATCTACATATATGTTCTATAATTAAGAATCCTCCCAACGAAACATAACAATATTGGCTAATGATGCTTGTTTGATTGGTCTACTCAAACAATTCAATTCCTTCTGACCATCATAAATATAGTACGTAGTGAACGCCTACTGCCATCTATTCGACTCCAATGACAAGAGCTTTTTGCTATTGTATTTGAGCTGAAACAGATTCCATTTAAATTCGTTTCTGTACAAGCACGGAACCACCATCCACCAGGATACCAGATAGTGTTACAATTCCAAGGCCAACTATCATTATCTTGGTCACGTGTGCTAAACTGTTGTCCGGAATGATATCGTAGACTGTCACCTGAAATAAAGATTTTTACATGAACATTTATTCACGATTATTATTGAAATTGTGTTATGCTTTTGTTAGAGATGTAGTTTAAAAAAAATAAGACATTTAAACTAGAGGCTCCCAGAAGCCTGAATCGCTCACCTGATCTCTTATGCCATAGTTTGAATAAATTTCACAAACTTTCAAGTATACAAACTTGCAAAACAATCCTTTCAGTGGTTTCAGAGAAGATTTTTGGAAATCAGTTTACACTAATAGAAAAAAACAGTTAAAGGGCAATAACTCCTGTAAGGACCTTTTGATGCTGAACAAGCAAATTTGCTTCAGATTTTTCTCTATTTCTTATACTTTTTGAGTTATAAGCCAAAAACAATGGTCTGACCCCTTGTTCTATTTTTAGCAATGGCGGCCATGTTGGTTGGTCGACATGTATATAATTCACAAACATGGTAGAAGACATCCTAAAGGTCAAGTGTACCAAGTTTCAAAGCAATCCCTTCAGTGGTTTCAGAGAAGAAGATTTTTGAAAATCAGTGTACATTAATGGAAAAAAACAGTTAAAGGGGAACAACTCTCCAATGGCTGATCTAACAATTTTGACTCTGAAATCAATGTTGTAGATCTGAATGAGCTTAACAATTCTGCAATGCTAACTTTTCCTCTAGCTCTAATGGTTTTCAAGATATTGTCCAAAAACCGCAAAAATGGTCAATTTTGACGATTAAAGGGCAATAACTCCTATAAGGAGTTGTTTCACAATTTTGACTCAATGGAGAGATTTGTAGAGTTTTTGATGCTGAACATGAGAAGTTGCTTCCGATTTTCTCTATCTCTTATATTTTTTGAGTTATAAGCCAAAAAAAATGGTCTGACCCCCCTGTTCTATTTTTAGCAACAATGGCCATGTTGGTTGGTCGACACGTATATAATTCACAAACTTGGTAGAGGACATCCTAAAGATCATGTACACCAGGTATCAATGCAATCCCTTCAGTGGTTTTAGAGAAGATGATTTTAGAAAATCAGTTAAAATTAATGGAAAAAAAAATTCAAGGGGAATAACTCTTAAACGGCTGATCTGACAATTTAGACCCTGAAACAATTCTGCAATGCTAACTTTTTCTCTAGCTCTAACGGTTTTCAAAATATAGTCCAAAAACTGCAAAAATGGTCAATTTTGATGATTAAAGGGCATTAACCCCTATAAGGAGTCATTTCACAACTTCGACTCAATGGAGAGATTCGTAGAGCTTTTGATGCTGAACAAGGTAGGTTGCTTCGGATTTTCTGTATCTCTTATACTTTTTGAGTTATAAGCCAAAAACAATGGTCTGACCCCCCTGTTCTATTTTTAGCAACGGCGGCCATGTTGGTTGGTCGACATGTATATGATTCACAAACTTGGTAGAGGACATCCTAAAGATCATGTATACCAAGTATCAATGCAATGCCTTCAGTGGTTTTAGAGAAGAAGATTTTTGAAAATCAGTGTAAATTAATGGAAAAAACAGTTAAAGGGGAATTACTCTTAAACGGCTGATCTGACAATAATTAGACCCTGAAATCATTTTTGTAGATCTCAATAAGCTTAACAATTCTGCAATGCTAACTTTTCCTCTAGCTCTAACGGTTTTCAAGATATAGTCCAAAAGCTGCAAAAATGGTCAATTTTGATGATTAAAGGGCAATAACTCCTATAAGGAGTCGTTTCACAACTTTGACTCAATGGAGAGATTCGTAGAGCTTTTGATGCGGAACAAGGTAAGTTGCTTCGGATTTTCTCTATCTCTTATACTGATTGAGTTATAAGCCAAAAACAATGGTCTGACCCCCCTGTTCTATTTTTAACAATGGCGGCCATGTTGGTTGGTCGACATGTGTATGATTCACAAACTTGGTAGAGGACATCCTAAAGATCATGTATACTAAGTATCAATGCAATCCCTTCAGTGGTTTCAGAGAAGAAAATTTTTGAAAATCAGTGTAAATTAATGGAAAAAAAAAACAGTTAAAGGGGAATAACTCATAAACGGCTGATCTGACAATTTAGACCCTGAAATCATTTTTGTAGATCTTAATAAGTTCAACAATTCTGCAATGCTAACTTTTTCTCTAGCTCTAACGGTTTTCAAGATATAGTCCAAAAACTGCAAAAATGGTCAATTTTGACGATTAAAGGGCAATAACTCCTATAAGGAGTCGTTTCACAACTTCGATTCAATGGCGAGTTTCGTAGAGCTTTTGATGCTGAACAAGGAAAGTTGCTTTGGATTTTCTCTATCTCTAATACTTTTTTAGTTATAAGCCAAAAACAATGGTCTGACCCCCCTGTTCTATTTTAGCAACAGCGGCCATGTTGGTTGGTCGACATGTATATAATTCACAAACTTGGTAGAGGACATCCTAAAGATCTGTATACCAAGTATCAATACAATCCCTTCAGTGGTTTCAGAGAAGAAGATCTTTGAAGAAAAGTTAACGGACGACGGACGACGGACGGACGACGGACGCTTAACGATGACAATAGCTCACATGACCCTCATCTTAATAGATAAGATGTAATCATAAGTATTCGTATTTCTATAGCGAAAAAAAATATATAATTGTGATAGTTAGTATTATAACATCACTTTAAATGCTAAACTGTAAATAAGTGTTTCGAAAAAGTTCAAGGTGGTTGTAAATAAAGAACACAAAAATAAATGGAAAATAAAATGTACCTGCTGTTCCACTGTAGCCATCAACATGAAGTCGGTATTTATCAGTACCATCATTTACCCAGAAATTTGAGTAATGCGCATGCCACCAAGTTCTGTCCCAAGTCTCCATAAGTATCATTAATTCGTTGGTCCCTGAACTTGTTAAGATATTCAAGGCATCGTTTCCTTAAACGAAATTTGATAATAACTATTCTTTAATGGTGGTACACTGCATATATCGCATAACAAATTGTGAAAACTTTAGTTTAAATACAAATGACAACATAGTTCCAGACAATAAATTTTGCTACGCCTGACGCGCCTTTCGTCTATTCAAGACTCATCAGAGGCGCTCTACCAAAAATATTGAAAATGCCAAACACTATGTGAATATGAAGAGCATAAAACAATAAAACCAAAACTAGATTGTTTTTTTTTATTTAATTACCTTTTCTTCAATCTATACATATAATTAATATACATTATCAATATAATTAAGGTAAGAACGAAATCAAAACCGATACCGAAATCGTAACTTAAACTGAAATTAACTTTTCAGGAAAAAAAATTACGATTAAATTTTAAACGTTAACATATCAAATTCTCATTAATTTTAACACATATTATCCGAGTCGACAAGTATTATAGAAAATAATCATATGTGGAATAAGAGTACGCGACATAACCCACAATCAAGCTGCAATTCAGAAAAACCACAAGGGACAAGCATTCCGATTCATTTGTTTAGTGGATTAGCAATTACCTATAATTAAGTATTCTGATAAATAATTTAAGTGTTTTCGTGGCTGTAATAGACTGAATGTTTTTTCTTTGAATATGCAAATTGGTGCACACAAGACCTGTACAAAAAGTTAACTTTGTGTCTGTTTTCCATGCTTTAGCAGACATTAAAGTTATCTTGCGTTAACCACGAATGGTCAAGGAAGACTTGCTACAGCTTTTTATAACTGGTCATAACAAGTCATAAAGTCGTGACTGCTCTAATCAGACCAGTCATGGTAAATATAAGGTCTGCTCTTATTAGACTCTAATAAAGCATACTACAATTCAATTTTGTTATATAAAAACTGCTTTTAACATTAAAAATAAATTACGATGACTATTCATTGGTTAAATATGAAACATATCCTGTGAAATCTTCATTAAATAAAGCACATCTGTCACAAAGTTAACTTGACTAGACCAATCTTAGAAAAGCAACTGCTTTTAAACGCAAACGTGAAATTATGACCGCTTTTTAACTTAACTTGGAACCAGTTGCGCGTCTGCTCAAAATAGTTGCATGACCAGTAACAAGTGAATTTTACGTTAACTTCATGTCTGCTTTTCAAGTTAACCTTCCGTACAGGTTATGTGTGCACCTATCTATATTTGTTATTGCCAGAAAATTTAATTTTTATATCAGATGAAATGATTCTTGGTTGTTTTATTCGATTTTGTCTGTTTGTTGTGCAAATATGATGATCTCACTAAAAGTTTTCTCGTCTGAGTTTTGTTTTGAGGTACTGTCGAACTCTAAGGTCACAAAAAATGTATCTCACTGCAGTGTTTTCTTGTGTGTTACTACCGAACTCAAAGATCGCAATAGAACATGGATGTTTTGTCTTACTACGGAACACTTAGATCGTAATAGAAGAGAAATGTCGTGTGTTATTACCGAACACTAATATAAGATCACAATGGAAGGGAATATTTTGTGTAACTAGCAAAACCTTAGATAACAATTGAACAGGGATGGTTCGTGTTGCTACCGAACCCTATAAAATACCCGACTTAACCAAATATTTGATGAATGTCTGTATCAGGTAAGGACCTTTGCAGTCTTCAATTTCTCAGGTTGGCCTGTATCAAGTCATTACCGTAGAAATCTTTTGTTTCTTGTGTGGACATAAACCCTGTCTTGCCTGTCTAATGTCAGGACTTATTTGAAAAGAATTAGGCAGGAAATTTGAAAGAAGCAGAGGTACAAATGGATTATCTGAATGTCAAAAGTCCGAAAGGGCAGAGACAAACCCAGTAAACACAACAAGAACGGGACAAAAACAGACAACATGTAAAACATGGAAACACAAAACAACTGAATATCAATCAACAACGCGAACTCCAGTCGAAACAAGAGTGAACTCAGGTGCTCCGGAAGAGTAAGCATTTCCTGCTTGCTATAGCACACCCGTCGCGTTGCCAATAGTCCATTCAGCGTGTCAAATCCGGTAAAGGAAGCCAAAACAACACCCTATGACAAACCAACATCTGCACTCATCTGAGAGATCGAAATCCCATATTTGTCTATAAGTACATGATGTCTTCTGTAAAATTTCTAGAGTGAAGACAGCAACCGAGGAGCAACATAACCCTGTGCGAGCAATTTTTGCGTCAGACGTGTCGCTCTGCTAAGGATATCGATGTAAGTCTCGCTCGCTCTGGAGTAACGAAAACAGTTTTTGCTTTAATAACTACTTCAATTGGTTCCTATCTGATACAACTACTACAAGCTAGATGTATTTTGTTTCAAAATTGTATTTAAATTAGATAAAATTGAAGACAAAAAATTAGTCCATGTAAGGGTGCGTTTGACTTTTGTGATTTTTTTTTCGAACAAAAAACAGTATTGTGTTAATCTAAATGAAATTTTCAACATAATATCACTGACTTGCACTAGAAAATAAAGCTAAAATGTCGTTTTTGAAGCCAATATGTTATATATTATTTCTAATTTTTCTTTATAATTCTTTTCAAATGAACATAGGAAATGCATGTCCTACATTTTGACTTTAGTAGAACCTTATGAAATATTTAATTTTTCGGATGAGCTTTTGCCTAGTTTTGTCTTTTTTCTTCAATATTTTAGATTAATCATCTGTCTTTGGTAGGTTTGTATTTCCTTTTTCGTATTATTTTATACACCAATTTGTATGTCAATGCATTTTGTTGATGCCCAAGGAACCCTTGTTTTCTCTGCAAGTCCGTCAAAATTTATCGACAAGTAAAAAAGTATCAGCTATCTCAAACAATTCAATCATTGGCAGAATAGTTAAGACTGTCAATAACACAAAAACATGAAAAAACGCTAAGAAATAGTATACATATATGACTAACTATAACTCTTATTTTTCCATAATTAAATTTTAGGTCTAAGACAAGGTAATATATCTCAATCTTGAAAGTATAAATATACACCTTCAAATCGTTTATTAATGAATGAAAAAATAAAATGATAAAACAACACAAATAATCGTATACGACTGAAGTTTGCGTTGCTGATTGATGTTCAATAGTTTTGTTCGTTCTTGTAAAATTGTGTTATACTCGTGTGTTTAATATATTTATCTTAGCCCTTTCAACTTTCAAATGTTTCATCTTAGTTTCTGCATTTCTAACACAAGTGCATAACATAATAATCAAACCCTATACCATGATAATACCTTGCCAAAAAGTAAAATGATAAAACCGAATAAAACGTTCTTTTAACACCACAAGTTAAGATATGACGATAATGACACAGCATTTGCGTTACAAACTTCAGGTTTAGGTTTCAATTTCTGTTGCGGATTCGATTTTAGTTTGTGAATGCGTTTCGGCTAAAAGTGATATAAATGTATATTCAAAGAAATCATTAAAAGTAGCAACAAGCTACCATATAGCGGGTTATTTTCGCGGGGGTAAATTTTCGCGATTATAGAAGCAGAAGGTACCTAAAAAATTTACTAAGAGAAAGAATAGTGATCCACTAAGCCTTAAAGCAGAAAAAGAATCATACCTAAGAAAATAACTGTCTTTAGCTTAAAAAATATTTGCGGGTTTTATTTTCGCGCTTGTCATTGATCCGCGAAAAATAAGCGAAAATTAAACCACTGCGAAAATAAACTGCTATACGGTATTTGGTATGGTACAGACGGGTCCAGTCCTAACCTGTACAAAACTTAAAGCAGACTTTTGGTCTGCTTTTCTGGTAAGCTATAGCTGTCCATAGAGTTAACTTTAGTGAGCTCAAAGGAGACAGTGGTCCGCTTTTCTGGTCAGGTCTGCATTTAAAAATGGATAAGACGCGGCCTGACCACAAGTAAGGTCAGCTTAAACCTGACATGTCCTCAGGTCTGGTCAGCTAAAAGCAGACAGAGGGCTGTCCAGAGCTGACCTGAACAGAGGACTGGTCCGCTTTAGACAGAATTTTAGACAGTGACCAGGACTGCATGTTAATTAATCGGTTGTCAATCCAAATACACTTTTGCAACTTGCATACTCATTTCATTATTTTATCCAGTTGATTAATGTTTACTTTAATTCAAACAATAAAGAAGAATGATATGATTTTTTATGTTAAAATTGTAATAACTTTCACTTTAAAATATTTATTTTATTCAATACTTATTAAAATTTATCAAATTATGTACTTAATTTAGTTTAAGTACACCTAAAAACATGTAATGTCGGACGGTTTTTTTCTTGCAATAAAAACAGTTCTGGAAACGTACATGTAGTCATGTGAATTTAGTTATGTTTAATTGAATATAAACAAAAACATAAAAACATTGTTTTATTTATTTTGAATTGATAATGTTAATGCTGGCGTCACACTGTCCCGATTTTGACATACGATGGACACACGAATGCAAAAATTTCAACTTCGTGCGAAGTAAGTCCGAAGTTGCTAAAAATCAAAATCAAAGTCGAAGGATATACGATTAGAACAGATGGCTAAACGATTAGAAAAGTAGCAATACAAATGACAACAAAGTTCCAGACAATTAATTTTGCTACGCCTGACGCGCGTTTCGTCTATTCAAGACTCATCAGAGGCGCTCTACCAAAAATATTGAAAATGCCAAACACTATATGAATATGAAGAGCATAGAACAGTAAGAACCAAAAATACCAAACTGGGGAACCAAATTATTACTAAGAAAATCAACCTATGTCTGGGGTAGGAAATACGAATGGCTGCGAACCGATTACGAAGTTGTTACGATGTTATCAAGATTAGTCGAGAATTAGACTCGAAGGAGAAACGAAGTTATACGATGGCTGTACGATGCTATTTTTAGCATACGACGGGTCTATGATGCATCCCGAGGGTTATACGAAGTGTAATAACATGATTAGCAATAAGATTATATAGTTTAGTGTACATGTTGTATATAAATTGTCCTTTGCTGCTTCCATAACATGTTAAAACGAAGGCTTTTCAAATATACCCTTCTATCCCTGATGTCAACCAGTAAGAGTAAATGAGACATTTAATATAGCTAATATGTAGAGGCCATTACGACAGATAGGCGAGCGTCGGAAAGGGTCTTGAAAAAAAATTAAATTACCCAAAAACCTCATGGGATATTTTTAACTATATTGATAGTTTAATATTTCAGCTTTAATAATATCAATGTTTGCCATTCGAAATCTGGTCAGAACATGAAAAAAATTAAAGGTCAAAGGTCACTACCCAAAATCAAACAGTTTGAGTCTGCAAACATTAAGGCAAGTAAAATGTTACAAAATGTGGTTAAAATTTTGAAATTACTTATATATATAAGTGAATATAAATCATTCACTTTTGGTCTCTTTGAAGAAATTTATGACGTCATTTTTTCTAGTTTTAGAAAAGGGTCAAATTATTATGATTTTTGTGTATAAAAGTTTCAATTGCGAAAAAAAGAATTCACATTTTCACTTACTTTTTCCTCTATTTGTAAAACATTATCTTATCTTTTGTTTGTAACAAAAATAAATGGTTCAAATGTGTTCATTGACTCAAAAACACGACATTTGGTGGATTATACCAGAATATTAGGTTTTTAATAAAAAGTGTACTGCGTTACCATTAACATGTTTAAAACGGAATATGAATCAAAAACCAACAAAAATATCTTAAATTCAACTAGTTAAGTTGAGAACAATAACTTTGCACAGAAAAAAAGAAAGAAAATCATTGAAAAATTAACTAAAAAACACATAAGAGTTCAGTGGCGAAAAGAGGTTTGAAAAACTTTTAAGTTTTATAACTTAATAACAAACCTTGAAAGATATTTTGGACTTAATAGAGAGATGAAAGTTTTGGCTTTTAGAAAATAATAGTTTGACGCCTCTAAAATGGTCAGAACTTTGTGCAATTTGAGCTTAAAGATTAGAACTTTTTAAGCGTCAGTCATAAGTTCAAAAGACTACCAAATCATTGTACAATGACGGCCCCAGCAGGTGGGGTGTTCCGGTAGCCCCTTAATGTCGCTTAGAGACAAAATGTAAAAAAAACAATTTACAGAATTCAGGCAAAACTGTCATGAACATCTTCAACAACAAGGCTTTATGTAGAGCCCTCCCCCTTTTTTCGAAAATATATTGATTTGCCCCTGAATGCTTACGTGCAAAGTTTATACTTTTAGTTTCAAATAGATAGTTTAGTAACATAATTTAAAATATTTTTGCCAAAATATACGGCATTAACTTATTATTTTTCTGCAATCGAAATTTTATTCAGTTCAACATAACAAACGCACCTCAAAAGTCAAGTACACCTTTCACAAATTTTTAAAACTCTGCTTTCATCAAACATCGCAGGCTGAAAATAAAAGCAAAGACCAAACAATAAATTTCTTGTGTTCACACAGACCCAAAACTAGCAAATATTCTTCATAATTGCACCAAAAAATGAAATTTCTTACAATTACTAATCAATCAGATTATAGTTAAAATGTTAATACGGGACACTCCGACAGGATTCCGAGTCATCTGCAGTCAATTTTCTCAAAATCGTACATATTCAATTAAGTATAACTTTAATATCATTCGTCAGAAGTATGCAGTTTGAACTAAAAAGTAGCCTTACAACATCTTCTTGATCCAAGTATACAATTTCTTTGATTTTAATTACAATTAATGTTGCACAAGTTAAAATTAACGTGTATTTTTGTTACTTTTATTCGTGATTTTAAATTCGATAAAAATTGTAGAAAGCTATTATTGTTATTGAAAATTTCAATTGCAAACAAAGAATTGGGCAAAATATTTCATGATGTGATTTACAATTTTTTTTCTTGTGTGTTAATTTAGGTAAAAAATTAATATTAAAAATCAAGCCGTTAGTGATTTTCATAGGGTACATGTACAAAACAAAATATTTTGATATCTTCTGACCATATTCGACTTGTCAAACATATATATCCATAAAATAGAATAGTCAACCTTTTATTTGAGTTCCAAAAATCTAATGAGGTTTTTGGGTAAATTAAACTTTTTAACTAGACGACTTTTTCGATATCCGCCGCTCGCCTAAGAACAGAAAAAGGTCCTGTTGCTTTATCTTGTTTTGTTCGTGCCTTGTGTGAGTTGACTGAAGCACACATCTGAACACAGCAAGAACGTGTTGTAACTATGTGGAAAAGTTACAACAAAGCATGCATTTTTTTGCAAATGGCGCTAAGGGAGCAACCATTTGATTTTTATGGGGGGGGAGGTCATTGATAATTTCTTCGTCCTGTCTTTTTATTTTCGGAAAAAGTCAAGCCTGGATTTTTTTTTAAAACAACTATACATTTTTTAGCCAAAAATACCATCCTGTCCTTTGTTTTACTCAAAGCACTGTCCTGCCTTTTTATTTCTGGATTTTTTCCATCCTGCATTTTTATTTCAAATATCACCATAGACCCCACATAAAAATCAAATGGTAGCTAACTAAATAGGACAACCCGTTCAGTCACAATATGTCCGTTGCTCTTATTATTGGTATATATGGATAAAAGATAAAACTAGGGCTTTAATTCTTAGTATACCCAAGCTGCATGTCCATGATCTCGACAAGTAAGAGTAGATGCATGTAATATCTTAATGTAGAGACTGAAGATAGCAAAGAAAACTGATGTTACTTGATTTATTAAGCTCTTTCAAAGTCTAAGAAAACTACGCGAGAGTAACCCGTTATAACGCGTAAGTAACGCGTTTTTATATAGAAGCGTGTTATTTCGGGAGAATTGATAAAAGCGCGTCATATTGATTTTTAGATTACCAAAATGAGCCCAACGGGCTTCCGTGCTTTTGGCATAAAGTTCAACAATTTTAGCTTTTGCGAACGATTCTTGAACAAAGCGTGTTCACCTTACAATACATACTTCCTTATCGGTCCCATATAAAAGTCCAAATTAAAGTTCCCGTAAATATTTGTGGACCGAAACGAAACGTTAACTTAATCTGTAACCCGTAATGATGGACTTGAATACAGTACATACAAAAAATGCAATTTAATAACTATGAGGGTTTAGAAAAAAGTGTGTGAAACTGAAATTTCAGTGAATTTTCAAAGTTCAAAGTGTCCTAACTCCTCTAAAAGTTTGCAGACTAGAACGACACAATAACTTGATCTTAAACTCATCATGGTATACTCACATTCTAATATCTATATACACGTATAAGTTTTTCAAAAAAGTGTGGAAAACGTATTGTCACAATGAGAGGGCCGGGCCGGACAGACACACAAACGGACCGACGGAGTGAAAATCATAAAGCCCCTTCTGCTTTTGTCGGTAGGGGACTGATAAAAACTGAAGTGAGTTTGAAATGTTTAAACCTTTATTTCTGATATTGAAATTTAAGTATTAAAAGATGCCATCAAAGCCTGGACGAGGACGCGGAATACGAAAGCACCTGACAGGAAAGAACAGAATGAAAAGGAAAGCATCAGAATGCTCTAGATCATGGCTGTCTCCTCCTTGTTTTGTCTGGAAAGCACATTTATCCTGAAAAGCTAAGATATCGCAAACAGAAAAATGATGATCACCATTATAAACTTAAAGTTAATGTGTCTTAATCATAGTACATAGAAACGATGGGCAAAAGATCAAATAGATGTCCGTCCTTTAATCTTTATCTTTCGTACATATACATTTAATTTAGTTAAAATTACGAAAATAAGTTCTAGTATATAAAAAATAAAGTAAGACTTAAAAGAAAATGAACCGTACGACAAAATGCATACTGCTGCATTTAGAAATTATCTTGCTTCTTAACAGTGCCGTGTTTCCATCGCCATGCCATTACCCTATGCCATTACTCTAATTACGACGGCTATACGAATATAAAGCGAGGCCCTTACGACGTCGTGTTCCAATCGGGGACCATCGGAGAACTTCTCGTTTCATTCGTGTCGCCATCGTAAGATAAATGTAACCGACGACAATAAGAACGCAACACGATGCAATCACGAAGGCATTACGATGCAAAAGATGGAATTACGAATACAACACGAAGATTGGCCTTCGCACGAACCTTCGGCAGTTTTTAAAAATGTTAAAAAATTAGGAAGGCATCACGAAGTTGTTGCCAAACTTATAATATTTCCGCCGATGGTGCTACGATGGTTAAAGATGGCAACACGAATAGCGCGATTTGGATACGATCACCCCCGATTTAGAAAATATCCATAATCGTGTATCCATCGGGGGCAAAATCGGGATAGTGTGACGCCAGCATAACAAATAGTTTAATTTTGAAATAGCAATTAAACAATAAAAATATATATTTAAGACAAAACCATAACAAATTTAAAACATCTGGCCCAGGTACTTTATTAATTTTACGTCATCAATATTAATCCTGAACTTTGTTGTAGACCTTTATTCACTTGATTAGGTAATTCCACATTAATTTAACATGTTTAGCATATCGTAGTTTTTCATTTATTGTTAACACTTTTCAATCTATAAATATTCTTTTCCATATACTTAACCTGATTAAAGCTGTCCAAAGCGGACCTGGATCTGATAAGACTAATGGTCAGGTCTATCGTCAGTGAACCTGACAAGAGTGCTTGTTTACTAAAAGCGGACCAGACCTGCTCTGTGAAGCCAGACCTAGGACCTAGTCTGCTTTATAGCGGACCATTTTCCTCTAAAACAGGCCAGAAAGCTGTCCAAATTGAACTTCTGGTCAACTTTTTCGGTTCACAATGCATACAAGTTAGGACTATTAAAAATTTGAAATATTTATGAAAACACGTAGCATCAATTCACATATTAAATTTCTTCTTATGCTTCGTGGTCTTGATCATTGAAGCTCTTAATTTATTTTAAACATATGAAAAGTGTGTTTTGTGATTTTTTGATACAATACTTTTTTCCCTTCAATAAAGTCAAACTTAAAAATATTCGTGAGTATTAAAAATAAATGTTTTAAAGATCCAAAATTTCAGATATACACACTTGTCCTAATTTCTTATAATCTAAATAATTCAAAAACACGATCTCACACAAAATGACATTTTTCAACATACCAATCCAGTATTCTGTAGAAGGATCGCCAAATCCTGCTACATAGTCATTCCAGTCTTTATCAAAGTCTACAGATCGGTCCGACCTACGCTGAAATACCTACAGTGCATCGGTAATTTTAATAAAAATTAAGAAAATAATTGGTTAATTATCTCGTCTATATCAAAAGGTTATAACTAAATGTCGCGTTCATACGGAGTCGTTTTGATGTCGTCTGCACTGACATTTAACAGCATTTCATTTGCATATTAAAATTAAAATGTTTGTGTGTAGTTTTAATGTCATGCAAAATACCAAATTAGTATACATGTCACACTTTTCTATAAGACATTTAAAATTGATCATCCGAGTTAGCTAGTTTTGTTATTACTGGTAAAAATCTTATATATAATGTGACAAAGAACATGTACCGTCCATCCTCCTCCTTCTGTTTCTAGGTCACACCAAACTGGTACCTGCTTCCCGCCTATTGTTATGTTATACAGTCCAGATTTGGAGTGTCCTCGAGACTGGACTTCAGCGCAGTAAAGTGGAGCTGGTAAAATAAATCCCATCTTTAATACAATTTCAGAACCACTAACCCCAAGCTTGCCATTGAAAGTGGACATTGACAACACATTACAATATGGAATATGGTGTTGTGAATACCGAATGGAAAATTATCATTTTAGGACATCTTTATGAACAGTATTGTAACTATGTGTTAGTTTATAATGAATCAACAAAAATCACAAAGCTAAGAAAATCATTTCAATTAACACAAAGTTAGATTCATTCTTATATATGTTTACCAAAAAAATGCTATTTTATTTTACTTTACAAATGCTTATGCAAATGATTTGTGTATACTTTTTAATTACCATTTGGGAAACCAGAAAAAAGTAATAGATATATTTTTCTGATTTTCATCCGATTTATCAACCTCTCAGCCGATTGCAGAAAAAAGTATTTTTCATCTCTTGAGAAAAATTGTTCTCAGTGTCCACGTGCAATTGATGAGCAACCTTTTGCAATTTTTCAATTGTAGACATGAGTGAAAAACATTCTACAACTTATTTCTCGATGATTTTAAAAGTTCTAACATCTCGGGCAATAAATTTGTTATTTTAATCGCTCGGCAAGCCTCGCCATTACATAAATTGAATTTATGCCTCTTGATAATAGAAATTCCACAATTAATTCGATCGCGTTGTAAAGCTACATATACATACATATGAACATATTATGTAATGCAAAACTATACGTTAACATATTTTGTGAGCGTTGGTAGGAACATTAAATAGGGGTCGCCAGCCAATGTACAAAAATTCAAAATTATGTGAGAAAATAATATGCGATTGTTTTGAATATCTATGGGCTGTTTGTTGTATTGAGATGATTTGTGATATCTAATGTCTTCTGTACGTTTCTCTTTAGTTTATTTTCGTGGACATAATACATTTATTACTCCAGCTAGGTAGTTTTTATAACTTTTTATTACGTCAAAAGACCACGGAAAATGAAACTTCATAAAGCATCAAATAGTATGAAAATAAGATACCTAATGTTAAGTCCAAATGAATCCATCCTGTTTCATATGGTCCAGTCGGTGCTTGGTCGGTGAAATCCTGGGAAAACAAACGGCATCTGCTATCTAATTTATTATAGGAGACCGATTTGCAGACATCGTTATCTGAACAAAGCATTACACAGTTGACCACACCATCACTGATGATCTCACGAATAACGTCGCTGCTCTCATTTATGTCTTCGAAAACAGGATTCACGATTCCTTTTTTTGTTTTACCATTGGTTCCAACACAAATGTAAACGTTTATCAGCACAAAAAGTATTACTATAATAAAATACGCCATTAATAAAACGATCAAGAGAGAAGTATGTCATGTATCACTACGGATAGCACTTCTTGCGGGTATAGATAAATGTCTGTTTAGCTCTTTACAAAAATGTGTATTTATACCTACTTAATGATAAAAAAAAAATGCAAAGATAAAACAAAGTATGAAATGGAAGAATGCAAATTGCTTTATATTAAGTCTACATTAAACAAGACAATAAAAAGCAAATGAAAATATATTTATTAAAAGAATAAAACTAAATGATTATTATTTCATTGATATTCATTGTTTTATGAACAATTCGATAATTGCCTAGACACGGTGCATAGCCAAACGGATTCTTTCGGATGAAATAAATTCCTTCAGGGGGATCTTTGTATGTATGCGTGCACCTATCCGTTAATGTTCATTGAATTGTTCTACTGTCTAATGAGCCATGCGCTGAAACATCATCATCATCATTATCATCATTTCTCAAACATATGAAATTCCAAAGACGAGTAATAATAAGACAAATATTATCATAATGGCAAAATGGGTAAATAGTAGAAAGCTATAATAATATATAATTTATTAGAAAACGACAAATTATGCACTGTTAACGGTCCGGCTATACAGAAATCAGAAATATTTATTGGAAGAAAGCTCATAAATGAACATGTATATAAAAGTTACAATGATAGGAACAATGATATAAGAAACAATACCAATGATAAAATATTAATCGGTAAGATTAAGTTTGAGTTGCAAAGGGACAACTCCAGTATAATTTATGTAAAAATGGTATCAATAAGCCCAATACAAAAGATAAAATATGACTAGAAATACAAACAGTTACATAGCAACATAATATAATATAATAAGCAGAGGCACCAAAGGGGCATTCGAGTGCCAAAAGTCCGAAAAGGCAACGACAAAACCGGCAAACATGAACAAGAACAGCACAAGGAAACACAAAACATAAAAACAACCGAACAGAAATCAACAACGCGAACTCAAGTCGTAACAAGAGTGAACTCGGGTGCTCCGGAAGAGTAAGCGGTTCCTGCCTGCTATAGCACATCCGCCGCGCTACCAATTTCCAATTCAGTGTGTCAAATCCGGTAAAGGAAGACAAAACAAAACCCTATGACAAACCGACGTCTGCACTCATCTGAGAGATAGAAATCCCATATTTATCTATGAGTACATGGTGTCTACCGTAAAACATAACAGTCATGACAGTAAAGTACATGTACATTTGTATACTAAAAATAACGGGATTAGTAAGTTTGTGTTTTTCAATAAAGAGCAATGGTTTATAATTTTGCAACATTTTTACAAACTGAAGAATCTTCATTACTAAGAAGCCACAAGAATTTGATTCTGTTCTTAAATCGTCTGTGACAAAATTATTTTAAAAATTATCTAGAAGTTCGTTTCTGCTATCGTTAAATTTTGGACAAACAATGAGTCCTAAGTAAGGTTCAAATTACAGATTTTGCAAATTCATTTTCTACCTCAGTTTTTGGTGTAGTATATCTACAAGTTTCTATATGAAGTTTATGGCTACCAGTTCGAAGTCTAGACATACTTACTCTGTCCAAGACTTTAAAAGACCTAACACAGGTGATTTTCCTTTTCGCTTTCGTTTTTTTTTTTCAAAATTTATATGAATACAGTTAACATCTATGGAAAATACATATAAAAACTATTTTCCCTTTCATTATTCATTTTCCTTTTCGTTTTTCACTTTCCTTTTCGATTTTCCTTTCACTTTTCGATTTTGAATAGGAAAATGGCCCATTTTCCTTTTCGTTATTTATTTTCCTTTTCAATTTTTTTTTCAAATTTTTTTCTCTCGATTTTTCTTATTTTCATTTTGAATAGAAAATGACCCATTTTCCTTTTCGTTTTTCATTTTTCTTTTCGATTTTGAATAGGAAAATGGCCCATTTTCCTTTTCGTTATTCATTTTCCTTTTCAATTTTTTTGGAGTTTTCTTATTTGATTTTGAATAGGAAAATGACCCGTTTTCCTTTTCGTTTTTCATTTTCCTTTTCGATTTTGAATAGGAAAATGACCCATTCTCCTTTTCGTTTTTTATTTTCCTTTTCGATTTTGAATACGAAAATGGGCCATTTTCCTTTTCGATTTTGAATAGCAAAATGGCCCATTTTCCTTTTCGTTATTTATTTCCCTTCTCAAATATTTTTTTTCAAAATTGTTTTTTCGATTTGTTTTCGATTTTCTTTTATTTTGAATAGGAAAATGACCCATTTCCTTTTCGTTATTCATTTTCCTTTACGATTTTGAATGGGAAAATGACTCATTTTCCCTTTCGTTATTCATTTTCCTTTTTGTTTATCATTTTCCCTTTCGATTTTGAATAGGAAAATGGGCCCGTTTTCCTATTCAATGAATAACGAAAAGGAAAATGAATCATTCAAAATCGAAAAAGGAAATAAAAAAGGAAAAGGAAAATGGGCCATTTTCCTATTCAAAATTGGAAAGGAAAAATGGAAATAAAAAAAAGAAAAGGAAAATGGGTCATTTTCCTAATTAAAATAGAAAATAAAAAAATCGAATAAAAAAAATTTGAAAAAACATTGAAAAGGAAAATGGGCCATCTTCCTTAGGAAAATGAAAAACGAAAAGGAAAATGAAAAACGAAAAGGAAAATGAATAACGAAAAGGAAAATGGTTTTTATATGTATGTTTCCACATAAGTTAACTGTATTCATATAAATTTTGAAAAACGAAAAACGAAAAGGAAAATCACTTGTGTTAAGTGTTTATAAAGTAGTTTTCAAAACAAAAGTTTTTTTTTAAATATTATGTAAGACCTTAGTCTATCACTTTTATCCAAGTTTTAAAGCCAACTATTATGGTACATACTTTGCAATTTCTTTTTAATATCTGACATCATTTTGCCCTCGATTGCTCTTTCAGTATTAAAAACGAATCCATAACATAACCAAGTGTCTCTAAAAAGAGTTTTACACAACAAAACAGTCATTGATGGCTTATTTTTTTTACCATAGTAGTGTTTTCATTTAAAACCATTTATAACTTATCTTTAGTTTTGTCATCATAAAATCTAGACCAAAATTTAATCATTGGCATCACAGTGTCAAAATATAAAGGAAAGTGACCTAATTCCCCATATAGGGCTAGCTTACAAGTTTTATTATTAACATTGAAGGATTCATAGTAATTTTCCTCATTGCACCCGCACCTGTTTTAAATATCAAAAATACCAATAACATGTGAGGCATAAAGAGCCACATGTTTTATCATATGGTTAAAACATACATAAAAGTTTCAAAAAAGCAAGGAGAGTTTTTGAATAAACGACTGAGCTTAAAAATGCTTTTTTGTGCTCTTTTTGTAAGATCCAAAAGGGCAGTCTTGAAAACCCTATTTTGGCTAAGTTGAACACCTAGGTAATTATAGTTACGAACAGAGTCAATCTCTTTGAAATGTATATTGAACCTAAAAGACAAATGCCGACCACATTTGTTGAAGACCACCATCTTAGATTTAATATACTACATTTCTAGCCCAAGGGAGGAAAAGAATGTATTTGTCTTTTTCATACACTGTTTTAAACCCTCTGCAGATTCAGATAGGAGTATATGGTCATCAGCATACATTTAACAACTTGTGTCTCTTAACCCAAATTTAAAAGGATGACACTGTAAGTCGAATGATTTTGTGATATCATTAACAAAAACATTAAATAAATTTGGACTTAGTTTGTCCACCTGGAACACACCTACAATCGAACGGAAAACACCAGAAAAACTAAAATGTTCAATTTTACTCTGAACATTTTATTGCTGTACATAGAACGGAACACTGAACAAACGTTGCAATGTCAGAGATTACTAGAGGATGAAACGAACACGAAATGAAAAAAAAAGGTAATGTTTATTTTTTTTAAGTTGGCACGCTTTGTCTAATCAAAACTAAATGTTGAATTTGAGGATGTATTCTGGTCCTGTTTTGGTCTCGTTTAAATCTCGTTTGTAAATATTTTTAAAATTATTCAAAATTTATGAACAATGATAATGACCATAAAATTGTGTAAAAATAATGAACTTTAAATAAGTAGTTTTTTCACATTTAGGCCCAAAATTGCTGGTGAATTTATAGGTTAACTTTTTGAAGGAGAGATTTTTCAACAACAAATCGGCATTCCAATGGGCACAAACTATGCTCCTCTCCTTGCCAACTTGTTTTTATACTCTTACGAGACTGAATTTCTTCAGGGACTCGTAAAGAACAAGAAGATGAAAGAAGCAAGGTCATTTAATCTTACATTCAGATATATTGAAGATGTCCTTTCTGTCAATAACACTTTGTCTGGTAGACGGATTCCTTCAATATATCCTCCAGAATTGGAAATTAAAGAGACCACCGAATCAAATTGCTTCACGTCTTTCTTGGATTTGCATCTCGAATTTGACCAGGTGGTCATCTCAGTACAAAAACTTACGTTAACAAAAACGATTTTAATTTTCAAATTATTAATTTTCCTAATCTACAGAGCAATATACCTACTTCCCCTGCATACTGTGTTTATATTTCACAACTTATTCGATATGCCAGAGCTTGCACACATTTCACAGATTTTTTTTTATCAGACACCGATTTCTTGGTGACCGACCTTTTGAGCAGGGCTATAAAAGATACGTCTCATATGATCCCTAAAAAATTCTTTCTTCGTTATCAGCCACTGGTAAAAAAGTTCAAAATTGAGTTAAAAGATATGGTGATTAATTGTTTTAATTAATGTTTGACTGGTCTGCTGTACTGAGATTATCACCTCAATATCCCTATTGTGTCTCACATCTATGTTGGCGCCGTAAAACCTGGTTTAAGCCATCATTTCGTTTGAAATGCCTGTACCAAGCCAGGACCGCTGCGATCCACCAATTTTCCGTTATGAATGATTTGTTTTTGTCATTTTCTCTGGACAATGAGATTGATCATTCAAGTTCGGTAGTTTTGATATTACCTTTATTTTAAAAAAATAGGGATTTGGTGGAAAAATTGATCTCAGTTAACAAATATTCAATAGTAATTCATTTTTGCTTCCTAAAACATTGATTGGATATTTTGGCTATAAGACACCACAAAACAAATGAAGTTTGAACCATCAGCTACTAGAAATCTATGAAAATTAGCATTTAAGGGAATTCTCAAAATACATGAAAATGGGACAAAATTGTCTTATATCCACTCGTACATATAATTGTTTTTACCTTGATATATTCATTTTCACGTAATACAAATTATCGGTAAGTATTTGAAAAAGTTTAATAAACGAAACAGATTTTTGAAAAAAATCAAAATCTGGGAATAAATGGCTAAAATAACAAACTTATCAACATTGGTCATCTTTAAACGTCTGAAGTAAAGAAAAAATGCACAGCAACCTACATGTACATGAATTTTTCTTCATATATTGCCTTTGTTAAAGTCATTGACGTATTCTCGTTTCGCCTTTTTTAAACAGTTTTTTTTAATATTTTATTATAGTTTTTATGGCAAAAATTTCAAACGCTTCCAAATTTTCTTTTTAACTAATGCACTCTGATCTCTAAAACTATTTTGTTCTACTTGTCTTGCCTTTGACACGTTGAATGGACTATTGGCAACGCGACGGGTGTGCTATAGCACGCACGAATTGCTTACTCTTCCGGAGCACCTGAGTTCACTCTTGTTTCGACTGGAGTTCGCATTGTTGATTAATAATCAGTTATTTTGGGTTTCCATGTTTTATATGTTGTCTGTTTTTGTCCCGTTCTTGTTGTTGTTTACTAGGTTTGTCTCTGTCCTTTCGGACTTTTGACATTCGGATACCCCATTGGTACCTCTGCTTCTTTATAAGTAAAACTAACACTTACATAATTTCATGCGTTCAAAGTTCTCCTTTTTATATTAATCTTTTTACAAACAGCCTCATAATTAAACCCTAAACTATAACGTTACTTTAAAAAAGTTAAATAAAATATGATATAAAAATAAACGTAACGTTCATCCTCGTCATTCCGTTTCTTGGTCGCACTAAATTGATACATGCATCCTGCTAGTTAGGCCCGGAGACTGAACGTCAGAGCAATCACACAGTGCTGATTTAATAACGATTTGCATCTCTCAGATTACCAAAGATGATGGTGTCTTAAAAATGTTGCTAGAAATAATGTTTATTTTCACCTGCTTAACAATCAACTAATAATGTTGAGATCAAAAACAAATTATGAAAAGAAAGAATATAAATTGTGTTTAATTAGGTCTGAATAAAACCAGACATTCAAAAGTAAATGAAAATAAATATATATATATAACAAAATTAAAACTAAATGATTATTATTTCATTTATATTCATTGTGTTATTAACCATTCGCTAGTTGCCTAGAAACGGTGCATAGCCAAACAGATTCTTTCGGATGAAATAAATTCCTAATGGGGGATCTTTATAGGTATGCACCTTGACAATTCATAGCATGTGTTAATGTTTATTTGATTGATCAAATTTTATTTCAATGAGCCATACGCTGAGATACCCATGAGATAGAAGAAAATGAGATGTGGAATAAGTGTTCGCGACACAACCTACATTATAAACGTATATTTTAAATATCCACAATGGAAAACAGCCAGCAGCCTTTAATATGCTTTGTGCAATGTGCCAGTGTTTGAACGAAAAAGAAATGAAAAAAGTAGTGCTTATTTTTTTTTGTCAATTAAGCACGTATCGTCTTATTAAAATTAAATGATGAACGTAAAGATGCATTCTGGTCAGGTTTGGGTCTCGTTGAAATCTTGTTTGGAAATAACTTTGAAATAATTCAAAATTATTTATTATTATTGAACAATGGCAATGAAATTTGGAAATATATGTATACCATAAAATTGTTACACTTGTCATTTATTTTTGCTTCCTTAAACATTTGATTAGATATTTTGGCTATATAACATCACAAAATAAATGAAGTTTGAACCCTCAGTTGCAAGAAAATAAAAAGAGCATTTAAGGGAATTAGGAACGCCAAAAATATGCCCCTTAAATACATGAAAATGGGACAAAACTTTCTTAAATCCACACTTCAAATGATAGTTTTTAATTTGATATATTCATTTTCACGTGATAAAACTTATCGGAAAGTTTTTGAAAAAAGTTCAATAATCTTGAATTGATTATCCCATGAAAAGAGTCAAAATCTGGGTAAAAATTGCTAAAAATTTACAAAATCATCAAAATTGGTCATCTTTAAACGTCTGTAGTGAAGAAAAAAGCACATACTTTTATGATTTTTTCTTCATGTATTGCTTTTGTAGTGTCCGGACATTGCAAAAATCAAGGTAAGAAAAAATTTAAATGCTTTAAAATTTTGGATTCTGACCAGAGAACATCCTTAACAACTTTGACATATCGTCAATTCGCCAAGTTTTAAATCATTTATTTATATTTGATTATATACAAGAGGTCAAACGCTTCAAAATGTTTTTTGGAACAATCTTATATGAAGATACGAACTTTTTTTTCTTTTCTTGCCTTTATCAGTAAACCTTACATCATTTTATGTTTTCAAAATCCTCCTTTTTTAGATGTTCAGCTTTTACAAAAAGCCTCATTATTAAACTCATTATTATTAAAAATTCTGATTATCGGGTTTTGTATAACCACTTTAATCAACCTAACCATGACCAATGTTTGAACATGAAAGTCCGGTTTATCGAAAAGATTTACCACGACACCAATAGTCCAAATCTTAGTACACCTCACCGTAAAAAACGAGAGCTTCACTGGATAAAAACTTTAGGTACTGCAATGCCTTATGGATGTAATGATAACATCAAAGGAGTAGGAAATCTTTCTAGCCCTCAATGTAGTGAGGTGAATGTTATGAAACTGTTTGACCCTAATGGTAGACACAAACGTAGTCATGGTCACAAACGATACAAACCAAGATCTGGTGCCAGTCAAACTGACAACAGATCTCTTTCAGACACGTTTGATGATCTGGTTACAAGTCTACAACAACCATTGGGAATCCATCATGTTCGTACCATTCTCTATTCACTACGAGTCACGAAACTTAAAGACCTACGTGATCTTGGGTTAGAAAAAGCAGGTACTGATCCATTTACTCCTTCTTACAGGCTCACAAGCATTATTTGCGACGTTGCTCTTTTCCGTCTTTTTAAGCCTGTAAGAAGTGAGCCTCTTACTACTGAGGATAGGAAATTTCTCCATATTCCATTTAAGAACAAAGGGATAGATGCTATAAACATTAGCAATATTTTAAATCGTAAGGAAGTTACATCTCAAATTCCTCAATATTTCAAAAATCAGTCAACACCAATTGTTTCCTACCGCTACACTAAAACCATAAGTAGTAAAATTTTCAACCACAAAAAGGCATTGCAGGACCTAAACATTGAAGAATATCTAAAGTCCCCTCTGACATGTGATTGCTATGCTTCTCCCTTTGTCTATGGTCCATCTGGTCATGTCATCACGGGTGATCTTAAGATAATTGAAAATGATTTATTACGTAATGTGATTTCCCATGGACCCAAATTCAGGGAACCACAACGTATAAATTGGAATCATAACTTTAAGATCATCATGGACGCTGTGGAGGACTATGCTAGAGCCTGGATAAAGAGGGAAAAGGACCAAGAACCAGAGCTTGAATCACTGTCCGACTGGGTAAGGACTATCCGATCTCTTGTACGAAGCCGAATAGACAAACTTCGAAAATGTGTGAACCCCCGGCCTTCTTCTGTATTTAGAGATCGTGAAGCTCTCAATTGTCTCTCTTCCTTACATGACAAGTATGTTGTCACGCCAGCAGACAAGGCTTCCAATAATATAGTTTTGGTATGTAAAGCACATTATTACAATTGTCTAATAAAAGAACTAGGCATTGATGGTAATACTTCCGCTAGTGCTACATACACACGGACTACATTTAACAAAGATGAAATCATAGCCAACCATAGCTCTTTTATGTCCTCTTTCAATATTCCAATGAAAGAGGAACATAAAGAGTTACCATATTTGTACTGGATACCTAAACTTCACAAAAATCCGTACAAAGAAAGGTATATAGCTGGATCTTCATCATGTTCAACTACAGAGCTTTCCGTTCATTTAACTAAAATCTTGTCTGCTGTCAAAGAAGGTCAACAAGCATACTGCGACACTATTTATAATCGTAGTGGAATTAACCATATGTGGATTTTGAAAAACTCAAAAGATTTGTTAGATCATTTTAAATCTAGATCATTTTCTGAGGTTCACTCTTTGAAAACGTTCGATTTTTCAACTTTATACACTACCTTGCCACACGAAAAACTAAAATGTCGCCTGAAAAAACTTCTCGAAAAAGCCTTTTCAAATTCAAGGAATTTTGTTGTTTTGGGTTATAATTCTACATTCTTTTCCAAAACATCTTTCAAAGATAAAATTTGTTACACACTGGAACAAGTTTGCAGTATGCTTGATTTCCTCATTGACAACATATTTGTCACCTTCGGAGGAGAGATTTTTCAACAACAAATCGGCATTCCAATGGGCACAAACTGTGCTCCTCTCCTCGCCGATTTGTTTGTATACTCTTACGAGACTGAATTTCTTCAGGGACTCGTAAAGAACAAGAAGATGTAAGAGGCAAGGTCATTTAATCTTACATTCAGATATATTGACGATGTCCTTTCTATCAATAACACTTCATTTGGTAGTTGGATTCCTTCAATATATCCTCCGGAATTGGAGATTAAAGAGACCACCGAATCTAATTGCTTCACGTCTTTCTTGGATTTGCACCTCGAAATTGACCCAGGTGGTCATCTCAGTACAAAAATTTACGATAAACGAGACGATTTTAATTTTCAAATTATTAATTTTCCTAATCTACAGAGCAATATACCTACTTCTCCTGCATACGGTGTTTATATTTCTCAACTTATTCGATATGCCAGAGCTTGCACACATTTCACAGATTTTTTGATCAGACACCGGTTTCTTCGTGACCGACTTTTGAAGCAGGGCTATAAGAAAATACGTCTCATACGATCACTAAAAAAATTCTTTCTTCGTTATCAGCCACTAGTAGAAAAGTTCAAAATTGAGTTAAAAGATATGATAGTTAAATGTTTTAATTAGTGTTTGACTGGTGTGCTGTACTGAGATGATCACCTCAATATCCCTATTGTGTCTCACAACTATGTTGTGTTCTATGGTCATTACCGGATCCTAAGATCGCAATGGAAGAAGGAGGTTTGGCGCCATAAAACCTGGTTTAACCCACCATTTCGTTTGAAATGCCTGTACCAAGTCAGGACCATTGCGATCCACCAGTTCTCCGGTATGACAGATTCGTTTTTGTCATTTTCTCTGGACTATGAGATTGATCATTCAAGTTCGGTAGTTTTGTTATTACCTTTTACTTAAAAAAAAGAAAGTAACTCTTAAAAATTAAGATAAAATATGATATTTAAAAAACACGTAACATTCATCCTCCTCTTTCCGTTTCTTGGTCCAACCAAATTAATACATGTACATGCATCCTGCTAGCTTGGCCCAGAGACTGAACGACAGAGCGATCACACGGTGTTGATTCAATAAAGTTTTGCATCTCTTAGATTTCCACAGATGATGGGGTCATATAAATGTTGCTTTGTCTATATTTACAAAATTTGACAAACCTTATATAACCATTGATAACTCGGTGGGTGTCGTATCACCGTCACTGATTGCAGTTTGTGCATTTGCTTATGCTTCTATGTAATTTGCAATAACAAATAGTCGACATGCTTCATTTTTTTATCGACAACATATTTGTACAGTTTGGTGGACGTGTTTTTCAACAAATGATAGGGATTCCAATAGGCACTAATTGAGCACTTTTGCTTGATGATTTGTTTTTACATTCATATAAAGCAGACTTCTTACAATCTCTTCTATATAAAAAGAGATTGTAGACTAGCTCTCTCTTTCAACCTCATGTTCTGTTATATTAATGATGTACTTTCACTAAACAATATTCGATTTCGTGACTTTCTCCATCTCAATCCCCAAATGCTTGAGATAAAGGACACAACGGATTCTAGAAAGTCTGCCTCATAGTTGGATCTACATCTCGAAATTGACTCTCAAGAAAGACTTTCAACAAAGCTCTATGACAAACGTGATGACTTCAATTTTCCAATCGTTTTCGTATCACAGTTGATTCGTTTCTCCAGAGCTTACGGGAATTACATCGATTTCCTTGGTAGAGCGTCACGTTTGACACAGAAATTGCTGACACAGGGTTATGTTGCTCCACGGTTCCTGTCTTCACTCAGAAAATTTTAAACACCTTGCATTCGTTGACAAATGTGGGATTTCTATCTTTCCAATAAATGCAGATGTTGGTTTGTCGTAAAAATTTGTTTTGTCTTCCTTTACAGGATTTGACACACTGAATTGGAAATTAGAAACACTACAGGTGTGCTATATCAGGCAGGATAAGCTTACTGTTCCAAAACACCTGAGTTCACTCTTGTCACGACTCGAGTTTGCGTTGTTGATTTCCGTACAGTTGAGTTTGTGTTTTGTGTTTCTTTTTGCTGTTTTTGTTCATGTTTACCGGTTTCGTCGTTGTTCTTTCGGACTTTTGGTGCCTCTTTGCTTCTTTCAATTCACTGGGTCGATGTCTCTGCTTTTGGACATTTTTTCCAAGAGGACATCACCAGCCCAGTAGCTTAATATAAGCATAATCTTGAGAAACCAGGAAAGGATATTAGCTCTGGCGTCGCCCAGTATAAAAAGGCCTGGACTTAACGACACTACGGACACGGCGTCTTTTCGTAATGCAGGAGTCTAAAATACCCAAGTTTCGTCAAAGATTTCATATACCTAGTCTGATAATCCAGAACTTGAATATAAAAACTTTGATTCTAATAATATTAACATCAAACCATGCTTTGTAATCTTGGAAGACCTTTTAGATTTTGAAAATGTTAATTCCAATAGCACAGTCAGTAAATGTGGAATTAAAAATTGTAAAACTTGTAAAATCTTGATCAATGACACCGACATTAAAAGCAACTTAACCAATCGATCATATATCTTTAACAGTTGGATTGATTTGAATTGCATATCTTCCAATCTAATTCACGGACTAGAATGCACTCTATTTGGATTGATCTATGTTGTTGAGAAAAAGGGAAGACTAAATGCTCGTATGTGTGGTCACAGGTCAGGTGTCAGCAACGACAATTTTGCTTTTGTCTACCAATATTTTAACCAACCTGACCATCCCATATTGTCCCCGAGAGTTCACCTTCTAGGAAAAAAATACCATACAACGAACAATCTCACTTTGAGAACACCTTTCCGTACCGTATAGTAGAGAAAGAGAAGAGTTCTGGATTAGACGACTGGGAACCGCACGCACTACCTTATGGGTGCAACGATAACATCGGAAGTATAAGCAATTTGTCTATCCCTAAAAGCAATGATGTGAATGTGATAAATAACTTAGAAAGAACAAAAAGAAGGAAACGCATTGTCATTGCCACAAACGCAAGTCGTGGTCATTGTAATTACAATGCACCAAAGCTCTGCAATGTAACAATTAAAGAATTGCTACCGTTTGTCCAAACAAACACTAGGGATTAATCATATTTACACCAAATTGTATTCTATACCCCATTTCGAAACTTAATACCTGGTATAAACAATGTCATTGACCCAAAGTCCAACCTTTAACGATTGACCGCTATTGTTCTTGATGTCAGTTACAACTGCCTATTCAAACCTGTCGGAGGTCCACATGAAAATAGTAAAGACAACCATTCTTTTCTCTCACTTCCCTTCCTAAACAAAGGTTTGGATGCCATTAATCAAGGAAATATTCTACATCATAAATCTGTTAAGGCACATATTTCTCCTTATTTCAAAGACAAAAGTATTCCAATCATCTCTTATACCTATGCACCCAACCAAGGTTTCCAAGTACAAAAACATTGTTGCAGGATTTCCAAATCAATGACCAAAAATCAAAACCTCCAGACTGCCCTTGTCAAAAATTCCCATTCAATTATGGTCCCTCTGGCAACGTTATCACTGGTGACCTGAACATCGTTGAAAATGACTTACTTCGCAATGTTTTGGCTAAAGGACCAAAATATCGTGAGCCAAGACGAATCAACTGGCACCATGCTTTCAAAACAATCATGGATTCAGTTGAAGACTATGCAGAAAAAGAACAGGAGAAAGAAAATGACGGTTTTTCAGAATGGATTAAAGCTGTGAGGTCATTGATTTTAAAAATAATAAATTCTTTGAAGGGCTCAATGAGCACTTCAGCAACATCCATTATTAACAATGCCAATTTTGCAGAAACACTGTCCATCTTACATGACTAATATGTTCTTGCACCTGCAGACAAAGCACCAAATAACATCATATTTGTTTGCAAGAAACACTATATTGAATGCTTGACAGCTGAACTAGGGGTTGGTAGTACCACCAATAGTACCACATATGTCTAAGGGGGAAATTATTGACAGTCACAAATCTGTCATTTCCTCTTTCGGGCTCTCTGTTGGCGCTGACAATCATGACATCCCATCCCTGTATTGGATTCTTAAATTACATAAAAATCCATATAAGTTGTGTTTCATTGAAGGGTCATCAAAATGTACCACTAAACTCCTTTCAGTTCTGTAAACTTCAATACTAACGGCAATTAAATCTGACCTCCAATAATATATTACGAGTGTTGTAATTCTAGTAATGGTGTCGATCAAATGTGGATCCTGAAGAATTCGAAAGAACCGTTGGAGATTCAAAGCCTGGCAAATTCCTTACAAAACGGTATCAAATACAAGACTTAAAACACAGTAGAAACCAAGAGTTACTTCCCTTAGATTGACACGAAAGAAAGAATATAAAACTAGACCTCACAAGCTTTACAATGACATATTACACGCTAAGTATACAACAAGAAGAAAAAGGGGTCACCTAATGGTCAAGCCCTGACTGACCACTGACCACTACCGACTCAAACAACTCAAAAATGACAACTACACCTTGCGACCTTTCCAACGATATACGACAACCCCACCTTTGATAAGAAATAGGAAATGGTCACCTACTGGTCAAGCCTCTAATGACCACTGAAAACCACAAAGAAAATCATCAAAGAGACATTGTCTTACTAAAAACAATGCAACAAACCCGAAAAGAATCGGTCAAGGAATAACTAAATTACAAGCCTTTTACCGTTCGGTGACTTTGCGGAATTACCTCCCCTTGATTACCGGATGTTGCGTCACCGGAAGCAAGATGGCCGACCGGAAGAAAAATGGCGGACCGGAAGCAAGATGGCGGACCGGAAGCAAGATGGCCACCGTAATTCAAGATGGCGGACCGGAAGTGGATATGACGTCACAGAGGGCTGCTCGTCCCTGCTCGTCCCGAGAAATGATAGACGAGAACCACGAGTCCTACTACTGCTATCACTTTGCGTCCGTCGTCCGTTAACTTTTTCAAACATTAACTCCATAAGTCCAATTGCAACCAAACTTGGTACAGTTGTTTATTGGCATGGGTGCTCCAAAACTATCGTTTGGATTTTTGATTCATAAAAAGCATGGCCGCTGTAGCTAAAAATAGAACATAGGGGTAAATTCCAGTTTCATGTAATTAAGTCAAAGCTGTAAGACCATGTCTTTTAGGAGTTATTGCCCTTAAAGCGACAAAATGTACCATTTTTCAGTTCTTCTCCCCTGAATTTCAAAGATTAACTTGTCTGACAATGTAAGACCAACTGCATCTTAACTTGGCACACTTGTTTATTAATAGCACAGTTGCTGTTAAACAATGTCGTTCGGATTTTTGATTTGTCAAAAAAAGCATGATCGCCATTGCTAAAAATAGAACATAGGGGTAAATTGCAGTTTTTGCTAATTCCTCAAAAATGGTTTCATATATCAAAATTGTTTAAGAATCAAAAGTGATCACTATATTAAAATCAACCTGTCCTAAAATTTTGAAAAAGATCCTACTGCTGATGTGGGAGCTATTGCCCTTTTTCGTAATTTTTTGCCAAATTTTGCACTTATTAAGACCTATATCTTGAAAACTGATGCAGGTTAAACCTGTGACGCTCCCTAAGTTTGAACGTATCCTTAAATATTTTACAAGCTTAAATAAGTTTTCAAATGTTTATTGGGCAATAAATTGAAACAAATTCTTATTCGAAAATAAAAACAAAGTAGCTTTTCTTGTTGGTCCTGTGTGCGCTTAATGACGTCAGGAATTTTCAAAGAAAAAAGCGTTAAAAAGACGCAGAAAGTCCGGGAAACCGCGCGTGGTTTACCGGACGTTGAAGGAAAATTGAGCCCATAGTACAACTAAAATATTGACATTTCTACCATTATCGCTCCCTTCGGGAGCGTAAAAATTGAGCCCATAGTACAACTAAAATATTGACATTTCTACCATTATCGCTCCCTTCGGGAGCGTATTAGATCATTCAGAAATACAAATCGCATATGGTTAAGCACAATAATATCTATAAAATATGTGCATATGCGATTCAGCTTGTTTTTATTTATTTCAATTTTGAAATCTTCTTGAATAAATCAGAAAATAGTGCTTTCTGCAAGTCCACTTTAGATAGGCATGCCATTTTGTTTTACAATTAATTATATTTAAAGACTAAATCCTTTGGTCTTTTGTCCTCTCATAAAATTTGACCCCAATTAGTGAATGTATCTAATTGTTATAAAATTATAATTTTAAACAGAATTTGCTTTCCAAGGTAAACGAATCTCCAAAAGCTCTTATAACTATAGGATTTATAAAGACAAAATAGAATTTGAACTTTACTTTAATATTCTTAATGAAAATTATTCTAAAACACTTTGTAGATTTCGTACGATGAACCACAATCTGCCTAAAGAGTCTGGTAGATGGCTCAATATTCAAAGAGGCAATAGAACCTGTACTCTTTGTCAAAATCAAGATATAGGGGACGAATTTCATTATTTATTAGTTTGCCCTACGCTTATTAATGAGAGGAAGATATACCTTAAACAAAAATTTTATGTACGTCCCAACATTATTAATTTAAAAGATCTAATGAATAGTAGCCATCCACCAGAGCTCGTTAAGCTATGTAAATTTATAAACATTATTAATAAAAAGATAGAATCTCCTGGGTAAACCTGTTACTGTACATGTATAAACATCCATGTGTACCTCCTTTAACTCATTAACTATATACAATTATATTATTATTAATTGGTTTGTAGAGAATAAAGAAAAGTATAAATGGGAAAAAGAATCAAAAATAAAATTGCTTAACGCTATGGCAGACATAGATACAGTTAATGATGTTGTGTCATTTGAAAACGAGAATTTTGAAAATAACCAAGAAGGTGTTGATTATGCTTCAGAAAGAATAACTAAAATTTTTGAAAAATTGGCACAAAAATGTTGCAGAATAAAAAAAAACATGTTAAAAAACAAAGGAAAAAGAAAGGACAAAGAAAAAAAGCCTTGGGTAGGCCAAAGTGTAAAGAATCTCAATCATACAGTAATTCAAATTGGGCATAGAATGAAGGAAGACCCCTACAATCTAATATTAAAACATACTTTCTATAAACATTCTAAAGATTAAAGAAAATTAATCAAGAAAAAAAGTATCTTTATAGAAAAGAACTATTTGACAAGTTGTTGAATTGGAAAGAAACAGATCCCAAACAGTACTGGGGGTATCTTAATGAACTGAAAAAGACAAGAGTAATAATATGAATTCTTCTTTATATGAAGGTGAACTACACATTAGAAGTCAAAGAAAGCCAGATATGAATAATGATCTTTTTGTAAACAAGTTAATGATGATATTTACTTCTATAAACAATCTTTAACTGAAAAAGAAGTTACTGATAGACCTTTTTTTATTAAAGAACTAAAGAGCTGTGTACAGAAATTAAAGTCCAGAAAATGTCCTGGTCCTGACCTCATATAATTAGTGAAATAATTAAATACAGCTCAACATTAACAAGTAAATCTGTAATGAAACTATTTAATATAATCTTAGATGCAGGAAAATGTCCTGAAGCATGGCGTAAATCATATTATACTTATCTTCAAATCTGGACATCAGTCGGACTTAAATAATTATAGAGGAATTTCCCTCCAAAACTCAATAACTTAACTTTTTAGTGCATTATTAAATGAAAGACTTAATAGTTTTATGAGCAAATATATGCAAACCAACAGTTTGGCTTCAGGCACAACCATGGAACAAGAGACAGCATCTTTATATTGAAAACATTAATTACTAAATACTTAAACAAGAGGAAACAAAAAGTGTATTCCTGCTTTGTAGACCTTGAAAAAGCCATTGATTCTTTATGACATAAAGGATTAATGTGTAAACCTTTTAAGAATGATATGGGGTGTAAATTCTATGAAATGATAGACAATACCCATATCCTCAGTGTCTGCTATCTTTATGCTTTCAGTTCATGTTAAGTTATGGGAAGTAAAACTCGAAGCGTAGAACTGAAAACATAAAGATACGTACACCAAAATGTGGACAATTTACACCAATTCTTGTTCGATGTAATATATTTTACTTCCCCGTCAATAAAAAATTTCTTCAAGGCAAAATATGTATATATTACTAATATATTAACAAATTGTCCACATTTGGTGTATCTCTGTCTAAAACACCCATCTATAGGTTTTAAAGGGCGGGAAGGGTGGGTAAGGAAACCACCTCATATCTAAGCTAAGTGACACTGAAACTGACGTGTATGACAATCATCACATCTACTGTCTATCCATAAGCATGGATATTAAAATAATGAGAATGAGTAACATGAACTTCCGCCTACGTCATCAGTCAATGAGACTATACCCATATCCTCAGTGTCTGCTATCTTTATGCTTTCAGTTCATGTTAAGTTATGGGAAGTAAAACTCGACTTACAAGATGCAAATTTCATAACGAAACGACAATAAACCACCTTTAGCTCTCTTCCCAAAACTCAAAAAATAGAATAAAACACCTCATATAAACACGATATGACAAGGACAAGGGTTTATCTAATAAAACCTGTATTACAAACTGATTGTAATGGCTTTTGCGATCATTATACAACAATCTCATATTAAGCACCAACACAAATCCAAGTCTGACACATGCGAAGGTATACATCCACTATTTCAAGTTTCTTTTCCGATCTGCACGTGAGTTTGCAAAACGAAGAGATCTCTCCTTCAAGTGTAAACAAGTTCCTGAGATTCCCTATTATTATATAGTTAGATGAAAATCATATCGGTGTGTAACTATAACATTAAAGCAAAATAAATGGAATAAAAATCATATTTACTAAAGACCAGTTTAATTCAAATACTAGTATATACCAATTTTGTAACACCTAAAGGAGAAAATCCCCTCGTATGCAACTCACTAGAGCGAACCCACTAGGGCATCAGTGTCCCTTGAATTGCTAACGAAAGGAAATTCACAAAGAAAGCAATACCAAACAAGAATTAGGGCAATTTGTATAAAACATTTAACATGTCAACAAAGTACACATTTTAATTATCTCATTTTATTTGCCTTGAACATTCGTTTAACATGAAATAACGATCCCTTAAGTCTATTGTTATAATAGATTGCTATATCATTCACATTGTCTAATTTGGCTTTCATTTATGTCTTCCATCTCTGGGTTAATGCTTTTCCAGCGTAACGGGATCACTTCCATTCCGTACCTTATGTTACTCTGAAAGGAACAATACTATATACTGTTAACAAGCTTAGCCTATTAAGATATTTCATATATTAAACATGTTATATAATTAAATATGTCCGTTGTATAACTATTACTTCTTTTCTTAATGAGTTCTGATAATAATGTTAAGCAACTAACGAAACAGTTTTCGAAAAGAAATTACATGACGGCACTTACAAGACTAAACTGCTACATGTATTGGCCAACAGAACAAGCTTATTATGCATTAACACTACGGATATCTTTCAAAAACAATGCAAAGATCAGATAATTTGAATATTATAAATATTTCGTTGGATAAAACGCACTTACTAACCTCAATCATATATTTGAATTCCAGTATTTCCACAGAAAGTAATCCTCTTCTTTTATAACACTTTATACATCTCTGAAATCAAAATACATACTTGTAAATTTTAACTAATAATCAAGCACATGTTCGGTGTATATTTAAATTTACTCAACCAAATCAAAACAGTCCTCGATAAAACGACACGTGAACTTCATTCAATACAACAAGGTTATATGTTCTTGAAATAGAAAATACACATTGACATTATGTTCACAAATAAGCATTTATCTATTATTCATATCCTTGCTTAAAATTTGTTGGCATATATTTTCTTTAAAGTTATACATGTTCTAAGCTTTTCTCTACGCAACAAACGTGCACACATGTGACTCAATATTTATTTCATGAAATATCTTTTCATAGCCACCTAGGCCAATATGTGCTTGACCACCTAGGTAAATATGTTCATGGCCACCTAGGCCTATATGTGCATGACCACCTAGGTCTATATCATGGCCACCTAGGCCTTAAAGTGTATGGCCACCTAGGCCTATAAATTATCAGTGCATGGCCACCAAGGCCTTAAAATTATCAGTGCATGGCCACCTAGGCCTCTAAATTATCAGTGCATGGCCCCCTAGGCCTATAAAATATAAATGCATAGCCACCAAGGCAAATAAAATGGAATACTTACAGTATGACGTGTCGCACTCGAAACGTCCGTTCCCTAGCATGGATATTAAAATAATGAGAATGAGTAACATGAACTTCCGCCTACGTCATCAGTCAATGAGACTACATGTATAACCTGTGCCAGTCTGCTGTCCAAGAGAATACTGAATACACACACTTTTTTAATCTTGAGAGGGAAGTGAAACAAGGTGACAGCCTAGGCCGCTCTCTGTTTAATTGCTACATAAACGATTTGCATAAAATTTTTGACAACTGTTGTGATCCTTTGGAGCTAAATGATTCATTTATATCTAGTCTTAGTTTTGCTGATGATCTAGTTTTGGTGTCTAGTACCCACAAAGGTCTTCAAACAGCATTAAATAAATTAGAAGCTGTAACTGTAAAGATTGGCAACTAACAGTCAATGTTAAGAAAACTAAGGTAGTTTTCTTTCAAAATAAATATGATAATGAACCCTCATTTTTCTATAAAAAACAGGTAATAACAGAGTCTACTGAATACAATTTCTTAGGTAATATTATTGACAATAAAGGTAAATTCAAAAGGTCTATATACAGGAATTAACAAAAAAGGGTGAATAAAGGCACTGTTTGCTGTCATGAACAGGTTTTCTAATTTTCAGTCTCTTCCCGTAAACCTCTCATGCAAAGTTTTCGATCTATTAATTAGACCAATTTTATTATAAAACTGTGAAATATGGTTTATGGAGGAATTTCTGCCTATAGCTAGAGCAAAAGATAGAGCCAGTAGAAAAGGTAATATTTGTGATACTCTGACTCTGGCAGATCGATCCTCATTTGAAAAAATACACAACAGATATTGCAAATCGATCTTAGGGCTTAAAAAACGGCATGCAATATCTTATCAAAGTCAGAACTTGGTAGATTGCCTATTGAAAGTTTCATTAAAATTCAAGTAATTATGTTTTTTGCAGACTAAACTCTGAAAAGATTAACCCTTTGTTAAAAGACAGAGCTCTGGTGAAAAGAAGCATATATTGTAAACAAAAAACTACACAATAAAGGAATGTACTCGTGGTGGTACACCCTTGGCCTTGCTTACAAAATATTTGAAGAATGTGAATTAGATATCACAGAATTTGAGAATTTGGACAAACCCTTTATGAAAATTAAAAATAACTTAAAAAGTATAGTTTTAAACAAAAAACAGAAGATAACTACAAAAATATGATAATGCAGAAATTAGCCAGCTTGACTGATGATTCTAAATTATTATTTTTATACAAACAATTACCGACTGAATTTGGTTTAGAAAAATATTTATTACAAGAAACAAGTTTTAAAAACAGACAATTAATAACACAATTAAGAGTCAGCGATCACAAATTAAATATAGAATTAGGAAGATACAGAAATATTAAAAGAGAAATTAGATTATGCTCTGTATGTGAAGTTGTTGAAGATGAATATCATTTTCTTCTGTATTGTAACATTAACAAACAATTAAGACAAACTTATATGTTTAATAAATTAAATCTAAATCAAAACATCGACTTAAATAATAAGATTATACATATGCAACGAATTTTGAATCCCGATATAAAACTGATTCCAATTGTATGTGACTTTATAAAGCAGTCACTGGTACTACGATTGGTCAAAATGTTCAAAAAACTATAACAGAATAATCTGTAAATCTGTTTTGTTGTTTTCTGTTTATGTTTTGTATTTTACATGTTTTTGTTTTTGTTTTGACCCATACGGGTGTATTTTGCAAAATAAAGATTACAAGAAAAAAAAAGTACAATAAAAATGCCATTGTTATGCCTGAAGACATCTTCATTGCAAACATCAAAAAGGTGATTCCAAATGAAGCATTTTAATTTTTTTAATTTTAGTCTCTTTTTTCTTACTTTAGTATAGCCAGACAGAGTGTCATGTTCCTAACTGCACCCTTTGCATAATTTAAACTTTTTTTTAATTTTGAAATAAAAGTAAATATAAATAAATAAATATATATAATTTCGGATTAAGGGTTGCGTTGTTGATTGACAGCTTTCTGTTTTTATTTTATATTCGCATTCAGACATATTCTTTTTTTTCGGGGGCCGTGTTAACGAAGGTGTCCTAGGATTAGGACATGTCTAAGGATGGTCTTTGGACATGTCTCAGTCCTAAATCGTGTTATTGAAGGCATCCTAAAAAAGAGCATGTCCTAAATTTGGTCCTAAATTTAGGATGTGAAAATTGTTGTCCTAGGACCATCCTTTTGCCTTTAAACTTAAAAAAAAGGGTCTGAAATAGGGTTTATCTCCTTGAATGAGGGTTGTTTATAACCCAATTCTCATTTTTTGATATTTCACTTTCTAAATTTAGCAAATAAAGATATTTTTTTCCATTGATGAAATTTTCCCAATAGTTACCCTTATGTTGGATATTGTTGATCTGTGTTTTACCAATTACATTTTGACGATATTCTAATATATGTAGTACTTGACTTTTGAAATTAACATTTAACAGTTCACGTGGATATTTGCTTCCCAAACCTAAAGATTTGCTTTTGATATTAGTTATAAGTGCAACGCGCAGAAAAAAAAACGAGTGATATATATATATATTTATTTGAAAAACTACCCCTTTACAACGGGGGCAACCATCTACGGGGTTTCGATGGTTGCGTTCAACAGTTAAACATAGATATTTACAACTATAAGACATTAAAATGGTAAACAAGTTACAATAAGAGATCACTTCATTCAGTTAAAATGTTCTTTTAAAATTTACAAGTCTAACATAAAAAAACATAATACAAAATCTCTCTTCATATTTATATTATACATATAAAAAGATGTGGAAAGCAAAGCGTAAGAAAGACCAAATTTTTCTTTAAAACTCAATAACATTTGATAAAATATATATTAAATAGGTCCTAAAATCATCGTACTTCAAAATAAAATATGAAATGTTTACTTTTCCTAGCAAGGGTAAAACGTTTTGCGATAATTCATAATGTCATGTAAAAAAGTTTTCGTTAGACAAACGATTTGCTTTCCCAGATCATTACTATACAAATGCCCAATTTCACCTATAATAAATTGTAATTGAGCGACCTTTGGTAACCCTCTGAGGTAGATGTGAGAGGTAGAAACGTCGTTCGAGAGAAGAATGTCCAGATCATTATAGAGTTTATCTCTGAGATTCGTATACGCTTTGCATTCGATGAGAACATGTGTTAGGTCTTCAGTCACATTTAAACAGCACAATTCACATTTATCGTGATCTATTATCTTCATTCTATTAAGAGTTGAATTAATTGGGAGGCAATTTACTCGCGCTAAGAATTTTAATCTGGCTTGCCAGAAGTCTTCGACGTTACACATGTAGGGCTGTCTTGCACAATTAATGTTTAAGACTGTGTAAAGATCAAGACTATTCTTCTGATGCATATTCGACCATAGCTCGAGCGTAGTCATTTGTCCGTGAAGTTGATTGAAAGCATTAAGGTTCACGTTCCAATTAATGTAACAGTCAACCCCAGCAAATTGGAATACACGTTTCATGTAATCTAGGTATCCCCACTCGCATTTGGGTATAGAACTTAGTTCGTTAAAAACGATTTTACATAGTCTTTCATTAGAGAGTGAGGTAAAGCGGGAAAAATATTTTACTCGTTGGCGATCCATAAATTTGTTTATGGGTTCCCATGCAAATTCTGATAGTATAGTACATTTAGGAACATTCATCTTAGTATTGAGTATTATTTTCCCGACTTGGTATTGCCACCTTTCGATGTACTCTCTACAAACTTTAGACGAAGGGAACCAAACAGAGCATGCATGGGTTATTGAGGGTCTTATAACAGAGTTCCATAGGGCATCACCGAAATTAAAACGGTTGAAATTGCCACGTTCGCCTAAAACTCGAATTGTGTGGTTTAGTTTTCGTTCGAAGTTATCTTTAAGGTACTGTTCAATATGATAGTTACTTTTTAACGATCTAGTAAAAAATACTCCGAGATATTTATATTCATTGACTTCTTCTAACAAGTCTTCGCCAAGCTTCCATTTTTTATTTTTGTCTAATCTTTGTCCGGTGATTAGAACTTTGGACTTTCTTGCATTAAACTTTAACTTCCATTTAGATGCAAACTCAGCGGCTAGGTTGAGAAGACTTTGGAGCTCGTTTTCATCTGTGCCTATTAATACTATATCGTCAGCAAACAAGAGACAATTTATGAGCTGGGAGGACAACTCAACCCCTATTTGTTTTTCTATCATCATGTCGATAAGATCAGTCATAAGAACTGAAAAAAGAGTAGGTGACAAAACACATCCTTGTTTAAGACCCGTGCTTTGATCGAACCATTCTGTCTCTACGTCACCAAAAATATTTTTGTTTGAGACCTCACAATATAACGAGCGTAGTAGATTCTAACATTTTCCCTGAACCCCCTTATTCCATAAAAGATAAAACAAGCCGTCGCGCCATACTCTATCAAACGCAGACGAAAGGTCAAGGAAGGCGAGGAATGTTTTTTGTTTTCTATATTTACGTATAGAGCACAGACCCTGAAGGGTGAAAATGTGATCTATGGCTCTTCTATCTTTTCTAAAGGCACCTTGTGATTCCCCTAGGATGTTTTTATCTTCAAGAAAGTTCATAATGGTGTTTTCAATAACTTTGCAGTAAATTTTATACACATTTGATGTTAGGGTTATTCCCCTATAGTTACTTATATCGTATGTTGAGCCAGACTTGTGGATAGGTATAATTAACCCTTTATACCACTCCTTTGGGATCTTTTCTAAATCGGAGATTTTTGTGAAAATTAAGCTCACATAGGGATTCTACAATGCTATTACCCCCATACTTTAAAAATTCATTAGGGATATCGATGTTATCAGTGCCAGTGGCCTTTCCCGATTTGAGACCCTTCAGCAGTTGGCAAATTGTGTCTTTTTCTAACGATATACCTAAATGGTTTTCTATAGGTAAAGTGTTGGAGTCTGCTCTGGATATAAAGTCATTTACTTTGTGTGATATGTCGTGTTTACTTTTAGACTCATCACAGGGTTTAAAGGCGAAATGATGTTGCAATGCTTGCCTTATATCGTTGGTTTCGGTAAGCTTATTGTTAGGGTTATCTGGGTCTGTAAGTTCGCATGGAGTAATTTTACTATTTTTTAGTTTTAACAAATCCCAGAACCCTTTGACTTTATTTTTTGATTTAATACACCTTTCTGTGAATTGTTTCATTTTACTCGCGTGTTCCTTGCGCTTAATGGCATTTTTAACTTTTTCTTTTCGTTCGTTGTATACATCGGTTAATCGTTGACTAACAGCTGTGTTTTTATTTTCTTTTTTAAAGTATTTGCGCTTTAGTCGATTGGCCGCTTGTCTTTCTTTAATAAGTCTATCAAGTTCTGCGTCCCAAAATGATCTGTAATTTTTAACTGATTTAGCTTTACCAATTGTTGACTCGTCTACGCACTTCTTCCATTTATTCCAAAGGGAATCAACGTCTGTATCGAATTTACACGTGTTAAGGAAATCATTTACACTAGAAGCTAAATCTTGCTCGAATACAGACCAATCGGTATTTTCATTTATTTTCCATTATGGGCGATTAGGTTTTTGGTCAGATGATTTGATTTTTGTTTGGGAGGCATTAATGTTTAAGCTTACTCGTATAATAACGTGATCGCTATGTGGGACAAATTCCCCTTCTTCATCGATTAATACGCTTGTGACATGTTTAGATAAGTTACTCGATAAAATGACATAGTCGATGGCTGATTTTTGGTCGTTTAATAAACGAGTTAAAAAGCCTTTAGAACAATTCATAGTATTGGCAAGAATTAAGTCACTTGCCTCAATAAATTGTAGTAGCCGTTTTCCGTTGTACGAATTTATTTCGCGCGTGGAAATACATTTTCCCGTAAAGTCGCAAATAGTTGTACAACGCCCATTAAAGTCCCCTTGTATTAGGATTTCGTATCCTAAGTTTAATAAACAGGTTGTTTCTTCAAGGAGTTTATACATCAGTTCGTCTGTTAGCGACTTCGCGGTTCCGTCGTTTGGAAAGTACGCGATACATGCAGCAGTTTTAATGTTATTTATTCGCAAGAGAATCCACAATCTCTCGTAGTTGTCTTCTTTGCTACTTAGCAGGTTTTCATCTAGTATAGGGATATCGGAACGGACACAGAAGCCTATCCCGCCTTTACTTTTCGACTTTTTGGGACATTTGACAACCCAATTGTATTTATTTATTAGCTTAGAGGGTCGATCATTTGTCTTTAAGAATGTTTCAACCAGACCTAAGACATTTACGTTGTGGTTTGTAATGTGTTTATTTATTTCATGGATTTTTGAGGATAGTCCTCTTACGTTTAGATAATCTAACTTTGTTTCCGATTCTCTGCGCTTTTTTAATGAAATTTTGCCTCCACGTTTGTGGCGCCGTTTTCTCCTTTTTTTACAATCTACCTCATCAGAGTTGCCTATTAGATCGGCACACTCTTCCTGGCCAAAAACCTAGTATGAACACATTTTAGATTTGTGGCCATAGCCAATACAATTGTGACATTTTGACTCGTGATAATCTTTTAAACGAAGAGAATCGCGGTCTCTTTTCTTCTGTGATTTTGTCGGTTTCCGATCTCTAAAAGTGTTCTGTGCGCAGACCAACATCGATTAGCAAAAATGTCCGAACCTTTGACATTTGAAGCACTGTTTCTTGTTTGCTCTGGTCCCGTGCGGGGCCTGGGTGGCGAATAGGCCCGCATCTGAGCCTAGCTTGTCGTAAGAGGCGACTTAAGGTCTTGGGATTCTGACATAGGGTCAGTGCTCAGCCCACAGAGCGACCAAGTGTGTACCCTAGGTGTCTGAATAGGGTGGCCCTCGTCCGCGGGGGTTGTCAGGTCTATAATACGGGAACCCTGACCGCCGACCATAGTGGGCCAACGTGTGTGGAGAGTGCCACGCTTCATGCACGCAAAAGACCCCTTTGTGGACCGCCAAGTAGTGCACCACATAGGCTAAATATTCTGCCCCTACCTACCTCTCCCCATTTCCTGTGGTTCTTCAAAAACAGTACCTTTGTGTCCCATCCCATCCCCAAATTTCATTTAGCATCATCATTTCATGTTCATTTTATCACTTTTTTCATGTTCATCGCCTGTAAATAACCTATATAGCGTTGCACGGGCGTAAAACACCAACTCACTCACTCACTCACTCTTGTTTGCTTTGCATTGTCCGAATTTATGATATTGTCCACATTTTCCGCACAACAGTCGGTGCATTGCTGGATAGTAATTCCGTAAGCTCCATTGTGGTCTAAAATTAAAGTCCAATTTTAAATGGGGGAATTCTTCACTATTATGCAAACGGGATCGTGTGTTGTGCTAAAAAGACAACGCAACACGCCTCGGGTTACTCCGCAAAATGTTATGCTGGTATATTTCTTTGTGCGAGAGGAATTTTTTGTAAGTGTTTCGATGCATGTTTTTGTTGTTCAAAGTTCCGTAAATGTCGCTTTAAATAATTAGTGGCAACAGTACAAAACTTTCCAACAATATATAACCAATGTTAAATTCCAACAATCAAAGTATTCGAATTCGGATGCTTCAGGTTAAAGCGCTGACTCCAAACTGACCACATTACATGTACATATTACAAAAAATATACATCTTTCTTACAACTTAATCATGGATTTTTCACAGCTTACGTACTTTGTTATTCAAACAAGGTTATATCTATGACACAATAAAGACTAATGGAAATTGAGTTACATTACATGTATAAATCTAATCTTAATCTAACCTCAGAGAAAAAAAAATCTAGTTATTTTAAAAGGTAATAACCAGATGTGACAAGTTTGAACAAAAAGTTATTTAAAGGCCATAAAAGAACCATAAGGTTAAAAATATAAAAAGTCATAAATTAACATCCATTTCCGTTATGGCATGCAGTATAATAAAGTTTAAAAGTTTTTTTTTTCATAATAATGTTGAAAAGTTTTGTTTTAAATTTCATTTCAAATTTTATTTCATTTTTTAAATACATGTATGTAAATAGTTTAATGTTGGCATAAGTATTGAAAATAATGATTGCTTATATTTAATAATTATTCTATTGCCAAAATAATCCAAAAAAATAATTAAACGTCACAAAGAAATAAATCTACAAATGCCTCTGGATAAATGAGATAAAAAGATAGGTTATAAGAACGCAGGTATCCGAACAATAAGAGCTCAAATAATCAAATCAAAAATGACGAGAAATTACATAATATTTTCATGCCAAAACTTAATTTTTTTAGTCTATTGAAGTTTTTATCTACAAATTCATCCACATACCGAGCCGCATTAAGAATTAATGTACATTGCTAGTGGCATAATGTTGAGACAATTACATTAATTGATTTCTTAGTATAATTGACAATTGAGAGGGTTGGGTCCCCTTTCATGTAAGAATTTTGGTTAACAGTTTCGGGTACTTCCTTCCGAGGGTCACCTGTCCTAAAATTTTGGAATTATCAGGTGCATCACTTATCCATTGGAAGTTGAAGAAGTAACAATAAATAATATCTTTCCTGAACTGTTCACGCTCATATTCTTACTACAGGTCAGTAGATTATTTAAAGAACTTTTTATAATGTGGCGGATCCTGAAATTTTCAAACGGGGGGGGGGGGGGGGCAATTATAAAAAAACCTTCTGGGACCTCTTATTTCATACAGTTCCTAACCAAATATTTTTGTCAAACGGGGGGTTGGGTGCGCCCGGTACGCCGGTACTAGATCCGCCTTTGATATTATTTAAAGACCTTTTTATATTGTTTATTAACATCAAAAGACAAGTTAATTTTTTTATAATCTTAAAATTTTATATTTTATAATTTAGATAATTAAGATTAATTAATTAAGTTGAAATTTTTGTTTTGATTTCATTAAACTGAGTGATGAAACAGTTCCAGGTAACATTTTACATATAATATTAATAAGGCGTTCCTCAACAAATAAGGTCAAATTATTGCTCAACAAATCAAGTAATAACAAGTAATACTGTGAGCGAGCTCACAAAAGGATACCCCCCGCTTCATATTGGACTCAAATCTCCAATTATCTCCCCTGAATGAAGTCAGAGTGCAATGAAAATTCTTCATGCACATCTACATATGATGTACTTCCTTCATGTAAAGTTTCATCAAAATCCATCAAGCGGTTTAGGAGGAGTTGCGCTTACAGGGTCTCCCATTGAATAATGTATTTAAAAAGTCTAAGTCCAATTATCTCCCCTTAATGATGTCAGAGTGCAATGAAAATTCTTCATGCACATCTACATATGATGTACTTCATTCATGTAAAGGTTCATCAAAATCCATGAAGCGGTTTAGGAGGAGTTGCGCTTACGGGGTCTCCCATTGAATAATGTATTTCAAAAGTCTAAGTCCAATTATCTCCCCTGAATGATGTCAGGGTGCAATGAAAATTCTGCATGCACATCTACATATGATGTACTTCATTCATGTAAAGTTTCATCAAAATCCTTCAAGCGGTTTTGGAGGAGAAGCGCTTACAAGTTATGTGGACAGACGGACGGACGGACGGACAGACAGACGGACAGACAGACAGGGTGTTTCCTATATACCCCCCCAAACTTTGTTTGCGGGGGGTATAACAATGTTCTGCGTTGTACATGCTGTATCGTGTGACAAGTCTAATTTTCCCCATATAATATTTAAGTTCAAGTCTAGAACTATTTAAGGATTAATTAATTTATTTAGATAAAACATTTTTTACAATTTACAATATGTTTTTTTTTTATAAGCTGGCAACCGGCTCCCTACTGTTCAGATAAGTTTAATCTTCTTAACATATTGTATGTTATTACAATTCAAAGTACAAAAGCACTATTAGTACTGGGATGACCTTGGTAAATAATCATGTGTTTTATTAATTGTATTCCATTATGTAATGTTATAATTATCGTTTTTGACTTATCCATTGAAAGTTGAAGAAGTAACAATAGATTATATCTATCTTGAACTGTTTACGTTAATATTACTACAGTCGCCATACACAGAACGAAGCCAACTCATATCAACAAACGGCTGCACAACAAAAGGCTTCACATTACCATCTTGGAAGTGTCTAAATCACCAGGTAGCTGATCTGTATAGTTTGTATTATCGTTTCGTCATAATATACTCAGTAACACAAATAAAGCACCACTTCTTTCCTTCCAGGCTTCTTTAAAAATTTTAAAAAATTTATAAATTATTTTATGCCAAATGATAAATCAAACAAAATTCAATGAAACCAAGCCATTATTTCTGAAATTCACACCAGTGCACTTACAGCATGAATTTTGACAACGAAGTTGAAAAACAAAGTCTAATTGATCAATTCAAAAATGCATGTTTCTTAAAAGTTTGGACAGTTTTTGTGAAATTTAAGCTTTGTCCCCCATTTTCTGGATTCACTATTGGATAAATATCAAATTTTTCTAAAGATTTGAAAAATTTTCATTTTTTGGTAAAAAAAAAAATTAAACGAAAAATCAGAACTTTTTAAAATTTGCAGATAATGGTGTTAAGGACCCCACAAATGCTGTGCCGAAATCTCAGATCATTCGGACGACTACTTAAAGAGATTTTCGCTTTGAAACTTTTAAGTCAAAAGAAATGAACGGAAGTGGTGCATTTCTCAATGTTCTCATCTTGTATAGTATAGTGTAACTTTTTGCCTTCTCCTCTGTTTCCGTTTTTGTTTCTCATTCACCTTTTACCTTTTTAAGAATTTTTCATATTCAATTTTTATACCAGGCTTCAGTTGTATACTATTGGACATAAAAAATATAAGAGATAAGCATTTAAGGATGTATTCTTGTCAGGTTTCGGTCTTGTTGAAATCTCATTTGGAAATAGCTTTAAAACAATTCAAAATTTATTGACAATGGCAATAATTTTTTTAAAATATATGTACACCATAAAATTGTGTTAAGTAGTTTTGGAGTAATCACAAATAAAAAATTTATACCCTAAATTGCTGATGGCTTCAGGTTAGGTTTTCTGAAAATAGGGGTTGGGTTGGAAGAAGTCATCTTACATGTCTAATGAAAAAAATATTCACTAGTCCTTCATTTTTGCCTTCTAAAACATTTGATTAGATATTTTCACATTAAGAAACCACACAACAAATGAATTTTTAAACATCAGCTGCAAGAAAAATGAGAAAATCAGCATTTTTAGGGAATTTTGGAATGGCAAAAAATGCCCCTAAATTACATGTACATTGTAAATGGGACATAACTTTCTTATATCCACACCTACAAGTGATTTTTTAAAGTTTGATATCTTCATTTCTATCAGAGAAGCAAAGGTGTACCAAAGGGGCAATCAGTATCATAAAACCGCAAAGAAAAAGACAAAACCGGCAGACAAAAAATCATCACAACAAAACAAACCTCACAAGAACATAAAACACACACACATAACAACAAAACCGCATTCAGCAACGCGAACTCAAGTCGAAACGAGAGTGAACTCAGGTGCTCCGGAAGAGTAAGCAGTTCCTGCTTGCTATAGCACACCCGTCACGTTGCTGAAGATCGATTAAGTAATGGTCAAATCCGGAAAGGATGACACTACAAAACTCTATGTCAAACCAACATCTGTGCTCATCTGAGAGATAGAAATCCCGTATTTGTATACAAGCACATGATGTCGTCCGTAAAATTTCTTGAGTGATGACAACAACCTGGGAGCAACGTACCCCTGTGTTAACAATTTGCTTGTCAGATACAACTTATTAGGAAGTATAAGAAAAAGATTAATACTTGAATTTTTTCATGAAAATAGTCAAAATTTGGGCAAAATGGTTAAAAATGAACAAAATCGTCAAAATTGGTCACCTTTAAACGTCTGTAGCAAAGACAAATGCACAGCAACCTATAATTTTTTCTTCATATATTGCCTTTGTAGGGCCAGAACGTTGCAAAACTCAAGGTTAGAAAAAAGTTTAATACTTTAATAATTTTGGCTCCTGACCAGAGTATATCTTTAAGAAATAAGAAAAATATTTATCAGTGTTGGAAAAATTATTGGAATCGATTCACGTCTTGGAGTGATTTCTCTGTACAATTTATAGTTATAAGATAACAACTTGATTGATATGGCTTCTACTTTGTGTCCAATTGCAAAATTTGAATAATTTTTATTTTTAAATTACATGTATGCCCTGCATTATCCAGTTATACATGTAGTGATCTTATCTTCTGCTTGTGGATCTTGGTCAAATCCATTTTGTTATTTTGGTTATATTTAAAATATAACTATATAAATCTAGTACTTATGGAGGTTAAAAAAAACAGACTTCAGCTACATATTAAAGTTTGCATCTGGTTCGTTATATTTCTTTTAAGCAAAACATTTGAAAGAGCCCTAAAGGAAAGAATTAAGTATTCAGTGTATGTCCAAATGATATGAAATAAATGTAGCAAACGATATATAACTTGTGGCGGAAATAATTATTGCATATCTCAATATTTGTCGAAAATGCATTGAACCCTTTATATCAAGCATTTCTTGACGGTTTCATTATTTAAAAAGAAAATATTTATACCTTGCTTATTATTGCTTGGTCTAGACTATTATTAAGTTGAAAAAGATAGCGAAGGTCATCGGCTTCAAAAGCCAAATATTAGTTTAAAATATAGCAACTGAAATATCCCTTGAATAAAAAAAACCGAGGATATACTTTGCTAGTATGTAAAAGAAATAAAAAGCAAGTAATTCTTTTACTTTGCTTTCTAATACTGACCTCTATTTCTAACAATATTTTAAGTAAATTATATAGTTATGTACAGCTTAAACCAGTACATTTATATTTTTCCTCATCACCACTTCTTGTGATGTCATGTTTATCTTTGGCCTTATTTAGTTTCATATTTTTCAATGATGTACGCCCTCCGCAGTGCTTTAAAATTCTTATGAAGAAAGGATCTCCAAGTGTACCTTTACATTGCCCAACTATTTTGTTATTTTCGGACATCACTGCATATTTTTTAACCGGATTTTTAAAATAACTTTGCATCTGTTAAGATTCGGTTTTGTTCGTGTAAAAGTTAACTGCTTACAGAACAGACCTAAGAAATAAACAAAATCAGTCGATTCAAAATATAAATAGAAATTAATTGTCTGAACAAGCGAATTTATAAGTCGTTTTAATGAATAAAAAACCTTACAAACGAATGAATCAATTGCACAAATGAGATTTTTTTTCTTCTTTTTTTTATTTGAAAGGAATTAAAGCCGTCATAGTGAATACCAGTTTGTTTGCCCCTCAAATAATTATGTTAACCTCGCTATTGGCTCAGCAAATAAAATGTTATTCAGTTTCAGTGGGTTGATAAAACCTGGTTATCACCTTCAACAAGTATCATCTGGCAGACAAATTTTAGGCAGCAACTAATAGAACTGTTTACACATTTAATAGACCCCCCCTTTCAAAAAAAAACTCAAATGTTTTCAGTAGTACAAATATTTCAGATGGGGAAATCCTACAGCCAGGACAAAGGAAGCATACAGGCGTCCGACGCTTCTACACGTGCCCGAGAGAAAATTCGAGCAGCTCGTCTAGATTTCTTAGCCAAATTAAAAGATGAAATAGAAAAGACACAGGCATACAAGACAAGTATAATATCTATTTCATCATGGACATTTCGCACACATTAAGAAACAAGAGTTTTATGATTATTTTCTTTAGATTATTTTCCTGTTTGCTACTAGCATTTTTTTACAAAGAAGGAACAAAATGTATAAAGATTTGGTTTTTTTTTGTGTGTGGACATTTAAAAAAAAATACATTTGTGAATTTCCATTATGTCTTTATGACCATGTTACTGTAAAAATGTTAATTGGATTGAATATTTCATGGTTATTTGTTAAGATACATATGCAATGCGGAAAACTATATATCAGCAGTTTTCTTTAAGGGCCGGGGGAGGGGGGGCAAATTGTGTGCCTGCAAGTTTCTTGGGCCTTTTTTTACTTATCTGGGGCCATCATACGTTTGATGTGAGGACATTTACGTGTAATTTATATATAAATATAAATTCCGCTTCTGACTCCATTAATTTATCAATTGGTTGCTATATTTGAAACATTGCTCATATCTTATATCCCACCTTAATCTTCATGTAAGAGGGTTGACTTTTTTCTAGCGCTAAAAGATTCTGATGAAACAATAGCGAACAGTGCGATACAGGTGGATGCGACTCAGTACAATTTTCCATTTACCAACCTGGTCTTAGAGGGAGGTGGCGTCAAAGGAACCTGTTATATAGGACTTGGAAGGGTTAGTGGTCTTCTTGTTTACTTTTTACCACGGAAATTGAGTTATAGCCCTTCATTTTCCGAAGAAACGAGGCTCATTTCAATGAGCCAATTATGCACAGCACGAGAGAGGTCACTTATAAGTACATTGTAATTGAGCTCAATTCATTTTTATACCCCGCCACACGAAGTGGCAGGGTATTATGTTATACCCTCAGTTTTTTTCGGTGTCTGTCAGTCTGTCCATCCATCCGTCCGTCTGTCTGTCCGTCCGTCCCCCAAAGGTTTCCGACCAATAACTTGAAAATGTGTCAAAGGATTTGAATGATATTTTGCACAGCTCTTTAGTACAATAAAATACAGGTCAAGGTTGATTTCAAGCATGATCCAAAAAATAGTTTTCGAGATAGGCCACTTTGAAAAATCAAACTTCATGAAATTTTGAGTTTCCGACCAATAACTTGAAAACACGTCATGGGATTCAAATGATATTTTGTACAGCTATTGAGTACAATGAAATACAGGTCAAGTTTAGTTTCCTGCATGATCCGAAAAATAGTTTTCGAGATAGGCCACTTTGAAATAAAATTTTATGAACTTTTGATATTATAACGTGGCGGGGTATCATTTTATGTCCCATTACATGCCTTATTTTTGACATATTTGTCAAAATAAATATGTTTAAATTTTAAACTAAACTATGCTACGCATATTCAGGTTTTTTTCATAGACTGTGAGTTAAAATAACGGGTTGATTAAAAGCATTGGTTTTAGACAAAACTTGGAGGAGAAAATCTCGCCAGTATTCAAATGTACGAAAGCCTAGAAGGCTCAGGTATAATTTGGAACTCAGCATTTACATTGTATTATGTCTACTTGTTTACTTAAAGCTTGCCCTTCAATGGCTATGTACTAACAAAAATGAAAAATGATTATGAATTTCCAAGTTGCGTATACAGCATACAGTTATTTATTAAAACGGTGATGAACTGATTTGTAAGCTCACTTGACCCTTCGGGTCATGTGAGCTATTGTCATCGTTAAGCATCCCTCGTTCGTCCGTCCGTCATCCGTCTGTCGTCCGTCCGTCTGTCGTCCGTCCGTTAACTTTTCTTCAAACATCTTCTTCTCTGAAACCACTGATGGGCTTGCTTTGAAACTTTGTACATTTGATCTTTAGGTTGTCCTCTACCAATTTTGTGAAATTTTTTAATGTCGACCAACCAACATGGCCGCCGTTACCAAAAAAAGAACAGCGGGGTCAGACCATAGTTTTTAGCTTATAGCTCAAAAAGTATAAGAGATAGAGAAAATCCGAAGCAACCTTCTGCTTCAGTATCAAAATCTCTAAAAAAACTCTCTATTGAGTCAAAGTTGAGGGACAACTCCTTATAGGAGTTATTTCCCCTTAATCATCAAAATTGACCATTTTCACAGTTTTTGGACTTTTTTTGAAAACTGTAAGTGCTAGAGGCAAATTTAGCATTGCAAAATTGTTCAGCTCATTGAGATCTACAAAATTGATATCAGGGTCAAAATTAACAGATCAACCATTTAAGAGTTATACCCCTTTAACTGATTTTTTCTATCAATATTAAATGATTTTTAATAATCTTCTTCTCTGAAACCACTGGTGGGATTGCTTTGAAACTTTGTACACTTGATCTTTAGGATGTCCTCTACCAAGTTCGTGAAATTTGTGAACGTCGACCAAACAACATGGTCGCCGTTACTAAAAATAGAATAGGGGGTCAGACCATAGTCTTTAGCTTATAGCTCAAAAAGTATAAGAGATAGAATAAATCCGAAGCAACCTCCGTTCTTCAGCATCAAGAGCTCTAAAATGCGATAAGAGTTAGAGGAATAGTTAGCATTGCAAAATTTTTCAGCTCATTAAGATCTACAAAAATGATTTCAGGGTCAAAATTGTCAGATCAACATTTTAAGTGTTTTCAATCAATTTTAACTTAATATGTTTTTTTTTCCAAATAGAAAGCTTTGTAATTTTCTATTCTTAGTGTTAAAAGTGTTTTCTCTCCTAACTAGTTTCTTTTATGTTACTTACCAAGAACATGCAGACCATGTTGCACACTTGGTAAGAGGCATAAGAGATCAGGTGAGCGATTCAAGCTCGTGGGAGCCTCTAGTTGTGATGATACTTTGTCATTATGTGATGAAACTTTGTCATTATGTTATGATACTTTTTCATTATGTGATGGTACTTCTTCATTATGTGATGATACTTTGTCATTATGAATATGCTGCCTTTGGACCTTAGGAAAGGGCTGACAGAGCCAAACTTGTTTGATCGAAACAGAGATTGAAGTAGTTTCGCCAGATTAATAGTTGTGGAGAAAATGTGACATTTATAAGGAAAAACTTCCAGTTTTGTGAATAAAAGTCATTAATTGTATATAAATGTAGAGGAATGCTGACCAATGTCTTTTTAAGCAATTAGTAAAAATTATGAATAAAATGAAACTTAAGTTTGTTCAAAAGTCACTATCGCCTTGAACCCATGGTACTGTGAACATACTGTGGTATTCACTATGCGCTATCAATGAGAAGGTTGGGTAAAGTTTTACCTCTCTACATTCTTATATGTCCTATGCCAGGAATCCTTACCATTTTGAAAATTTACGTGTGTACTTGATTTTTTATGTGATTGTCTGATTGGTCAAAGATGCTGGTTTAAATACCGCACTACTAACCACTAGCCGATCACCTCTCATCTGGTGTTCGAGTCCCGTTAGCAATTTACAAAAAAAAGGACTTCCCCAATTGTATGTGATAAGGTTTGCCAGTTACCTGCCTAAGGTCAGTGGTTTCCTCAACCATTTAAACTGACTGCCCTACATGGCCCTATATGTCGATAAAGGACACCCTCACACACCTTCACCCACCCCCGCACGTTTTAAACTGTTAATTGTTTTATGCTCGGAAGGGTGTCTTGAAAACTTTAGAGTTGAATGTTTATTTGCGCTGACGTTTGAATTTGGGTCAATAGTCCATTTGCCAATTAGCTTTGGATTTTTGTTCAGGAATTGATTTAACTTTTCTTTGTACTAGCGCTACGAAAAGTACAGTGGTGACCGAATGGCACACAGACCCGACAAGTCTCGGGCTTTTTCATTTATGACTTTGATAATCTACCATAAAAATCAGAAAAACTTACTGGCATTAAAATGTTTTTACATCGTATTCTAAAAAATTACACCTAACTGTTAAACACAACCTAAGTAAACCAAGTTATAAGGGTTTCAATACTGGTTACTACCTATTATAAAGAAAAAGGCAGCGATACCCCAATTAGGTCGTTTGTTTCCGTCGTTTCTATATTTACAAAAGCTCTTTGCAATGTACATACTTTCACTTTTCACTCGGGGGCTATATTCGGATTCTCAATCTTCGGATTTCCATCAAGACAATATGGCCGCGACCAGTAGATTATGTGTTCCGCTTCGGATTATATTTTAGTCTTTAGCGTAATGGATATTTGATTTTGGATTGCGAAAAGTTTAAGGGACAAAAATACTATTCGGACACCAAAAATAAGTTAAATCTTGCAAAAAAGTTGTACACAGCATCTTCGTTTTTCATGCTTTTATGTGACGGTGTTTTAAAGCAACAATGCGATTCAACTAGATCATGTAGCGTACATGGCGTAGTCACTTTATCAGGTTGTGCATGTTTAAGCGTACTTTCTTATAAATTTTTGGCTGCAAAATATTAATTCATTGAATAAAGTTTATTATCACAGACAGAAATAGTGCTTATGCAAAATAGGTCAATCAGACACACACAATTCAAGCATTTTATTGATTTTTAGAAAATGACAAAATAGCCACATTGGGTCATTCGTCTGTCTTGATCTAGGTCATTTTAATAAGGATAGTTAATTTTATCTATTTCTCACAAAGCTATTGCGGGATCCGGAAAAATAAACTTATTTGTCACAAGTTTGGTTGTTCGAAAATGTTATCAATGCTTGATAATTGCCAATTCACCACACAGAGACCAATGTCGCCACAACTACAAACTTGTCAGAAAATAATTTTAACTGTGCAAAACCACAGGGGCTTGGATTATAGAGTAGGGAGGGCGACTTAAAAGTCAATATAAATGACCAGAATCCAAGCCCCTGGAACATGGATTGCAACGTTCGTGTATAAGTTTGCTTTGGTCTTTATCATAAAGGAAGGGACAATCTTTGAATAGGTGACAATCAAAAATATTTGAGCAGTGGCGGATCCGGGGGGTGGGGGGGGTCCGAGATTGGAATTTTCCTCCTTTCCGACAAAAATTTCGCAAGTAACGTCTAGAACCACCCCCTTTTCGTCCTTCGTCCACAGCGGAATTTATGTGGACCAACCCCTTTCAAAAATTTCTGGATCCGGCCCCGTTTGAGTTATAATATAATTTATTGCTATTACACGTAAAAAACTTAAAGGCATACATGTACATTGCAAATGTTCATGAAGAGATCTACAATTGGGTTTAAACTTATTTCATATAATATTATATACTTCAAAATCATAGGCTGATCTGACAAATGATAACCATTAAAGTAGACGATAATTAGATGTGGAATAATTGTGTTGCAAATGTACTTTTTTAATGCTGAACATCTAGTGTTGAGAAAGTACTTGACTAGGCTGAACGTTTTAGTGTGTTGGGTTGGTGGACGGTTGTTGTTCCGGCCGGCATTCTGGAGTTGACCAAAGGGCTGGTTTGTGGTTGACCAAAGGGCTGGGCCGGCATTCTGGAGTTGACCAAAGGGCTGGTTTGTGGTTGACCAAGGGCTGATTGTTGGTCCTGGTCCTTCTGGTGCAGCCCAAGGTCCTGGTCTAATAAAATAAATTTTCTGTTCAGACTTTTTATTTGTTAAATACAATATTCAAATAACTTAAAATGTTGTTAATAAATATTAGTATTATGGGAACTATGGGAACTCGCTTAGCTTAAGTGAACTTTTCAAACCCTTACATTTTAAAATTAGATAATTTAAGATTTATGTACTTTTATATTTTAAATGTTTCAGAATATTTACTAAAGCGTTCTGTAAAGTATGCAAAGTATGAATATTAAATATGCTTACCTAATAAAATAAATTTTCTGTTCAGACTGGCGAACACAGTCAAAACTCAGTATTTATAGAACTATGTCGCACAGCTGAATCATACCAAGACAATGTGTAGGTCAAATTTGGACGTTAGATTCACGTTCTTTCAAAATAGAAACCAAGATATGTTACGTAAAGAGGCAACCAAAGAGAACGAAAGTATTTACAATAAATTGATATCTTACCTATGAATTGAGATTAGAATAAAATAGAAGTTCCTTTAAAATTAAGATTCCAAAATTTGTTCCAAGAAATTATTTCAGAAGTTATATTTATTAATTCAATTTACTTTTAACCTAGGTGAAGCCTAATCATACAAATCCAAGATGTGTTTTGTTCCAAAAATACTAATGATATTACTTTTGCACTCTAGGTTATGCTGACGCAACATAATCATAAGATCATGATCTTTTGGACATTTGCCTCAAACTTAATTAACAATCGCTGATATTACAAAAGAATTGAACTAGAAACAAGACACGAAAGTGTATCAATGGAATTTTTGTAACTAGATGTTTTACGAATATACCAGCTTCTTAACATATCCCTCGATTTTCTATTCGAGCGACCTCGCTCGATTTTAATATTCAAAAATCTGTCCGGAAAATTTACCTTGAAAAGTATCTTCTTAACAATTGTACGCCACACAACCAACATAAAGAAACGTGAATTTTAAAAATCACAATGGAAAACAGCCAACAGTCTTCAGCATGACCATAAGTCGCTGCTTGCCGTCTTGCATTGGCCCAAGACTAAAAATACAAAAGAGGATGAGTCCAGTTTCCTTTTTGGTCACACTTAGAAAAAAGTCAAAGTAACAATGTACAATTTTTTTTACATCTCCGCATGCTTGGAATGCAACTAAATGTTGAAAATAATAATATTATAAAACGAAAATTATAAAAATTTCTAGGCGCAAAATATATGTTTGATTTTCTTCTTCGGTATTCCCAGAATCCCGTTGGTAGCTTTTGTTCTCAGAATAATTTGAAGATTGAAACCTTTTTAAACTTTAACATTAAGCTGATTTAAAAGTATATATAAACAACAGACTGTGACATCTTTGATCCAATGGAGACTTTTCTACAGCTCGATGAGCTGAAGGTTTAAGCAAGCAACAGCTTTTCTCTATCTGCAATAGTTTCCTATTTTCTCCACTAACATAACCAAACTTTGATGCAGTTATTTTAAACTAAATAGGAAATAGTACAATGCTTATACTGGATCTAAAAACAAATAATGTTTAGGATAAACACTTACATGACTTAGATTCATCGACATGGCTTAATTTTAGATCGATTTTATAGTATGTGTACAGCAAAGGCTACATATAGAATTCAACAATAAACCTTAGCAGGACCTAAAATAATAAAGTCTTTTTTATGTTACTAAAGCAGACCTTTGCTTTTTGAGTCCATAGCGGCTTGCTAGGCAATATGCAATAGAGTCCACACTTGTATCAATCACAGTAGATTATGTCAGTCCAAGACTTGTCCGGTCTGTGTGCATTTCTGTAACCACTGTATTTTCAATAACACTAATGCAAAGAAAATTTGAATCTATTCTGGAATAAAAATCCAAAGCTAATTGGCAAATACCTATTGCAAATCTATGTGCAGCAACCACTGATGACATAGAAAGCTGCTGTTTGTTTCAGAGTTAAATTTCCTCTGTTTTTGTAGGTTGTGTCACGAGCGCTTTTTCATGTACACACTCATTACATGTATCTACTTTTTTTATATATATATAAAAAAACAAATTGCAAAAAAAACAAATCTGGACAATTGAATTAAGCGCCGAGTTCGTACGAATTCTAATGGCTTGCAAGCATATTGCAATCATACAAGTTGCAACATGTACAACTTTTTCTGGACATCTTCCATCACATACAAACTTTTTCTTAATTTTTTTTCTAAATTGTACAAAAAGCATATAAGGATAAATTCGTGTCTAACTTTTATGATCTAATGGTGTAACTTGCAAGAAATTCTGCTTTATAAACAGATTCAAATGTTTTCAAGGAGATGTTGTCAAAAATATGGATAATGTTATACAATTACTGTCGTTTGTTGAGGTAAATGTGCAGTGTTATTGACTTTTGAAAAACAGATATTCACTGAGCCTGAAGGGCGAGGTGAATATCTTCAGTTTTTCTAAAGTCAAAAACACTCACATTTATCGAAACAAAAGACAGTAATTGTTTTATTCTATTATCCATTATCTGATGAAGTGAAAACAAATTTTAAACCAAACAGAAAAATACTGTAACGACGTCATCACCTTTCCCGCCATTTTTTAGGTGAATATCCTTTTTTATTCACTTAGTTGATTATAATGAAATATGTTTAAGAATTATTTATATTATAGAATAATTAGCAATATTGACCAGTCAACGTTTTATTGCAAGATGTAGATAAAGATCATTTCAAGTTAAATTGCATTTTTTTTAGGAAACTTTATCTCTACTTACAATTTTTCCTTTGACAATTACAAAACAAAACAAAAAACTGTCCTCTTTTCATGTTTTCACAATGATAATTCCCATTGGGCCATTTCGACATTACTTGTATTTTTTACCGTATTTTTCTAAGAAGTCTCAAGTTATTTATAAATGTTAATGAAATATTAAAACTAAGTTTTCAAATACAATAAAGAATACAAAAAGATAAACAAAATTTATGTTTTCTATTAAACTTTTCTTTCTTTCTTGTTTTACATTCTAGGCTTTAGAGGAATATGGAATTTTACAGAAAATCAAACGATTTGCCGGAACCAGCGCTGGTGCCATATTTGCCGCCATGTTTGCTGTCGGCTGTAATTCCTACGACCTTGAAATGTGTACAGATTTAAACCTGGAAAATCTCTCAATGGGTCAGTTATTCTGTGAAATGAATTTTCATAAAACTCTGCCATTAATAATTCAGTTGGATACAATTCTGCTAATTGACATCAGATACCTTAACGATGAGGAAAAGAATCTCAAAAATATATTGTGAGAAAAGATGCCCCTTCCATTTTAATCGAATCTTTAACTAAAATGCAAGACATATTGCGCTACTGTTCACGATCTGATATCTTCTTTGATTACATTGAGAGTTATATTTTACCATCCTATATTTTGTCTCTTTCAAGATGCTTCGTGGGGATACTTTAGCCTCATTCCTAATCTTCTGACGAGATATGGATGGAATCCTGGTACAAAAGCAATCAACTTTATTGGAGCTTTCATTGAGGCAAAAACGGGAAACCCGGACCTGACATTTGCTCAGGTATTTCTAAAATTTCCTTAAAAGACAGCAATTTTGATAAAAAGAGTGTTTTTATTTTCTTTATTTATATGTTATTGCAACATTATAGTAGGAAGTTCGATTGAGTAGTGGGGTTAACTATATGATTAGTCATCCCTGTTAGACTGGGGCTTTTTTTAAAATGGGCTCTATGGGAAATCTTGCAAAGATGGATTTTTCGAATGGGGTATCGTACTTTAGTAAGTCCAATTATACACGGCCAAGACAACAAATGTATTAAACTGAGGACGTTATGTGGCCTTTACATGTACCTTATTATCCTTGTTATTTATTTTATTAATTAACAGTAATTAATCATAAAACCAGGAAGTTGTATAGGGTGTTTTTGGCCAGGATTGTGAAAATCTATGTAACAACCGGCAGGCATAGGCGGCGGCTGGGCGGGACAGAAAAAATTCACAACGGCTTTCCCAGCTTATCATACCCTTTTGATATAGGGTATAAAGCATCAGGATAGTTTTCAATAAGTGTAATTTCGAGCATGGGCTCTATGGGAGATCTCAGTTAAGGAATTAGTCGAATGGGGCATTGTACTATAGTAAGACCATTCATTCACAGCCAAGAAAAGACAAGAAGCAGAGGTACCAATGGGGTATCCGAATGTCAAAAGTCCGAAAGGGCAGAGACAAAACCAGTAAACACCAACAAGAACAGGACAAAAACAGACAACATGTAAAACATGGAAACACAAAACAACTGAATATCAATCAACAACGCGAACTCCAGTCGAAACAAGAGTGAACTCAGGTGCTCCGGAAGAGTAAGCAGTTCCTGCTTGCTATAGCACACCCGTCGCGTTGCCAATAGTCCATTCAGCGTGTCAAATCCGGTAAAGGAAGACAAATCAACACCCTATGACAAAGCAACATCTGCAACAAGACATATGTTTACGTATTAACCTTAGGGCATTTAACGATTTACAAGATGTCTCAATATAGGTAATAACAAAATTACCAAACTTGGAGAAAGGAGTTTTTTTTCAATAGATGTTGTTATTTAAGAATAATAATTGGCGATCGGAATAGTCTCTATTTTTGGCTAATTAATTAAAATGCAATATTACCAAGTAATGCAAACACGTTTTTACTGTATTTTTTATTGGCACAGGATACGGTTACGGCAAATTTGGGCAAAGCCGTAACAATAAGAAATTCTTATTGTTACGGCAAAGATCAAAATCGGGAACGGATGACGGGACGGAGATCGAATCATTTACGACCGTAACAATAAGAATTTTCTTATTATTACGGCACTTATTATTATGTGACGATATGAAATAAGAGTGAAGTAACAATGATTAATTCATATAATACAAGGGGACAAAAAAAATCTTATAATCTAGATTTTAAATTAAAGTAATTCCACACAACTAATAAGTGATTTTCGACGGATTATATTTTATCTGAGCATTTCTGGTGAAACGAATCAAGGCATCAATCTCAGACTACGGATGCCGCAGTGTGGACATGAGTGGAACAAAGCATTTTAAGTTCTTTCCATCCTTCTGTGACATAAAAAAAAACCGCTTTACTCTACTAATGTCAATATTTTCCTCTAAAATTTGTGCCAGCAAGTCAGTTGTGTTAGTTATGTTTTCGGTAACGATTTTATGGCATTCAATTAGAACAAGTTCTAATCTACATTTGTTTTAGTATGCTATTCAACATAAAAAAATAAAAAAAAGTTGCTTATCAATAAAATATCTTATTGGTAAATCTCTAACGCGAGTTTGCCGTAACAATAAGTGCCGTAATGATAAGAAAAATCTTATTGTTACGGTCGTAAATGATTCGGTCTCTGTCCCGTCATTCGTTCCCGATCTTCGTCTCTGTCGTAACAATAAGAACTTCGTATTGTTACGGATTTGCCGTAATCGTATTCTGTGCCTTTTTTATTTTACATTCTTATATTGTACATATTTTATTAGTAATCGCTCTTTTATCAAGATGGTGGTGGTTGTGGTGGTGATGGTGGGTAGAAGTGAAGGTAGGGGTGGCAGTGGTAGTGGGTAGAAGTGAAGGTGGGGGTGGTGGTGGTAGTGGATAGAAGTGAAGGTGGGGGTGGCGGTGGTAGTGGGTAGAAGTGAAGGTGGGGGTGGCGGTGGTAGTGGGTAGAAGTGAAGGTGGGGGTTGTGGTGATGGTAATGAAGTTGGTGGGGGTGGTGGTACATGTAGTGGTGGTGGTGGGTAGAAGTGAAGGTGATGGGGGTGGTAATACATGTAGTGGTAGTGGATAGAAGTGAAGGTGGGGGTGGTGGTGGAAATGAAGGTGGTGGGGATGGTGGTACATGAAGTGGTGGTTGTGGGTAGAAGTAAAGGTGGTGGGCGTGGTGGTACATGTAATGGTGGTTGTGGGTAGAAGTAAAGGTGGTGGTGGTGGGTAGAAGTGAAGGTGGTGGTGATGATGGTGGTGGTGGAAATGAAGGTGGTGGGGGTGGTGGTACATGAAGTGGTAGTGGTGGGTGGAAGTGAAGGTGGTGGTGATGATGGTGGTGGTGGTGATACATGTAGTGGTAGTGGATAGAAGTGAAGGTAAGGTTGGTGGTGGAAATGAAGGTGGTGGGGGTGGTGGTACATGAAGTGGTGGTTGTGGGTAGAAGTGAAGGTGGTAGTGGTGGGTAGAAATACAAATGACAACAAAGTTCCAGACAATAAATTTTGCTACGCCTGACGCGCGTTTCGTCTATGCAAGACTCATCAGAGGCGCTCTACCAAAAATATTGAAAATGCCAATCACTTTATGAATATGAAGAGCATAGAACAGTAAAACCAAATATACCAAACTGGGGAACCAAATTATTACTAAGATAATCAACCTATGTCTGGGGTAGGAAGAACCATAAGGTTTAGACAATTTTGAAAGAGATAGGGGCTATAAGGTGCTTATTTGGCCCCAATTTTTTTTAGAAAATAAATTCTGAGAACAAGTGTAGTTAATACTGTAACTTATTCATGTTATGTATGGTTGTATTGAAACAAGCTGAATTACTCATTTCTTCATTGACATGAGGTCACAATAATTTGTTTAATGACGTCATAATTCAGGAAAAACTGAAAAACATTCAAAATTTACAAAATACAGATAAGTTTTTCAAAAAATTAAATACCTCCGCATGTCTGCACCAAAAAGATATTTCACACAACCAGGTATTGTGTCATTTTACATATTTTTGCCAAGTTTCATTTTGGTGCAAACCTGTGGAGGCATTCAAATTCAACAAAAACCCTTGTAAAATGTGACGTTTTTGACCATTTTTGGCAATATCTGTAAAACATTCATACTTTAAGGACGTGTGTAAAGAAAGAATACAATCTTTCAATGCTATAATGGCCTAATACTTGATTTGCATTATTCAAAGATTGGAAATAAAGCATATGTCCTTAAATAAAAGACACAGAAATTTTTGGGCCAAAATATGGTCTTAGAGCCCCTACATGTACCACGGATAATTTAAAGCTTTGATGTTTTCTCCAACACAAAAATGTTGGTACCGGAGCGGGCTAACCTCGAGGAATTAAAACTCCACCAGCAGTGCTAACCTTCACGCGTGTTCTAAATACAAATGACAACAAAGTTCCAGACAATAAATTTTGCTACGCCTGACGCGCGTTTCGTCTATACAAGACTCACCAGAGGCGCTCTACCAAAAATATTGAAAATGCCAAACCTTTTATGAATATGAAGAGCATAGAACAGTAAAACCAAATATACCAAACTGGGGAACCAAATTATTACTAAGATAATCAACCTATGTCTGGGGTAGAAAGAACCTTAAGGTTTAGACAATTTTGAAATTTAAACGGATAATTTAAAGCTTTGATGTTTTCTCCAACACAAAAGTGTTGGTACCGGAGCGGGCTAACCTCGGGGAATTAAAACTCCACCAGCAGTGCTAATCTTCACGCGTGTTCTAAATACAAATGACAACAAAGTTCCAGACAATAAATTTTGCTACGCCTGACGCGCGTTTCGTCTATACAAGACTCACCAGAGGCGCTCTACCAAAAATATTGAAAATGCCAAACCTATAATGAATATGAAGAGCATAGAACAGTAAAACCAAATATACCAAACTGGGGAACCAAATTATTACTAAGATAATCAACCTATGTCTGGGGTAGGAAGAACCTTAAGGTTTAGACAATTTTGAAATTTAAACGGATAATTTAAAGCTTTGATGTTTTCTCCAACACAAAAGTGTTGGTACCGGAGCGGGTTAACCTCGGGGAATTAAAACTCCACCAGCAGTGCTAACCTTCACGCGTGCTCGAAATACAAATGACAACAAAGTTCCAGACAATAAATTTTGGTACGCCTGACGCGCGTTTCGTCTATACAAGACTCATCAGAGGCGCTCTGCCAAAAATATTGAAAATGCCAAACACTTTATGAATATGAAGAGCATAGAACAGTAAAACCAAATATACCAAACTGGGGAACCAAATTATTACTAAGATAATCAACCTATGTCTGGGGTAGAAAGAATCTTAAGGTTAGACAATTTAGAAGTGAAGGTGGTGGTGATGATGGTGGTGGTGGTGGTGGAAATGAAGGTGGTGGGGTTGGTGGTACATGCAGTGGTGGTTGTGGGTAGAAATGAAGGTGGGGATGGTGGTGGTGGAAATAAAGGTGGTGGGGGTGGTGGTACATGTAGTGGTGGTTGTGGGTAGAAGTGACGGTGATGGGGGTGGTAATACATGTAGTGGTGGTTGTGGGTAGAAGTGAAGGTAGTGGTGATGATGGTGGTGGTGGTGGTGGTGGAAATGAAGGTGGTGGGGGTGGTGGTACATGTAGTGGTGGTTGTGGGTAGAAGTGACGGTGATGGGGGTGGTGGTACATGTAGTGGTGGTTGTGGGTAGAAGTGAAGGTAGTGGTGATGATGGTGGTGGTGGTGGTGGTGGAAATGAAGGTGGTGGGGGTGGTGGTACATGTAGTGGTGGTTGTGGGTAGAAGTGAAGGTAGTGGTGATGATGGTGGTGGTGGTGGTGGTGGAAATGAAGGTGGTGGGGTGGTGGTACATGTAGTGGTAGTGGTGGGTAGAAGTGAAGGTGGTGGTGGTGGTGGTGTTGATTGGAATTGGTGGGTGGTGGTGGGTAGAAATGGAGGTGGTAGGGTGATGGTGATGGAAGGGGAGGAAAAATACTCAACACCACCTCCACTTCTACCCACCACAACCACCACAACCTTGATAAAAGAGTGATTACTAATGAAATATGTACAATTCCTTATGAATATAAAAAGTACAGTAAAAAACATGTTCGTATTTCTTGCCAATATTGCATTTTGATATTCAGATCGCTTATTATTACTCTTTTTAAATAACGACATCTATTGAAAAAAAAAATCCTTTCTCCAAAATCGGTAATTTTGTTATTACCTTTATTGAGACATCTTGTATATCCGTAAAAACATGGATTTAATTACTGTTGATTAATAAATTAATTGACAAGGGTATTCAGGCACATATAAAGGCCGCCTGTGGTTACATAGATTTTCACGATTTCGGCCATAAACATACTATACAACTTCCTGGTTTATAATTAATTACTGTTGAATAATAAGTTAATTAACGAAGTGAATTAGGTACATGTAAAGGCCACATAACGTCCTAAGGTTAATACATTTGTCTTGGCCGTGTATAATTTGTCTCACTATTGTACGATACTCCATTCAAAAATTCTCTCCTGCAAGATCACCAATAGAGCCCACGTTAAAAATGCCCCAGTCTAACAGGGATGACTACTTAAATGCAGCAGTACAAAAGATCAAGTTATACATACCTGATCGATGCTGTTACTTAAGAGAAATCAGACTGACCATTGTATGTTATTCTATCTTTTTCAAGAAGGTCTTGAAAATGCTTAAACTGAAGTTTCGCCATTAGTTAGGTCCCATTCAACAAGCAAGTATATCAAGAAGTCATAAAATAAAGTGATATGGAGTATGAAAACACAGTATAAATTGAAAATAAGTGAGGAAAAGAAAAGGAACAGTACTTTTATTGCGGTCCATTTATGGGAGCATGATGGCCAAATGGTGAAGGCACTGGACTTTAAATCACAGGTCGACACCTCTGTGGGTTTGAGCCTAACACGTGGCAAGGTTTCCATTTATCACTGCTCGTGGGTTTCAATGATTTTCCAGCTTGAAATATTTGGCTTACCTCCCGAGCAAGCCTAGCGACCATGCAAGGGCCTCATATTAGCCAAACGGTCGTTGATCTTGCCATGGGCAAAAGCTCTTCAGTTTTTCTATTTGTTTGACTTGTGTACACATCACATCACTGATGTGTACTCACCAAAGTTAAACAAATCTTACCATTACCTTCACCATAAAGTTGAAGGCTTTCAGTGTGCAGCACACTCACACCTCACAGTAAGTTTAGGACCGTCCCAGTAGCATCCATTTAAGTGGATTTTTTTGCTTAATACTGATAACGCTACACCTTTGAATTGAAGTTGACAAAAGGGGGACAATGAACAAGTTTCACAGATCTGATTAAGAAATCTATCAAATACTATCATACGTTGTCTGGCAAGTTTCACAGATCTGACATAGAAATCTAACAAATACTATCATACATGTACGTTGTCTGACACTCATATACTTTAGGTTGTCCGATTGTCAGTTTGAAAATAACAAGGTATCAAAATTTATATATTTGGTGCATAGACAATAAGATAAAGGAACAAAATTAGCTTACAGTCTATAGGTAACTGAACTCATTTTTGAGATGACATGCGTTCAACATTTGGAGGGAAAAGGCTTTCTCTTACATTTCCTGGTTTAGCATTAGACTTGTTTTAGTGAGAAGTGACAAGATTTTTTTTAATTTGTAAAGTAGCTCTTAATGACACAATAAACCCTATTATAAAAAGAAAACAGGAGGTCATAGGGCCAAAAAAATATCTTTATTCTAATGGTAAAATCCATATGATTTCGAAAATCTGATAGAAATCTATAAAAAGGACCAGTGATCATCCTTAAAACATTTCAACAATATAAACAGGAAAAAAGTAAGTAGTAGAACAAATGCTTTATTCATTATTTCTTATCTTTTAGCTTTATAAAAGTCGTGGAGTTGAACTTTGTATACTTGGAGTCAACGTTAACAAAAAATCTGAAGAATATTTCCATGTCAAGACAACACCGGATATGCCAATACGATTGGCAGTGCGCATATCAATGGGACTGCCGGGTAGGTCAGATAGTGGTGGTGGTGTGTCATGAGCTACACGACTCATGTCACACATAGAGTATTAGAGTAAGCAGTAGCTACATGTTTTATGGATGTTTTGGCATACTATAGCAATTTTGGGCTTTTTAGTCAGGTGATTGGAAATATGCATTAATATCAATTATCTCAATCTTTTATACAAATCTGACTAAGACCCATAGGTGTTTGACCAAATTTTGATTTAAATCGTGACAGGTAAATATATCTTAATCACTTATAGCAAACAAAATATTAATATATTGGGTTTACCAAAATTATGGATTACCGGTACACTGTTGAAATTAAGGTTTTCTGGAATTCAATGGTGACCTTTTTTGTTGGTTATAAGTATATTAATTTTCTAATGTCGAATCTCGAACCTTGAATTTCGAATCTTGAATTTCGAATCTCGTATTTCGAATCTCGTATTTCAAATCCCGAATTTCGAATCTCGAATTTCGAATCTCAAATCTCCTATCTCAAATTTCGAATCTCAAATCTCCTATCTCAAATTTCGATAATTATGTTTTTAAAAGAACTATTTTAATTGGTATATATGATTATGAAACAAGAAATCTGATGGGTTATAAATATATTGAATTTTGAATCTCGAATTTTGAATCTCGTATCTAGAATTTCGAATCTTGAATTTCGTACTTTAAAATTTAGCGACAACTACAGTCAATTTATATGTTATAATCTGCCTTTATCCGGCTCATCTAAACAGAGTTAATCAACTACTAGAAGTTTTACAGATCATAGTGTTTTGTAAGTTAATTTTGCTTAAAACAAACTTTTTTTAGTAGAAATGTGTAATAATTTTGTGCAACAGAACAAAACAGGTTGACATATTTTGACATACTATCTTAAAAATTTGAATATATTTTCAGGAATATTCCAAGCTGTTTCTTATAAGATGTATAAAGACGATAATGTCTATGTTGATGGCGGTTTGATGTGTAACTACCCTGTCCACTGTTTTGATGGTATGTTCTCGTGACTATTACATGTACACATGATGTGAAAAATAAATACCTAATCCGTTTCCCAGTTGATCAGAGACTTATACTAGACGAAGAACCTATCATTTGCCCAATTTTAAAACAATGCAATTCACACAACATGAATAATATAGTGTTAATCCCTTAAAGAAACTAGCTGTTTAATTTATAAAAAAAACTAATCAGAATGTATTGTTTTTGGAGAAAAATGTGGTGTCAAAAAAAGAGGACAAACTTATCATAAAATGTAACCAGTGTGACCTGTCTCAACATTACATGGATCATGTATTTTGTACTTGACCATCAAATTACACAGAGAATACCTGGTAATCGTATTATTGTAAAACTGGTTTCTGTCATAAACTTCTATCAATTATTTATATTAAATAGTACACTGAAAATGTTCATTTTATATTACATATTTATTTTTGTAATGACATTATAACACTGTTTTACTAAATGAGAAACGTTATTTAAACACTTAGAGTAACTGTAAGTGGAGTCGTACAGGACTTGGAGTCGTACACGTTTTGTTTATTTCAAAATAAACTTTTACGGGAAATGATAATACAAATATTTTTATGTGTAAATGATACTGTATCATTAATATGTTCTTTTACAGGTTAAGTCACGATTTTGAGTAAAAAAACTATTATAGTCTCTTAAATCCGCTTGATTGTAAACTTTTCATGTCTAAAACGTCAATTAGGAATTTTTATTTGGTATATAAACAATATATATCTATTGAAAACTGAGTAAAACGATCGGTCTAACACAACTTACAAAATATTTTTGAAATATTTCTTGAAAATAAGCTACAGTTATAGTTTTAGGGAATCCCGGCACCCTCCATCAACATAAAGAAGGAAAACAAATAAAGCTGAAAACACCTTCATGTGTAAGATAAGATCGGAAATCACTTGAACATTGCAAAGCCTTATTTGAATTCTTTTCCGCTAATGTTTTCAAAAGTTTCAATCGTGATTTAAGTATTTATGCTCAGAATATGAATGTGCTGATTTTTAGAGGTGGTAAAAAAATGCTGCACAAATGCATCGTGTATGCTTACTGATGAATAAACAGACACGATGTCATCCTGCTTTTTTCTGGAAACTAGGCAGTGACAAAATTTCTTTGAAATGATTGTCTTTCACCTCATATACGACTTAGTGAAAAACTAATGGAAATTTTAAAACTTTTGAGGTGTACAACTCCACGTACTATTTTTAGCAATTTTCCACGCTTTTGTTACCTTCAAATAATAATCTGTAAAATGGTAACTAACTTATATTTTTAAAAAATATATTGAGTGTTTGAAGTTCTTGTCCACCCCTATATTTTGGAAAAATATTGGAACCGATTCACATTTGCGGTCGAGATTTTAAAAGTTTAAAACTTAAAAAGTGTACGACTCCACGTGCAGTCACTATAATACAATAACTCATCTAACCGGGGTTGGCACCATTTCATTTAAAGTGTTGTCAATTTTATTGCCAAATTTAAGTATGTAGAGCATTACTGAAATGTGTTTACTAAAGGGCATGTGAATGAGGGTTTACCCAAAGTATATATTTATCACCGTATGGACTCGTTAGCGGAAGAAAAGTTTATTCACACGCATGGAAATGGTTAATAACACACATTGAAAAGGGATAAACAGATTGAAAACAAGACAAGGTATATTTGAGTATCTTTTTTTACCCATTTCAATTGAATATTAAATGCCATGGCTCAATGAATGCTAGAAACAATTCCCTTTCTAAAGATGGGTCAAGGATGCAAGATATTTTTCTATATAATGTTTCCATTTTCTTCCAAGCTAATGACAAGATGATGTTACAAAAAATTTAACGAAAAACAATATTTTTTGTTAATCAAATTAACCTTTATTTAGAGTATAATGTGCTTACATGTGCTTTCAAGAATATAAAATATATATTAAAACACCCATTTTTTATAGGTACGAATCTAAAAATTAAAGTTATGGCCGATAATTAAAGAAACGCTGTCTGAATAGGTTATCAATCGGTAACGCATATAATAGAGAATCGAGAATGAAAGTTAAGATTCAAATCAAAACGTTTAATAAAATACTGCTTTGAAATGAAAAGTCGGGAATCCTAATTTATGTACACTTTTTTTTATCTTTGAAAACATTTGCAGCACCTTTGGGTATTCTGTTAACTATTTTAATGCGATATTATATAAGCATATCAAAACATATCAAACATTTTTTTTAATAATGTTTAAATATAGAAAGTATTTTTCAAATTCATTTTATACATGTAAAACTCGGAACGCAAAACGTGCATATTTGAAAACTTTGTCTCTGTTGCCATTATAAATTGACAAATATCTTTTGCAAAAGTTAATTTTTACGTCAATCATATATCTGACATTCAACTCCCTTAAAGCCCCAGTCACACTGTCACGTTTCGGCATCCCGTTTTACTACGGTTCTAAAATGTATTGAAACGGCTATAAACGTAACGAACCGTACCGACACGTAGTTGAAACCGGCTGTATACGTAGACTTACCTGGACAGAAACCTGGCACGTCGTGTTTGTATCGTTTGCACAACACAAACGTGGCTAAAAAATATACGTAACAAATACGTACTAAAACGTATCAAAACGTTGTTAAAACATATTAAAACCTAGTAAAAGCGTACTGGAAACCTAGTAAAACGTAGCGAATGCCAGCAAGCAGGTTTTACCACGATTCCCTAGGTATTTGTTGGGTTTTTACGAGGTTTCAATGGGTTTTAGTACGATTCATTACGTTTTATGTTACGTTTTGGAAGGTTTTATCACGTTTTCTCGCATTTTATTACGCATTTTTACGCTTACTGCCACCTTTCACCTATTTTTGCACATAATATTAAAGAATAATTATGGAGTTTGAATATTGCTGCACAAACACATTTTGCAGATGAGGCTGTTGTTGCTTCAGTATAACCAGAGCCAGTACCATGCAGGGGGTAAGAAGAGTGCTTTTTATTTGGTTGAGAGATTAAAAAAGTAAAATACCCTAGTTCCTTGGATCGCAATGGAAAAGGGAGGCTTGGTTCCATAAAACTGGTATAACACATCATATCTTTTTGAAATTCTTGTATTGGGATTTTCAATGTTTTGTCTTTTCTTCTTGCCATATGAGATTGAGCATTCAAGTTTGGTAGTTATGTTTTATGTTTATTCGGCATATATTATTTGGTGGAACTTCGTTTTATTTTTTTATTTCTAACAAATGATGGTTAGCACTGCTGTTAGAGTTATTATACCCCGAGGTTGACCCGCTCCGTTATCCGCACTTATGTGCTGAAGATCATTTAAAAGTTTAAAAAACTATCAGTGTAATGTTTATAATTGTCAAAATTCCGAGCCTCTCTCTACCTCAGGTATAGGTTGATCTCATTTAGAGTAAAAATTACGGTTCCAGTTCAGCATATTTTTGTTATTTTGTCTATGCTCTTCATATTCATGTAGTGTTTGACTTTTTCAACATTTGAGTAGAGCGCCTCTTGATGGGTCTTGAATAAACGAAATGCATGCCAGGCTTAACAAAATGTATTGCCTGCATGGAACTTTATGTTTGAATGCTACTGGGTACACTTTTCAGTACCATTCTCGATAATGTACCCACTTGGGGCTCTATACAACACAATTTCAAATGTCGTACTTGGAAAACGAGAGGGAGGCAATGATTTATGAACGCGGAAGATGCATATGAAAATAGATGGATAAATGCAGTTCAGCAGTTTAGTGCTATTTGGCAGTTCAACCATTCCCTTATTTGAGTTGAAGGAAAGCATGTGGCTACAAGATGTCCATCCGATGGAGGACGAAAAATATATAGTTAGGCCACCCATAAGAAAATGATCGTTTGATGTTTCCGGTCCAAGGGTCCTAGTGTTAGGTAAATAGGGAATTTTAAGCCAAAAATTTATATGGAATCATTTTAATACACAATATAAATGTACTAGAATCTGAATGCTGTTACAATTTACATTCATTTTTCTTCAAATTCAAGACTGCCTTTTTTCGAAGAAGCCTGATTTAAAAGTGAAATGATAAAATTGTTGATATTTGAGAAACTCAAAATGACGCGGTTTTCGCAAAGAGTCAATTACAACGTAGTACTACGCAGTTAAACGTAGTACAAACCCAACAAAACCGCACCAATACGTAATCAAACATACTGTAAACCTAGTAATCCCTGACAAACCCTAGTAATACCAAATGAAGCGTACCTGATATGTAGCAAAACGTAGTAAAACCTAACAAAACGGCTTCTGTTAAACCTGACTAAACGTAGTAAAACGTAATAGAACGTGGGGAAACCTTTCAAAACGTAGCATAATCCTAGTGAAACGTAGACACCAAAAATTTTGACAATAAATTACATTGAAACGTGACGTTTTAAAACGTAGTAAAACGGGATAGCCGAAACGTGACAGTGTGACTGGGGCTTTACCGACTTTAAAACTATCCAGGTAAAATGTTTTCAGTACTATGCAACCATATAAATTTATTTCCTTTGTTTAGGAATTAAGCATTACATTTTTATATTGTTATAAGGTAAATGTCAATGAGAAAGAAAAGCAGACTATTGCTCCACTGACCAAAAAAAGCTTTCAATTCAGTCACTGAATTACCCCGTATTACAAAAGATACAGATTTCTTAATCAATTCATTTTATAAATCAAAATCATCAAAAAGCAGTTATAGTTTTTTAATTAACTGATAGTTTGTAGAAATAAAGCTATGTAGTTTAATTTTAAATAAACAAATTTTAGAAAATTGTAAGTTGCATATATGCATTGAAAGAAAATTAGGTTTATTTTCTTGTAAACTTTTAATAAGTCAAAAGAATTTGATTGGATTACCGATAATTTTAACTACCCCCAATATCGTAAAGAAGTACTATCGAATCCAGTTTAAACCGGAATACAATAATGAAGTTTATATACACTTTGCAGTTGCAAAGACACCACTTTCAATGTGATTGACAGGTGTAAATATTATAATGCCGATTTAATTAACAGAATTTTTAATATTTTCATGGAAAAATATTAATTTACTAAATTTTCGCGCCTAATATATCCCAAAAGATTTTTTTAAGTATTAACTGTATTTTTTTTTTTTTTTGGGTTTATAGAAGCAATAAACTAAATTTTTAAAGATGCACATTTTACATGTGCACCATGAAAAATTTAGTTTTTCACGCCTGGGAAACTCAAAAGTCGCAACCAAAATTCCGGGACCCGGATTTGTGATTTACATTTAATGTAATAAACTTGAGAAATCGAAAAATGTCAATCCAATGTATAATCATTGAATAATTGTAAATAAAGTTAAAACAGTTTATTTTGTTCAATTAATAACTTATGGCTTAAAATAAATGCTTAACTAATATTTTTAGTGTATTTAAGATCTGTGACAAATTTCAGTTGGAGTGACGTTCTCTGATTCTTGCAAAAAGTGTTCTTTCACTTAGTATTAATAAACTTCCAGGTTACAATTTTTGGTCACAACTTGCGAGTTTCCCAGGCTTGTTACGGTTCAAATACCAAAAATTACTACAGTTATATGTAAAAGTTAAATGCCTCAACCACTCTTTTTAATTAATTTTATGCTGAAATACAGTAAATTATTTCCCTGATTGTTGGTCATTAAGTTTATAGCCAAAAGTTCACATCAAGTTTGACAGAAAACAAGAGGCTCCCAGGAGCCTGAATCGCTCACCTGGTCTTGATGTTGACCCTAAAATTTTGTAGAGCTAAATGAGCTGAACATTTAAGCAAGCAACAGCTTTTCTCTACCTGCAATAGTTTTCATTCTATAGGCCAAAAACACCATTTTTCACCTATAAGGGGCCATAACCCCTATAAGGAGTCATCTGACAACTTCGACCCTATGGAGACTTTTGTAGAGCTAAATGAGCTGAACATTAAAGCAAGCAACAGCTAATCTCTATCTGCAATAGTTTTCATTCTGTAGGCCAAAAACATGAAAAATCGCAATTTTTCAGGGGCCGTAACCCCTATAAGGGGTCATCTGACAACTTCGACCCTATTGAGAATTTTGTAAAGCTAAATGAGCTGAACATTTATGCAAGCAACAGCTAATCTCTATCTGCAATAGTTTTCATTCTGTAGGCCAAAAACATGAAAAATCTTTATTTTTCAGGGGCCGTAACCCCTATAAGGGGTCATCTGACAACTTTGACCCTATGGAGAATTTTGTAGAGCTAAATGAGCTGAACATTTAAGCAAGCAACAGCTAATCTCTATCTGCAATAGTTTTCATTCTATAGGCCAAAAACACCATTTTTCACCTATAAGGGACCATAACCCCTATAAGAAGTCATCTGGCAACTTTGACCCTATGGAGACTTTTGTAGAGCTAAATGAGCTGAACATTTAAGCAAGCAACAGCTAATCTCTATCTGCAATAGTTATCATTCTGTAGGCCAAAAACATGAAAAATCGCTATTTCTTAGGGGCCGTAACCCCTATAAGGGGTCATCTGACAACTTCGACCCTATGGTGAATTTTGTAGAGCTAAATGAGCTGAACATTTAAGCAAGCAACAGCTAATCTCTATCTGCAATAGTTTTCATTCTGTAGGACAAAAACATGAAAAATCCCTATTTTTCAGGGGCCGTAACCCCTATAAGGGGTCATCTGACAACTTCGCCCCTATGGAGAATTTTGTAAAGCTAAATGAGCTGAACATTTATGCAAGCAACAGTTAATCTCTATCTGCAATTGTTTTCATTCTGTAGACCAAAAACATGAAAAATCGCTATTTTACAAGGGCCGTACCCCCTATAAGGGGTCATCTGACAACTTCGACCCTATGGAGAATTTTGTAGAGCTAAATGAGCTGAACATTTAAGCAAGCAACAGCTAATCTCTGTGTGCAATAGTTTTCATTCTGTAGGCCAAAAACATGAAAAAACGCTATTTTTCAGGGGCCGTAACCCCTATAAGGGGTCATCTGACAACTTCGACCCTATGGAGAATTTTGTAAAGCTAAATGAGCTGAACATTTATGCAAGCAACAGCTAATCTCCATCTGCAATAGTTTTCATTCTGTAGGCCAAAAACATGAAAAATGGCTATTTTTCACCTTTAAGGGGCCATAACCCCTATAAGGAGTCATCTGACAACTTCGACCCTATGGAGACTTTTGTAGAGCTAAATGAGCTGAACATTAAAGCAAGCAACAGCTAATCTCTATCTGCAATAGTTTTCATTCTGTAGGCCAAAAACATGAAAAATCGCAATTTTTCAGGGGCCGTAACCCCTATAAGGGGTCATCTGACAACTTCGACCCTATTGAGAATTTTGTAAAGCTAAATGAGCTGAACATTTATGCAAGCAACAGCTAATCTCTATCTGCAATAGTTTTCATTCTGTAGGCCAAAAACATGAAAAATCTTTATTTTTCAGGGGCCGTAACCCCTATAAGGGGTCATCTGACAACTTTGACCCTATGGAGAATTTTGTAGAGCTAAATGAGCTGAACATTTAAGCAAGCAACAGCTAATCTCTATCTGCAATAGTTTTCATTCTATAGGCCAAAAACACCATTTTTCACCTATAAGGGACCATAACCCCTATAAGAAGTCATCTGGCAACTTTGACCCTATGGAGACTTTTGTAGAGCTAAATGAGCTGAACATTTAAGCAAGCAACAGCTAATCTCTATCTGCAATAGTTATCATTCTGTAGGCCAAAAACATGAAAAATCGCTATTTCTTAGGGGCCGTAACCCCTATAAGGGGTCATCTGACAACTTCGACCCTATGGTGAATTTTGTAGAGCTAAATGAGCTGAACATTTAAGCAAGCAACAGCTAATCTCTATCTGCAATAGTTTTCATTCTGTAGGACAAAAACATGAAAAATCCCTATTTTTCAGGGGCCGTAACCCCTATAAGGGGTCATCTGACAACTTCGCCCCTATGGAGAATTTTGTAAAGCTAAATGAGCTGAACATTTATGCAAGCAACAGTTAATCTCTATCTGCAATTGTTTTCATTCTGTAGACCAAAAACATGAAAAATCGCTATTTTACAAGGGCCGTACCCCCTATAAGGGGTCATCTGACAACTTCGACCCTATGGAGAATTTTGTAGAGCTAAATGAGCTGAACATTTAAGCAAGCAACAGCTAATCTCTGTGTGCAATAGTTTTCATTCTGTAGGCCAAAAACATGAAAAAACGCTATTTTTCAGGGGCCGTAACCCCTATAAGGGGTCATCTGACAACTTCGACCCTATGGAGAATTTTGTAAAGCTAAATGAGCTGAACATTTATGCAAGCAACAGCTAATCTCTATCTGCAATAGTTTTCATTCTGTAGGCCAAAAACATGAAAAAATGCTATTTTTCACCTTTAAGGGGCCGTAACCCCTATAAGGGGTCATCTGACAACTTTGACCAAATGGAGACTTTTGTAGAGCTTTTGATGCTGAATCAGTAGCGTGGCCTCAGATTTCCTCTATCTCTTATACTTTTTGATTTATAAGCCAAAAACAGTAGTCTGACCCCCCTAGTCTATTTTTAGTAACGGCGGCCATGTTTTTTAACAGATCAAAAATCAAAACACAAGTTTGGTGCAGGACACCCTAAGGATCATTCATACCAAGTTTCGTTAAATTCTGTTCAGTAGTTTCAGAGGAGAAGATTTTTGAAAATTGTTAACAGACGACGACAGACGACAGACGACAGACGACAGACGACGACAGACGACGACGGACGCCAAGTGATGGCAATAGCTCACATGGACCTTCGGTCCAGGTGAGCTAAAAAGGGTTAGTTAAGACAAGCAAATTCATTCATTTTATACGCGTGCTATAATTTTAATTTTATAACTTTACACTCCCTTTCCTTTTACCTGATAGATAAATTGATTTTCAAAACAGTAACAAATTTCTATGTAAAGATGTATGACTAGTATATTTTATGCAATTATATAAAGATTGGTTATACATGTGTTTGTTTTTTGCATCATATAAATGCAACATTTAATTAAAAATTATACTTTATGGGAATGAAAAACAACTATATAACATGTTGTGCTTTATTTGCATTATTAATAAAAGATTTTAATACCAACTTTAACAGCAAATCATTCAACCAAGTTTCACGAACATTATTCCACATCTCATTTTATACTGAGAATCATTCAAACCAATAGTTTCATGAAAATATTCCACAAAATAAAGTATTGTATATGATGTATAATGAAGCCTCTAGATATTATACTATTATATAGCAAACTGCAACGTTCTCTCGAAAAATTATTGCAATCTTCTTTTATGTTTGCATTTTATATGATTTAAAAGAGAAAATTGAATGAAAAACGGCCACAGAACAAAAAGCGAACGAGATCTGGCTAGATAAAATTTCACCTACCGCCAAATTTTTTACGGGCAGGCAGGGGTTCCAATGTTACCATTAGAACAGACATTATTCTGTGTTTCCTACATTTTTACAAAAGAACCAGGAGTTAAAAACCGCAACTGTCACTAAAGCCATATTAATAATTTACATCAAAGGAACCCCGTTTGAAGGGAACTGAAAATTCTAAACTGGTACCAGTAAAGAACCGACGCTTTGGTGACAAAGCTAACCGTAACTTGCCTCACCACTCAGTGGTACCACTGAAGGTGAAAATATGGACTAATGAAGAATTAAAGGGAAATAACTCCGGTTTTTTATCTAGCCAGATCCCGCCAGCGAACTGTGACAAAAATTTATTAAAGTATTTAGAAAAAAATATATATATACATGGGTAACGACTATGGAATATGGAAAGCCAAAAGGGTCAAAATTCAAACATATAATTTGTATAGCACAAATGTCTTTAAGTAAAATTCTGTAGACAACTCTCATAAACTGCAAAAAGAAGATTAACAGCTCTTTAGAATGTTCTAATCCTGATGCGCGACATCTCGAAAATATTTTTATTTTTTATTTTTTTGTACAAACAAACGATCTTCTCCCGGATCGGATTTAAATTGATAATTAGTTAAGTCCACTGTTAAAATTAACTCCACGACAGATAAACGTTTTTCTCTGTACTCATGATAATTCACCAACTCCGACTGCGACTGTTCAATGACCAAATGTCCTATAATTCTCCTTTGCAATAAAGTTCAACTGTTCTTTTAGCTTCCGTCATAATTTAGGCACAAAAGTCCATTATCCATCATGGACACTTTTCCCGTCTTAGCTGTACAAAGCTTTATTCTGAAGCACCAAATACCTGAAAATTTTTTACAAAACAGCAGCAGACAAATTCATTCATAAATTTAAATAGATAAAACAATAATTTTTGGGGTGGCTGGATGGGGTGGTGGGTGGATTTTCAGAAAAACGTTTCTGCTAAGAGACTTAATTGACCTTCGAAAGGACGTGACGTCACGAGCACTTGTTAAATATAAATGTAAATCGAAAAACGGAAACAAGCTAGTTTCCGTAAAACAGAAACAAAAACTTTTATTAATTTTGTTTTATCCCTTAGCGATAAACATATTTAAATTATGCAATGGCCCTTTATGGGCATTTACAAGCGATATATAAGATCATAATCATGTTTACAGATTGCATGTGATAACGATTTGTCTAAAACAATGACCTGTTTGAGCATAAATGTGTGTAAAAACTTTTTTGTAAAAAAAAATCATATTTCAAATGATATATTGATTTTGTAAAGAGGTTGTGGAACAAATTGTTCAATAATGAATAATGATGCCTACAAAATAAAACATCTAAAGAAATGATGTGTTCCGTGCAATAGCATTTGCTTCTATATAAGAATGGCTAAAGGGCTTATTATGGACCTTTTAAGTTTTTGATGACATAGATCTATTTTAGAAAATTTTGCCTTTTCAAAGTGTGTTATTTACCATTTCCATGTGCGTGAATAACCTTTTCCTCCTCTCAAGAGTCCATACAGTGATTTATGCTCGGCGACACTTATTCAACGCTAAGAATTAACAACGATTCTTTTATATAAATGCGCAAAATTGAAATTTTGTTTCGGTAAAGGTAAGTTTTAGAAGGTAAAATTTTCATCTTTGTGTTTTCATGCGGTTGAAAAATATTGCGAAATCTTAAAAATGAATTTTTTTGTCCAGATCTTGAGAAAAATGATTTAATTTGCAATACTTTTGTGATAAAATGTATCAAATACTGAATATAATTTTGAATTTGTGATTTTTCAAAGTGATGCACAGTTTCTTTTTTCTATTAGTATATTCATGCAATTTCTATTCTTTTCTTTAAGGATGGTGGTTGTCGATGAAGCCTAAAGACAGTTTTTTAAAACGCATACAACCAATTGAAGACCTGTTCCAGATCTTGGAAAGGAACAACCGGTTTCATTATAATCCGAAGAACATCAAAACCCTTGGGTGTATAGTCGTAAGTTGCATAAAACAAATTATTTTCTTTTTTAAATCTGGAATCATATTTGGCGTTGTCTCTTGATCATGTTAAGCAACATATGTTAAGCCTATTTGTAGAGAAGCCTGTATGCGTCAAAGAAAAAAAAGCATAACTCGTGTGCACACTGAGATAATAAACCCATGCACATAAGTATGTGTCTCGTACTCACAAGATCAAAACTTGTGTAAATAAGTTATACATTTTTATGTGCACATGATAGTATATGTTTCTGTATTTTTTGTATCAAAAAATCTTATTACAAAAACATATTGAAAAGATTCAATAGATATGAAATAAAATCATATAAAAAAGTATTTCAACAAAATTGAAATAAAGAAACTGATAACTAACTTAACAATAACTCCGATTTTTTACCTACCACTAATGCAGAATACAATGCTATAGTGTTTGAGTGTATGTTGTTTCCTTAGTTTGCCCAATCAGAAGAAGAGTACATGAGACGAGCATTGCAGAAAAAATCTGGAGTAGAAAGAGGCAAGCTTCCTGACACTGCTTTAGCAGAGTGAGTTTTGTTATGTTAAATTAATATGATTTAAAATATAAATTGTCTATTCCTTCCATTTTAAAAATAAAAGTTATTTGAAATAAGTAGTTTGGAAAGAATAGTCAAAATAGCTAGACTAAATGAAAAAAGTTTTCCAAAACATGGAACCGTTTTCAATATATAATCACTCTAAAATATGGTGGGAAAAAACTTCTCTAGATTTTACATAGGAAAAACATCAGAAATTCTCCTTCTGTTTTATCATAAAAATTATAATTAGAATTTGTTGAAATTTTTAAAAGGTGTTTACTAAGATCTCTAATTAGTTCTGAACAATAAAGGTAATTACAAAACTACCGATCTTGAATGATCAATCTCATAGTCCAGAGAAAATGACAAAAACGAACCAGTCATACCGGAGAATTGGTAGATCGCAATGGTCCTGACTTGGTACAGGCATTTCAAACGAAATGGTGGGTAAAACCAGGTTTTATGGCGCCAAACCTCCCTCTTCCATTGCGATCTTAGGATCCGGTAATGACCATAGAACCCAACATAGTTGTGATACGCAATAGGAAAAATACAAATATAAGGAAAACTTGTTGGAAAATTTTTAATGTGTTTAAATGGATAAAAGCCGATAAAACTGAAAATATTCAATTTCTGAGGCTTGTACTCCCTTAAAGAAAAAAACATATCTATTACTTTGTTGAGAATCGAACGTTCTTTTCAGATAATGATAAAGTGTTATGGCACCCAAGTTGTACTGTCTCCTATTGTCTACTTTCTATACTATAGTTCCCGTTTTGATGTTAGTCCTAACATGTCCTTATAGAACACTACAGATATTTACTTGGCTGGATTTGATATAATGTCCTATTGTTTGTTTCTTCTAATTAAGTTAAGGAAATTTAATGTCACTTGTTTATCAAATAGGCAAGAAACAGAGCGTCGATTGCCATAAGAGGTGACTAAGGGTCGTAGGATTCTAAAATCAGGTTATTGCTCAGCACATTAAGCATATCCAATTAAGTGCTATTCTCTGTAAGGATCAGGTAATGAGTGAATCATGATTTAAAAAACACACAAGTTTGATTTCAAAATACGGTTAAAGATGCTTAAAAAGTAACAAAAAATGCATTGGCACTACTCAAAAGTGTCAGAAATTTGAGATATATTTTGGTTGAAATAAATTTAAAATTTGGATCTAAGGGAGATTGCTCGTGTCAAGTCATACTAAATCTTTATCATTGTAACAGAAATTTTTCTCCATCCTCTGACACTTGAGATGGCAACTAATGACTGTTTCTTCATTAGAAGGCTATTTTGAATGACAATGCATTGTCAAAACCGTGTGATTTTAATATCATGGTTCAAACATTTTCAAATTTGCCTTATTCTTACAGAGAACTGCATTTAAGTATGTACCTGTGGTGGCCGAATAGGGTGGACTCGTCCGCGGGGGTTGTCAGGTCTAAAGTATAGAAACTCTGACCGCTCACCATAGTGAACCAACGTATGTGGACAGTGCTACGATTCCTGCACGTACAAGATGTGGGCCGCCAAGTTGTGCACCACATAGGCTAAACTTTTTGATCCTACACACTTCTCCATTTTTTTCTGTGGTTTCCATCATCATCATCATGTTCATTTTATCATCTTCTTCATACTCATTGCATTGATATAACCTATAATAGGATTGCAAGGGTGTAATAAAACACCAAATTTCTCACTCACTCCTTAATAATATGATCCTTGTCTAATTTAAGAAACTGGATTGAAACTGAGGGAGGAAAAGGAACCCTTGATAAAGTTTATGGTCTTATAAGTGAAGCAGTCGACTCCTTCATTAAGGTCTGTATTCTTCATACATTTTTATGACAAATAATATAAACTAATTTTCCAAATGTGTTTTCCTGGGTTGCCTTATTTTCTTAACGCTGGAGGCAATGTGTTTTTTGTTTAAAGAATATCATCATTTTGGGAATTTTTATGCCTTTTTTCAAGTCGAAATAAAAGAGGTGGCCAAGATTTATATGGATAACAAGTAAAGGATTTCAATCAAACAATTACTGTTATTTGACATTTTAAATAATACTTCCTAGAAGAAAAAATAAACAGAACACGGAAACCTTTAAGAGTCTGAAAAAAACAGAGGATAAAAACATGTTTTAATTATTTTGTTTTCTAAGTGATAAACATATTTTACTACTTAATTTTATATCTACAAAAAAGAATATGATTATACTGGATTTTTTTTATTGCAGATTCTTTCTGAGAGTAATGAAGATGATGGTCATGGCGGAAGAACAATTAGCAGAAAAGAATTCAATACTGTATTTTCAAAGGTACATTTTTGCTTCATTATTATTAGTTTCAGCATTTACCATGAAAGATAATTTAAAAAGGTCAAAAAGTAATTATAAGGTTATTTGAATTTCAAACAACAAAATGTATTTAGACATCCTAAGACACAAAGAGGCACAAATGGGCATTCAAGTGTCAAAAGCCCTAGATGGCAACGAAAAAAACACGAAAACAGCACAGAGAAACACAAACAATAAAAAAACACAAAATCAGCAGAACAGTAATTTTTTTCCTTCCATATGATTTTTATACGACCGCAAAAAATTTGCGGACGTATTATGGTATGATGCTGTCGTCGTTGTCGTTGTCTGTTAACTTTTAAGTGTTTCCACAATAACTTTAGTTCCAGTTATCGAATTGCTATGAAACTTGACAATGATGTTCCTTACCATAAAAGGAAGAATGGGATTTATTTTGTGGGTCCCCCCGTTTTTCATTTAGAAATAAGGGGCCAAAAAAAGTCCAAAAATACAGTACTACTTTTTTGTTTGTTTCCACAATAACTTTAGTTCTAGTTATCCCATTGCTATGAAATTGACAGTGATGTTCCTTACCATACAAGGATGAACGGGATTGATTTTGGGGGTCCCCCTTTATTGTTTTGAAATTAGGGGCCCAAAAGGGGCAAAAATACTACTTTTTTGTTTGTTTCCACAATAACTTTAGTTCTAGTTATCCGATTGCTATGAAATTTGACAGTGGTGTTCCTTACCAAGCAAGGATGAATGGGATTGATTTTGGGGGGTCCCCCCGTTTTTGTTTTAGAAATTAGGGGCCCAAAAGGGGCAAAAAAATCAAATATTTTTTTTTTATTTCATTCCCTTTTTCCTCTGTTTTAGCTCAACATCAGCAAGTTAAAATAACTCGATATTCTCTATATGATTCATAATGTATGTGGTTTTTATTTTGTTTCTTGAAAAGAACCATAAGAACATAGTTGAATCAAAGCAAATATATCTTATTACCTAAAATAGGACCGGCCTTATTATTTACAATTAAACAATTTCTTTGGATTTTCGGCAAGTCTTGAGAAGAAGTCTGTATTGAAAATTTGTGTGTGGCGAGGAAAAAAACACTTAAGATGAATTGTGTTTGAAATGTGTTTGACACAAATTCTGTATAGCTGTTGGTGTCAACTTAATTGGTAGCTCATTGTGTTGTAAATGCTTATTTAAATGTGTAACCTCTCACCAGCAGCAATTGAAACAGAATAATCTGGAAATTGACTGCCAAATGTGTTGAAAGAGAGGTTCGCAACATAAAAAGAAGTTTGAAATAATGATACCGAAACCAGCATTGAGGATAATATTCATTATTATACTAAAATTATAGGTTTCGGAGGATCACTTGAACTTATTATTTGGTCCAGGCTGTAGTCCAACCAATGCATTGGATGCTATAGATAGCGATGGAAGTGGAAGGGTAAGAGATTTAAAATTTCCATGACAATCATTGTTATCAACAAAACACATCACGAATGTGCGTGTAAGTTTAATAACTGTAAGTTAATCTATAAATATGTCCTTGTTAAAGTTATTTTTATGTTAAAGGTAAAAGTGAAGCCTGCAATTAAGAAGAATAAGCCTTTGATAGGTCAAAACCTTTGAGGATTTGGAAACTTTATAGGCAGCTGGATCGAAGGAAAGCAAATAATGATATACTAAATAAATTAGGAACTGCTATAGGTTTATGAACACTTGTAATCTTATTTTGTAAAAATGAATGGTGTGACCATTTCCCATATTAATTTTACTTTAGCTATCATACTCTGAAATCCTTAACTTTATTGAAGAAATAGGTGTTTCCGTACAAGAGAGATATCTAGGAACAAAAAGGTCAGAAGTGACGGGCTTTGGGAACTTCTTGAGGACAATATTTGGAGGATTGAGTCAGAATATGGCAATAATGTATATGGGGGTATGTATTTACATGTACTTTCTACCGCTTCTTTGGTATTTTTAAAGATATTATTAGTAAGGGCCTAATAAATAAGGTATCTTTGTCGTCTTCTATTTAGTACACATTTAGAGAAAGCTCAAAGCAAAGGTGTTTAAAGTTGGCAAATTGTAAGTCCGGAAAGGCCAAAACAAAGTCAATGGACATTTAATCATAAAAAAATACAAAACAAACCACAAAAACAGACCTCATGATATATCACAATATAGTGGCTATCAGAAGCACGAACTACGGTAAAGACTGTATATTTTGAAAATCGACACACGTTCAAAGTGAATTAATTAAAGGACTGATTTGATCAATTAATATGACTGTGCTTATTCATCGACAACGATAACAATTTATTACCTAATATGATAAAAATTTCCTTTCCTATTAACTATACTTTAATTTTGACCATTATCACATTCTACCGGGCAATAGAAAGGTGTTCTATTGCCCGGTGACGTTCTATTGCCTGTTGACATTTTGACCTCAAATTTGATTGGACGAATTATAAACATGAATATTTATTATCTATTCCAGGTCATTTTTGTGAAATCCATGCAACTGCAAGTCTGTTTGTGTGTGTGTGTGTGTGTGTTCTGGTTTAAACTGGCTGGTCTGTCATTACTTCCATAATAGGGCGTAGTTCAAATGGTCATTAAACCCAATCTTCAAAAGTCATGATATGGGGAAAAACTAATTTTTATTTCAACACAATACGACTAATAATTTTATAAAATATTAGGCAATAAAACAGTTATTGAATGTGTAGCAAGGCAATAGATCAGAACTATTTTCACAGATTAACTCAATGTTCTATTGCCCTCAGCCTACCGCTTCGGGCGATAGAACATTAAGCTAATCTGGATACCTCGGGGAAAATATTCTGATCCATTGCCTGGCTACACATTAAATAACTGTATAATATGACAATGCCAATAGAAATATTTCTTTAAATATCATGATGTCATTTAGAACATTTGTATAATTGCAAAAAACATGGTTGTTCTACATCTTATTACATTCTTTATTAGTGGCGACAAAACATGAAGAAGTTGCCAAACTCCGGAGTCAGTTTACCATGCGAATATTATCGCACTGATGAATATCAAGTTTTGTGGCGTTGGACTTTAATGGTTGTGATGCAGAACAACTTTTTTTTTATTCCCAAAACAAGCCCTAGTAGATTTTGGATTTGTGCCATTTTATATTTTAGCCCACTGATGTCGATCGCACCATTGGTATCAACACCTGGTATATAACAACTCTTGATTTTGTGTTGGAAAAAGAAGATCGAGAATTTATTATTGATGTAGGTACTTCATAGTCTATTGCAGCAAGGTCAGGTAATTAACAAGCGGACTACAGTGTTACACTTATACTTAAGTACAAACTGTAGTTCTTACATTTTTCATTTCATATCGTAGAGTTATAAACAATCAATCTGATGTAGAATGATCAATCTTAAATGTTCACGAAGAAGAGACTTACAAAAACACACCAGATAAATTTATAATAAAGATTGAAATGTTCCTGATTTGATACAAGCACCTCTGAAGAAATGGTGACTGAAAGTCTTTGTGTGCAAAATCTCAGTTTAATTTATTGTTCTTTGTAATACAATTTATGGTAATTTCATTTATTTCATTAAACGTAACCCCGTATTTATAAGGTGCTTGTTGATTCTCTCGTCATTGTGAATTATTGAAGAAGCACAAATCAGGTTTGTTACCGTGATTAAATAAAAGTAAACTTAATATTAATTGTATATATTCACAAGTTTTACTAACATGTTTATTTGATAAATTTAATAGCAAGGTAAAAGGTCCACACAGGCTTTTCTGCAGAACCATGTTCTCGACAATAATCCGGAAAAGCTGTCACAAGCCGAGATCCAGTCCAGAGCTATACCAACAGGACCAAGTTTGTCTAAGGAGCAGATTGAAAGAATTCTTGCTGTGGGCCGTTGATTGTCAATTGTGTAACTGGAAAGGAATAACTGTATCTGTCACAGACGTTATATTTAAACACCTATTACATGATTTATTATATTTTCAAAATAAGTATATTCGAAATATGGTAACACTTAAGTTATGGATATACTAAATTTAAGGAAGACACCTTCAAGTTGATTGAACACCACATAATTCAGCTATGTATGTCTTTTTTAAAGAAAACAATCTTTAAAGACCTTTTACCTAGTCGAAGAAAACATTCGAGTCGGATGGTAAGATGTTCACACTAGACAATCTTAGTTTTAACTCTGCTATATATACTCCACAAGTATTACCCTAAGTCTGGGAAAAAAAACATTAGAATCGGAGGGTTAAGATTTTCACACATATTCACGTAACATATTAAATGCATTAAAGAAGAAGGAAATGTGTCATTTAAGACCACTGTGTAAGAATGTACCCTTATTTAGAATTTAATGTAGAGTTGTTTATATTTTTTTTCGATTTGAATATATGCAGTGTTATTGCAATTGTAAATAAATGTTTTGTTAATTTGTGATGTTATTGGGAACATTACTTGATTCGTATGAAACTGTTAACTGCTAATAAAATAATTGTATTTTCTTAAAGTATATGCAATTTTAATGCCGTTATGTTTTTTTTCTCTTGTGAATAATAAATCTATTTGTTTTTAGTTTTATTTCGTTATATTGTTTTTTGGTCAAATCAATCTACCTTTTGAGTCAGAACAATTGAACTTTGTATTAATGATTGCAAATACATGCAGTAAAAAATCATTTACAGAAAAGTGTCTTCTATCACAGTTGAATTGTTACTCCAGAGCTTGCGGGAATTACAGCGATTTCATTGGCAGAGTGTCACATTTAACACAGAAATTACGGTAGACACAGTGCACTCGTAGACAAATATGGGAATTCTATATCTCAAATGAGTGCAGATGTTGATTTGTCATAGAAATTTGTTTTGGTTTCCTTTACCAGATTTGAAAAACTGAATTGGAATTTAGCAACATGACGGGTGTGAGATAGCAGGCAGGAAACCACAGAGTTCACTCTTGTAACGACTTGAGTTCGAGTTGTTGATTTCCGTTCAGTTGATTTTGTGTTTTGCTGTTTTTGTACGTGTTTACCAGTTTCGTCGTTACCCATTCGGACTTTTGACATTCGCATGCCCCTTTGATGCCTCTTTTCTTCTTTAATTGAATACAACAGTACGCATGGTATAATTACAAACATTTCTACATGTATTAACAACAAACTTTAAGGTACACCAATGTAATTAGTACTAGTAAAGCGCACCATCCTCATTTCAAAATGATTGGAGTTTTGTGTCAAGCTCATAGGATATTACAAAACGAGGAAGATCTATGGAAAGGAGTACTTGCAAACAAGAACAAGCAAATGTATTTCCAAAGGGAGAAATATACATAGGGGAAAGATCCCGACTCGGCAGAAACGATGGATTAAACTGGGTTTAAAGGCGCTAAATCACTCCCTTAATTTGTGGTTTATATATCTGAAAATATCACTTACAAAAACTTATTATAATATCGTTGAAAACTAGGAGAACAGGTAAACTACATGTAATAATCAAAGCGCTAAAGCGTTTTAAGGCAAGCGAAATATATAAGTACTGTAAAAGTTATATCCTCGTTTGCGAAATAATAATTTTGGTGAGCGAAGAAAGGATCTTCATGCATATGATCTCAAAGTTAATGAACACAATTACACGCACAAGACAGGTATCGTGTGTCGACGGTATCGATTGAAACACCCCTTCGATTTAAATGCACTCGTCCCATTGATGTGTATTAGGTAATGCATTGTTGAATGAACAAGACCGTATCCTTGCGTTGACCAATCAAATAGTTAGTTAGTTGGTTATTGCTTTACTCCCAAGCAGCACGATTTCGGCTATATCCGGGAGATGAACATGAAAGTGGTGATACAATGAACATGAAATGATGATGAAGTGGAGGAAATGGGGACACAAGTCCATTCGGATAGGAGAGTTTTGACTGCCACTGGAAAAAGGAGTGATGGGTAGGGACGGGAAATTTAGCCTCCTGCATGGGGATCCTACGGGTCCTACTCTTACCGAGACTTGCAGCAGGGTCTTTAACGTGCGAGGAACGTGACATTTTTCCCAACACGGTGCACCACTATGGTTTGCGGTCAGGTTTTCCGCATTATCGCCTGACGACCCCACATCTCACGATGTCAGGGCTGCCCCATTCAACCACCTGGGGCACACATCCTAGTCGCTTTGTGGGCAAAGCGGCCTGACCCGATGTCAGGTTTCTGAGCGCTCTTTAGTGGACTTTTACCGACAAGCTTAGCGCTGCTGCGGGCCTATTCGCCAGCCGGAACCCGCACGGGTGGACCAATCAAATAAGAGAAATATTTATACAAACCAATCAAGTAATAGATGAATACATAATTTATATTCTATCGCCTTAAACCAGATAGTTCGTCAGTAAAATGCAAAGGAATAAATAAAACTTGTGCCGATCCTATAAAACGCCTATAAAAATGGAGATTTATAAAAGTGTGTATCATGTTAACAAATATTAAAAAGTAATAAAGAAAATAAAGCATTTTTCCAAGACTGGATGCAGGAAGATCACTCCGTCTAGACTGAAAAAAAAACGCGAAAATCATAACTACTCTATAGACTCCATAAGGCTTCGCTGCGCTTGCCTAAAAACGATCAAGAAAACTGTCTTATTGAGAAAAAAATAATTTTCAAAGCGACGGAATAACTGTCTTAATATATAGAATGCGGATAAATAGTTTTGTTAGGTAAATTAATACGAATCGAAATATACTAATGGAAAAAAAGATACAGTAACTGTTCATCTCTTTAAAAAATCACAAATTCAAAATTTTTTTCAGTATTTGATATACTTTATTAAAAAAAGTATTGCAAAATTATTTTCCTAAAGATCTTGCCAAAAATCATTTTTACATGTAGGCCCCTAGGAGATGTTTTGTTTGCAGTTTGAAATCAGGTAGTGTCAATCTAGAATTAACAAAATCACACTTTAAAACAACATACATTTTTGAAATAAAGTTTTCTGAGCTGATTTTCGCAATAAACGTTTCTCCTTTTAGTTGTTGAAAGTAAACAGTTTCAATTTTGGTTAAAAATTTTGAATTTTCATGTTTGGGGTAAATAAGTGGTTTTTCAAATCTCAAATCTCATTCAAATTTCAATCGCTGAAATTTCTGATTTATAAATTCAAAATTGTTTAAAACACCAGGTTTCTTTCCTTGTAATGCACATGGTCGATATCCTCGGTGCTGGATTTGGCTTCCTTGTTAGAACGTTTTTCTTTTGAGTACTTTTCGTTTTCAACAGTTTTGGAATTGGCACAGGATCGATACAGTTACGGCAAATTTTGACAAAACCGTAACAATAAGAAATTATTATTGTTACGGCAAAGACGAAAATCGGGAACGGATGACGGGACGGAGACCGAATCTTTTACGACCGTAACAATAAGAATTTTCTTATTATTATGGCACTTATTATTACAGCAAATCGATATTGTGATGTTTGAAATAAAGAGTGACATAACATTTATTTATTCATTTATACAAGCGATCAAAAATTCAAATAATCTAAATTAAACTTGAACTAATTTGCTTCGATATATAACTTATTTCACATGCAACGCAACCAATAAGTGAATTTCTGGTTTTATTTTATTATGGCCCGACCACGTATGTGGATCGGACATATAGTTTTACCCTTGTCCGTCCGTCCGTCCGTACGTACGTACGTCTGTAACACTTTGGTTAAGTTCTTGGTTAAGGTCCATTACTCTGCATGATACTAGATGTTGGGGGTCAATGATAATTCATCACTAGATGGGGCTTGGGTAGGGCTACACCACCCACTAGAAATGAGGTCACTGTGACCTATATTTTATGCATGAACGACTTCGGTTAAGTTCTTGGTTAAGGTCCATAACTTGGATACTAGATGTTGGGGGTCAATGATATTTCACTACTAGATGTGTCTTCGGCAAAGTGGCACCACCCACTAAAAATTAGTTCACTGTGACCTATATTTTACGCATGTATGACTTTGGTTAAGTTCTTGGTTAAGGTCCATATCTCAGATATTACATGTTGATGGTCAATGGTATTTCACCACTAGATGTGTCTTGGGTAACATGACACCACCCAATAAAAATTAGGTCAGTGGGATCTATATTTTATGCATGCACGACTTTGGTTAAGTTCTTGGTTAAGATCCATAACTTGGATACTAGAAGTTGGGGGTCAATGATATTTCACTACTAGATGTGTCTTCGGCAAGGTGGCACTACCCACTAGAAATTAGGTCACAGCGACCGATATTTTACACAAGAACCATTTTGATCAATTTCTTGGTAAGGTCTATATCCCAGGTGATACACATTGAGGGTCAATGAAGAACGGGAGGGCCATCCTGTGGCTCATAGACACATTTTCTAATTCCTTCTTATTTTTGGTGAAACCATTCAAGACATCCATCTCAGACTACGGATTCCGCAGTGTGGACGTGAATGGAACAAACTGTGCAGCGGTTCCATTCTTCATTTTTCCCTTTGGATCAACTTGTGACATGCATTTTTAGTTCCATCCATGCCTTTGGGGTATAAAACACCACTTGACTCGACTAATGTCAGTGCTTTAGTCTAAAATTTGTGTCGGCAAGTCAGTTGCTCTCATGTTTTCCTTAAAGATTTTATGGCCAGCAATTAGAACAAGCTGTACTTCTACATTGTTTTATGCATCCTTTTTAGGATAAAATAAAAAAAAAAGTTGCAGGAGCAGTTAACTGTAGAAGATCTTATGAATTATTTTTATTTGTAAATCTCTAACGCGAGATTTGCCGTAAAAATAAATGCCGTAACAATAAGAAAAGTTTTATTGTTACGGTCGTAAATGATTCGGTCCCTGTCCCGTCTTCCGTTCCCGATTTTCGTCTTTGCCGTAACAATAAGAATTTCTTATTGTTACGGTTTTGCCGTAAACGTATCCTGTGTCTTTGGAATTTGACCTTCCAATGTTTTGATTTAAATCCTACTGATGAGAGGTTACTCCTTGAAATATCGATATATAGCATATCCAAATTAACCGTTTATACCCGCGTTTTTGTTGAGTTCCCATAGGCATGTACAGTTCCTTTTTTCCATAAGTATAGTTTATATGTACTGTATACTGAGAGTTTTAAGGCTGCCTTACATGTAGTCTATAAGAATGATTTCAGTAATTATTTGCCCATAGATATTTATACTTGACCAATTTAAATATCAAATTTAAAAAAATCAATCTTTCAAAATAAAAAACTTTCATACCTTTTTCAGTAGATTAGAAATACAACTGTTTCCTATTCCCTAAACAAACCATCAGGTCATGCGGCATTTTTTGCACTTTCACATGGTCTTGTTAACAAACATTTTAATTCTGCACTAAATTCAGCATCTACCCCTGTAATATTTTTATTTTTTAGATAATAACATTATATCAAATTTGCTGAAAACATGTCTTTTCTAACTTTTCAACCAATACCAGAGTTCCAGAGTGTCAATTCGTACCATATTATTCTCCTACAAAGGGGCCGAATTATGTGACGTAAGGGTAATTACTGAAATCATACCTATAGAGTTATGATGGTTTTCACGTCATTATTTCAGTCTAGACGTATCCCGTTTAATCTTCCTACTTCTGGTCTCGAAATATGCTTATATAGTTGGATTCTATATTTCTTTTCAATAGATAGAAGAAAATGAGATGTGGAATAAGCTTACGCGACACAACCTACAATAATGTTAATGTAATTTTATATCATCCACAATGGGAAACAGCCAATATAAGTTTACATGAACCATATTTTGGTATGTCTTCATTTTATAGGCATTTTATATGACACAAGTTTTAATTATTCCAAACGAACTATTTAGCGATAGGTGACAGAATAGATGACTCAGTTGCATTTTGGTTCGTGAACTTTCTCTATACATTGTCGTGTTATTTTATTGTTTTATGCAAGGTTTCCCCTGATTCAGTACTCAATGCACATTGAAGCCGACGAGTCCATTTTTATCAAAGGGGTGTTTGATCAATACATTTGCGTAAAATACATGTCATGTGTGCCCATGGGAGAGGCAGGGGACACGACAGTGTGCATTGACTTTGAAGACATCTCCATAACCTTGCTTCAACATTTTGTTTCGAGTGACACCTCCATTTCCTGACCGAAAAAAAATATTTCGTGAAAATTTTAACAAAACAGAATAAATCTTTTTAACTTGCCTTTTAACGTTGTAGCACTTTGAATATTTTCTCTTTAGTTTTTAGTTATTTCTTTTTACGATGATTATTTGAATGGCAAATTTGAGAAATATAGATGCTTAAAATGCCTTGTCATTCGAGTTTTTTTTTTAAATGCTAAGATGCGCAATGCCAAATAATAATTTTTTGTCAAAGAAATTGAATGCTTATTTCATAATGATGCTGTGTCTGTATATTTAAGGTCCACCAGCAGATTTCTTTTTAAATGGCGAAGTTTCCGTCCATTGTTTTAGTCAGGAGTAAAATTCTCACTACAAAAGCCACACTCGCATACAGCATGTACAGCGAACTAGAGAGGGGTTTATAAAAGCATTAAGCTTGTATCACAATCTAAGATAAATTAATATTTTAAACTAAATTAACGTATCTTTAAGCTGAAAAGGGACAAACATGTATCAATTGTAGCCGAGGTATGTTTGTTCATTCCATATGGAAACTAAATAAAAAAGATCCAAATTAAAATGGTCCTTTATGTTGTAGACATGCATTTTTTTTCAAAATGCAATTCCTAGAGAAACTTAGTTCAGTCTACTTTTATGATAGTTAAAACATTGACGTGCAACTTGACCAATGATAGTTCACGACCTTGTCAGTCCTAGTTTAAAACAGTTTTAAAAGAACTGTCATTCTTTGCTTGACCATGGTGATAGTAAAAGTCACCTGTTGATAAGGTCTGACGACTAATGAACAAAATATTTGATTTCCAAATAATTTGGTTTTCCAAACATGATTGATATGAATTTAAATACATTTTACTGAACATAAACACGGGGTTCAAAACTCTTCTTATCAAAGCCAGATAAAGTTGGTATGAAATATAAATTGTTTTTGTGATAAATTTTCACCTAAAAGATGAAAATATTTTAGTTATTTTATATTGAATTTTTGGCATTAAAGGAAAGTGGCAAAATCAAAATGGCAAAAACTAAATATTTTATTATATTTTTCATTGGCGTTACTTTCTTAATTGTGCATTCAGATGGATTTTTGTTGCAACCTACTTCAACAACTGCTAATTCCAATTTTGTATACCGATCCGAATTATTCGAAGTCAAGCAAACTTTTGAGCAGAGCATTCGCGAACTTCGCAAGGAAATGGAATCTAATTTAAAGCTACTAGCATCACAAATGCAAAACGAATCAAATGCTCTGATCACTGAACAACGAAATGAGTCATGCGTAGACTGGGCAACAAAATATAAATTAATCGAAGAAAAATGTACAAAACTGGAAATGGAATTAGAATCAACGAAAAACAAATGGATTAACCCTTTAACTTCCGATGTTGACAAAATAAAAAATCTGACCACTTTATTGGAACAGGACTTAAAGAATGTGTCCGACTTGAACAATATATCCACTATTAATCATGCAAGGGACACACAAAAAGTGGCCTCATTACAAAATGACGTGTCTCAATTGAATACTGAAGTCAAACAATTGGCTCTTTATCAGCAAGCAAGAGCCCAGGACTTTATGGCTTTTTATAATCAAACAATTAACACGAACAAGGAAACAAACCGAAAACTAGGAGTTGTGAAAGAAGACTTGGAGATCAGCTTAAATACAAGCATTGGTAACATGAAAGAAGACATTATGAAGATAAAACAAGAATATACGACAGTGAAAGAATTTGGTAAAGTTTGTTTGTTTATATTTTTTTTTTCGAAATATGCAATGCAAAAAAATATATATAACGAAAAGAATTTGGCATTACTCAATTGATTCAGATTGCTTTTAGAAGCAATATGTAGTTGGTATGTCATTAAATAAGAAAAAAACTTGATACATAATTATTGAACTCAAAAGTGCCATTATCTGCAATTGATATACTCCTGCATTTATGATCTTGGAAAATATGTAGATGTTGTTGATTAAAAATCTTGTCAGTATTTGTAACAAATCCGTTTAATTTATTGATTACTTCATGGATCATCTTTACACTTTGGAAAAAAAAAAAAATTACGTCTTTTTTCAGTGTTTATGGCGCCTACGGAAAAATTACACATTCAAACGCTAAACAAGGCATAGCAGCGTCTTGATAAATACGTTTTGCATAAAGTTTTAGTTTTTTGTAGGTGTACACTTGCCAGGGCATTTTCTTGGCATTTTTCAGTTCACCCAAATTTAGCCGAATATCAACAATGCCCTGTCATTTGGCCTCCACGTGCTAGGTTATTTCAATATTGGTGTTATTAAATCTGCCCACAATCGGTTTTATGGAAGGATATTTAGGGGTTATTCACGCTTTGATTACTTGGTACAATGTGAACGGAGAGAAAATGAACAGAGAAAACAACAAAAGTAATCTTGTCAACTGTAAGGGAAAATGATCGGTGATTTTTATATCCAGACGCTACTACACTTTTTTCTTTATTTCTATGTGTAACTCGTACATAGAAAAATAGGTCAAATATCTATCATTTTATTCGAAGAGTAACCATGAACCTTTAAGTACATGTTAATAGAGACATAACTCAAAACCTTTTACCTTAGGCTATAGTATAAGCTTAAACAAGAAACAAGGCTCCATTGACTTTTTACAATAATTATGTAGGTTGTGGCGCGTAGTTTTAACCCACCATTTCATTTGAAATGCCTGTATCAAGTCAGGACCCTTGCCATCTTTAACCATTTCGGTGTGTCTTCCGTGTTTTGTCTTTTTTCTTGGACATTGAGATTGATACTCCAAGTTAGGTAAATTTGTTATTACATTTATTCTTGTTGCATATTTCTACACTGATTTTTACTTGATCTTATAGACAGACGGGTGGATCTACTACAAACTGGAATTGACATAAGCTTGAACACATCTGCAGCAAGTACGGAAAAAGACTTGACATTCCTCAGACATGGATATGATGAATTAAATCAACGAGGTACGTTTCGGAAGGGTAACATATATCGAATCATAAACGGTTTATTTGGTCCTCTAAAATACTTTGATTCGTGAAGTTATATATTCCAAGAAAATATTTCTATAGTGAGTGAGAAAGTTTGCAACATTATAATGTATAGGTTCGAAAAGACGATAAACATGAAAGCAATGATGAGAAATAGGCAGGTGGGGTTGGAAACAACGAACAGTTACCAAGGAAAAGGGAGAAAAGGGTATGGGCGGAAAATTTAGCCTGTGTAATGCACTACTTGGTGGTCAACAAAGGGTTCTATTACGTGGATGAATATATATCATGTCACATCAAGGTGAACTTTTTAGAAAAGGACACTTAAAAACTATTAGAAACTTCTCTTTATTCATGGTAGTGCTTTAATATCGATGTTTAATCTAAACGTCCAATATCTTAAAAAAAAAAATACGAGGTCACAAACTTTTCAAAACCTCAAAATTTGTGGCTTATTTTATACATTTACCTAGTATCTTTTCATTTTAAGACATGAACGTTGAAACTTACTTATTTTCAATTATAGTAGCAAACATCCTTCAGCGGATTTTATATCATATTAAGAGCCTGTTCATGAGAAAACCATGCAAAATCGTCCAATAGCAATCACAGGTGTTTGGGTTCAGGATTATTTTTTTTTATTAATAACGTGAACATAAAAAAAAATTCATACTCGTCTATATACTATTTCCACAAGGCAAGAATGTTTGACAGTTCTAAAAATAGAACAAAATTTACTCTTAGAAAACCCCCTATTTTCTCATAGAATTAAAGGTTTTGTGTAAAATATTGGTGATTTTTCTTAATCCTTTCAGTTTTATCTCGCAATAAATCACATATATATCGTGTAACAATGCACAATGACTTTAAATCTAACCTTTTTTCATTCGAAGTGAGCCACAAAACCACCAGGGACGGAAGTAGATAAGGGAGACAATATTCCGCCCCTTGTACCAATTTTATCATTGAATTTGAATAACCACATATACTTTATCCTGTAACGTCTTTTTGTAAAACTATGGTACACATAACAGGTCCTAATGTAAAAAAATGTGCGTTTTTGCTACTATCCCCATAGTTAAAAATAATTCAAATAAGATCGTGACCATATTTTTCCGCCAAAAGATTTTGTTCGAACTCACCTAGATTTTACAATACTGTAGTGTCATTCGGAATTCCTTTTATTTGGCGGAATATTGTTTCCCTATCTACTTCCGTCCCTGGTGATATTTTTGGTCCGGTTCGGAGGAAAAAAGACTAGATTTGACGTTATTACACATTGATGCACTATAATTTTGAGCCCATAAGAGAGAGAAAACTAAAAAGAATGAGACAATTGCCAATTTCATTTCGATGGAAAACAACTTATATAAGAAATTCGTAGATTTCCCAAGGTTCTATTTTTAGAATTGTCAAACATTCTTGCCTTGTGGAAATAGTATATAGACGAGTATGAAAATTTTTATATACACGTTATTAATAAAAGAATAATCCTGAACCCAAACGCCTGTGATAGCAATGTTTTCATTTTTGTAAAAGGTATAGTACAACTGAAAGACCATCCTATAAGACTTATTCAGGCTATAAATAGCATTCATCTGATTTTTCAGTGATTTCAATATTTTTTTTAATGAAAATAAAGGAAATAACAAAACTACCGAACTTGAATGACCAATCTCATAGTCCAGAGAAAATGACAAAAACGAATCAGTCATACCGGAGAACTGGTGGATCGCAATGGTCCTGACTTGGTACAGGCATATCAAACGAAATGGTGGGTTAAACCAGGTTTTATGGCGCCAAACCTCCCTCTTCCATTGCGATCTTAGGATCCGGTAATGACCATAGAACACAACATAGTTGTGAGACACAATAGGGATATTGAGGTGATCATCTCAGTACAGCACACCAGTCAAACACTAATTAAAACAATTAACTATCATATCTTTTAACTCGATTTTGAACTTTTCTACTAGTGGCTGATAACGAAGAAAGAATTTTTTTAGTGATCGTATGAGACGTATTTTCTTATAGCCCTGCTTCAAAAGTCGGTCACGAAGAAACCGGTGTCAGATCAAAAAATCTGTGAAATGTGTGCAAGCTCTGGCATATCGAATAAGTTGAGAAATATAAACACCGTATGCAGGAGAAGTAGGTATATTGCTCTGTAGATTAGGAAAATTAATAATTTGAAAATTAAAATCGTCTCGTTTATCGTAAATTTTTGTACTGAGATGACCACCTGGGTCAAATTCGAGGTGCAAATCCAAGAAAGACGTGAAGCAATTAGATTCGGTGGTCTCTTTAATCTCCAATTCCGGAGGATATATTGAAGGAATCCAACTACCAAATGAAGTGTTATTGATAGAAAGGACATCGTCAATATATCTGAATGTAAGATTAAATGACCTTGCCTCTTTCATCTTCTTGTTCTTTACGAGTCCCTGAAGAAATTCAGTCTCGTAAGAGTATAAAAACAAATCGGCGAGGAGAGGAGCACAGTTTGTGCCCATTGGAATGCCGATTTGTTGTTGAAAAATCTCTCCTCCGAAGGTGACAAATATGTTGTCAATGAGGAAATCAAGCATACTGCAAACTTGTTCCAGTGTGTAACAAATTTTATCTTTGACAGATGTTTTGGAAAAGAATGTAGAATTATAACCCAAAACAACAAAATTCCTTGAGTTTGAAAAGGCTTTTTCGAGAAGTTTTTTCAGGCGACATTTTAGTTTTTCGTGTGGCAAGGTAGTGTATAAAGTTGAAAAATCGAACGTTTTCAAAGAGTGAACCTCAGAAAATGATCTAGATTTAAAATGATCTAACAAATCTATTGAGTTTTTCAAAATCCACATATGGTTAATTCCACTACGATTATAAATAGTGTCGCAGTATGCTTGTTGACCTTCTTTGACAGCAGACAAGATTTTAGTTAAATGAACGGACAGCTCTGAAGTTGAACATGATGAAGATCCAGCTATATACCTTTCTTTGTACGGATTTTTGTGAAGTTTAGGTATCCAGTACAAATATGGTAACTCTTTATGTTCCTCTTTCATTGGAATATTGAAAGAGGACATAAAAGAGCTATGGTTGGCTATGATTTCATCTTTGTTAAATGTAGTCCGTGTGTATGTAGCACTAGCGGAAGTATTACCATCAATGCCTAGTTCTTTTATTAGACAATTGTAATAATGTGCTTTACATACAAAAACTATATTATTGGAAGCCTTGTCTGCTGGCGTGACAACATACCTGTCATGTAAGGAAGAGAGACAATTGAGAGCTTCACGATCTCTAAATACAGAAGAAGACCGGGGGTTCACACATTTTCGAAGTTTGTCTATTCGGCTTCGTACAAGAGATCGGATAGTCCTTACCCAGTCCGACAGTGATTCAAGCTCTGGTTCTTGGTCCTTTTCCTTCTTTATCCAGGCTCTAGCATAGTCCTCCACAGCGTCCATGATGATCTTAAAGTTATGATTCCAATTTATACGTTGTGGTTCCCTGAATTTAGGTCCATGGGAAATCACATTACGTAATAAATCATTTTCAATTATCTTAAGATCACCCGTGATGACATGACCATTTTCATTGTGATTTTTTTAGTTTACGTATATTGAATGACAATTGTAACAATATTTTTTGAAATACTGATGTTTTGTCTTTTAAATACAGTGCAATTTTCGTAATTCATAAATTTGGTTCCTCTGGTACCTTTAGGTAGGACTTGGGCAGTATTCCAGACTGTTCAAAAATGCTAAAATTTGTTATTTTTAAGGGCACTTATTGTCCAAGGTAACGCTTTTTTATCCTTATCTTTTAGAAATTCAAAAACAATAACATATCAAGACAAACTTATCAAAAAGCCAAGCTGGGATTTTACATTTTGACTTAGCCACAGCCCCGGAAAACAATGACATGTTTTGTTAATTCTCCATAAAATCTACTTTTTGGAGGATTCAGTTTCAAACTCTGAATGTGTTTGCTATGAAACAAAATACATTTAGAACATTTGTTACAACAGATGATCACAATACAAGTACCATTTAAGGGTCGAAAAAGACATATACTTGGGGATTAAGGGTGAAAGATGGGAATATCTTGTGTATTTTGATGAAATGTACAGAAATGGCCAACTTTAGGGGACTATTTTTCATGAATGAAGGGTTGGACTATTAATATGGAATATCTTTCCAAAAGACTGTTATATGGTCTTTACAAAAACATTTTTGTAACTTTGCTTTCGGTCATCCCTTACATGTTACAGCATTACAAAAATGGAGATTTGGACATTTTTCCACATGGCTAAAATGGGCTTCGGGGGCCTTATAGTGGCATCTTTTTGAAATAATTAAAAGATGTACAGAACAGCAGACCTTATAGGCCAAATGTATATAACTTGTTCTATATAAACAAATAATATTGTAGAAATCAAACAAAAGAGCACTTTCAACTTGGTGGTCCAATATGGCTCCCAGGGCCATTTGGCGAAATAGTCCCTTGTCCTCAAGCAAAAACTAACATTTTCTTTGGTCTGGATCCACCATACAAAATGTTTTATTGTGCAGAAAATGGTCGAATTTTACAAATAAATCAATTTTCCTGGTTCATATTTTTTTTCACATTTAGGTCTGACTGTCATTTTAAGGTGACTAGAGACTTTTTTGTAAAAAAGGCTCTGGGGGCTATATTAGACCACCAAGTAAAAAGTGCTCTTTTGTTTGATTTCTACAATATTATTTGTTCATATAGAACAAGTTATATACATTTGGCCTATAAAGTCTGCTGTACTGTACATCTTTAATTATTTCAAAAAGATGCCACTATTAGGCCCCCGGAAGCCCATTTTAGCCATGTGGTAAAATGGCCAAATCTCCATTTTTGTAATGTTGTAACATGTAAGGGATGACCAAAAGCAAAGTTACAAATATGTTTTTGTACAGACCATATAACAGTCTTTTGGAAAGATATTCCATATTAATAGTCCAACCCTTCATTCATGAAAAATAGTCCCCTAAAGTTGGCCATTTCTGTACATTTCATCAAAATACACAAGATATTCCCATCTTTCACCCCTAATCCCCAAGTATATGTCTTTCTCGACCCTTAAATGGTACTTGTATTGTGATCATCTGTTGTAACAAATGTTCTAAATGTATTTTGTTTCATAGCAAACACATTCAGAGTTTGAAACTGAATCCTCCAAAAAGTAGATTTTATGAAGAATTATCAAAACATGTCATTGTTTTCCGGGGCTGTGGCTAAGTCCCAGCTTGGCTTTTTGATAAGTTTGTCTTGATATGTTGTTGTTTTTGAATTTCTAAAAGATAAGGATAAAAAGCGTTACCTTGGACAATAAGTGCCCTTAAAAATAACAAATTTCAGCATTTTTGAACAGTCTGGAATACTGCCCAAGTCCTACCTAAAGGTACCAGAGAAACCAAAATCATGAGTTAGGAAAATTGAACTGTATTTGAAAGACCAAACATCACTTTTTCAAAAAAAACATTGATACAATTTTAATTCCTTCTACGTAGACTGAAAAAATCACAATAAAAATGTCAAATTTTCAAATAAAATTTGATTGAAATAAGCGATAAATCAGATGAAAGCTATATATATCTATTGAGGCCTGTAGGGCGGCCATCTTGAATTTTTCGAAAAAATAAATTTGCCTGAATAAGTCTTATAGGATGGTCTTTCAGTTGCAATATACCTTTTACATAATTAAAAACCTTGCTACTGGACAAAATTTCCATTTTTGCATGGTTTTCCCATGAACAGACTCTTAAACTGATAATTATCAAAACGACACTTATGTTTTCGTCTGTTTTCGAAATATGTTTTTCGTGATTCCAGTTGTGATTTGTTGCATTACATCTTTCATTGTTGATGTCTTTCTAGGTAACAAACTGATTTTTCTTAGTTTTATGTATCAAAATATTCTTTTGGAACTTTTTATTACAAGTATTTTCAATTTTTACTTTCAGTTGCTGTAACAGTGTGTGCACTCGACGGAACCTATAGCTCACCTTCTAACGTCCCATTAACAAACCTGAAATCAATAGATGGACCAATTGACATCGGCGCTCTAAATAACGGAATATTCAAATGTCCAGTCGCCGGCCTCTACCTCGTGTCATTTTCCATGGTCTCAATCTCATCAACCGCTCGTTTTCTTATTTACAAAAACGACGTTGAAGTAGTCAACCACGTTGTTTCTGGAGATAGCCATACCGACAGCGGGACGGCCGTGGTGGCACTAGAGCTCAGTGCTAATGATGCAGTGTCGATTAGACCAGCGGGAAATCTTTTATATTTCAGTTCTATTGGGTCATGTTTGACAGTCGTGAAAATTAAATAACTTTAAATGTTAACATCTATGGAGACGTTATAGATTTTCTTTTGATATCAGACACTATAAGTAAAAATTCAAAGAATGCCAGTCAAAATCAATTGTTTAAGTGGTTGACTGTTTGTTGCACTCAGATGATCACCTTTCAATTCCTTTTATGTCTCACAACCGTGTTGTGTTTTGTGTTACTAACGGATCACACAATAGAAGAAAGGGGTTGGACGCCGTTAAACCTGGTTTTATCTACCATTTCTTTTGAATCCTCAATCAAGTCAGAACCATTACGATCCTTCATACTTCCAAAATGTCTGCCGTCTTTTGTCTTTACTTTCAGACATGTCAATGATGCGAGATAAATCCTCCAAGTTTGGTAATTTTGTTAATACCTCTATCATTCTACGAATAATATACGTGGGCTAACGTAAAGAGTGTAATACACGTCTGATTAGCATATGATATCTCTTGATTGTTTTTTTTTAATTTTCCTAAGATTTTCTCAAAATTATAATTATCTAGGAATCCATGTTTTGTCCTGTAAACCATAGAGGGACTATTATCAGAGCAACACGGTCCTGTCTAATAGCATGACACGTGTTCAAGTAATTTTATCAAAATTAAAAAAATGCACTAAGCTGTAATAATTTTAACTAATGGGGTACAAAACATAATGAATTGCGTTTGCTTATTGACAGCAATGTCAATGTTATTCTACATAGAATGTTCGTATTTTACCAGTGTCTTGCAAACATTTAATGTAGAGCTATATATTGCTGTATCGTTTTATCATCATCTGGAGAAATGTGCAATTTAGGCAAAAATACATCTACATGTTATTCCTATAATAGTTAAGATTCACAGATGTTGTCATGGTTATGTAACCCCCCCCCCCCCCAAAAAAAATATTCATGTTTAGATGTAGGAAACTACATTGTACATATCTGAAAATCAAACCTCAGATGCAAATATGGTGTGGTTGACAGGTACCGTTATTACACTGTCATTAACTTTTGGTCAATATTCAAGCTGCGTTTTACCTTTTCTGTCGGTATACTATCTAGAGCTGTTATTTTAAAACATAAACATGTTACTTGAAATATAATCTCGGCAATTTGCTCCGGAAATATTTATCAATCTCGCGTTCATTTATTTGGTTTACCTTACAAAAGAGATAAACCTCAGTATATCGATGATGGCCTTTTACTGAATAATCCTCGGTTTGGTGACTCTCTTCATCTTATTTATTAATAAAATACACTTTTGATTGAAGAAAGTCATAGACAAGAATAACAAAGTTTTATGACAAATGCTTCGCCTGTCCCATCGTCGACTTTACTTTGTTTTTAAGCACCATTTCGCCAACTTGATAATGAGTCTGCGTATCGCAACTGATTCGTATAACTCGAACATGAAGGATACATCGTGATTTACTTGGAAAAGCATCATATCTGAAACAAAGTTGCTTGCTCCTCCTTCGATTGTTGTCTTTACTCGAGAAATGTTTTGTAACTTGCCATAGGCCAATCGATCACCAGAGGGAGCGTCTATCAACACTGACCTCTATACTATCGCGCTAATGATGATGGGAAATATATCAACGCTATTCAATCCCCAATTCGGGGGAATTAAAAGTTAGTGTTGATAGGTAGAAATTTCTATCTCTCAGGTGAGCACACATTTGGATTGGTTCAAACGTTTTGTCGTGTCAACCTTGATCAGAATTCTACCTACAATCGCATGATTGTGTTTATTATGTGTATTTCAAAAAAGGAACTGGTTATCCTTCCGTAGCACCTATGTTTGGTTCTTATTAGACATAGGTTAGCGTAGCTGATTGGACAACAGTGGATCCCCCATAAGTACGTGTACTTCTGTATTTCTACAACACGATGAAACCGACAGAATAAACCGAAGAACCACACGTAAACAAGTACTTTATCATCAATGCAAGTCTTAATGTCACGAAATCACATGTTATATGGCTAGCGTTCTGTCAATAGAAAATAAAGAGATGTGGAATAAGTGTACGCGACACAGCCCACAATTAAACGGCAATTTAGAAAAACCACAATGGACAACCGCCAGCAGCATTCAACGATGCCATTTGGCACTGCTCGCGGTTCTGCAATTGGCCCATGGTATAAATGAGATGCATATAATTCAAATCAAGCCCTGAAATAGTCACGGATAGACCCCATTCTTAAACAAAGAACAGAAAACATCAAAAAGACAAGTACAAACGAAAGCTTTGTCAAAGATTCCTGGCTTAGGACAGGCACATGTAATATGTGGCGGGGTTAAACTAGTTTTTTGGGCCCAACCTTCCCCCTATCAATATTCATAGACAAAGCACAAAAATTAAACACACAATAAAAATCAAATCGATCAAAGTTCAATTCTACTAGAGAGAACCTAAGACACACAAAAACAAGAACAAACAAAAGGACGGTAAAGGAACTCTCTATAGAACACTCGCTGTTACTGACAGCTAGATGAGAATTATCAATCGACTGATGTAAAAAAATCAAACGTATCGATTTAAATCCGACACAACACTTCAAACAATAATGATTTAGTGAAGTGTCATCACACAAAACTGACACGCTTGATCGCTAAAATGCTTAAAAATGACAATAGTAAAAACGTTTATGGAAGTTTTAAAGCAAGTATCAAGTTTTCAATATTTCTGCCAAAAAACACTTAATTCAAAGATTTAACCAAGATATTCATTTCATATCCTTTCCGTAATAAATTTTGAAGCCAATTTTTCATTTCTAATGGATTGCTTTTAAATTTGTGAGCTTTATAAAAACATTACCATAAAATTCAGGATGTGATATTCCTTTTACTATAAGAAAGTGACGTGTACAATTAAATCTTTCAATAAGAGATCGATACTTGTGGAAGAATTTAGAAAAAGATTTTACTAATTTGTGGTATCGATAACCTTTTTTTAATAATTTTTCAGTAATAAAACGGTTTTATTATTAAAATCAGAAACACAACTGCAGATCCGGGCATATCTTACTAACTGTGAAATGTAAACCCCGTATGACGGCGCTAGTGGAACATCTCCTTCAAGAAAAGTGAAATTTATAATAGGGAAGGTAAAGTCGTCACGTTTATCATATACTTAGGTATGTAATTTTCCGTCAATAATACTTAAATCTAAATCTTAAAAAGGACATCTATCGCCGGTGACGTTAGATTTGTTCAAGGTTAATTCAGAAGGATACATATCTGTAATAAAATTAGAAAAAGAAGGATTGTTGAGTGCAAGAATGTCATCTAAATATCTGAGAGTATAATTGAAAGTTTCGATTAAGTTCTGTTTGGTCGGGTCTTTTTGTAATTTACCCATAAATTGTGATTCATAACAGTATAGGAAAAGGTCGGCTATGAGTGGCGCACAATTAGTACCCATAGGAATACCAATAATTTGGCGATAAATTTGTTTACCAAAACGTATGTAAATATTATCTAACAAATCGAGGGGTTAGTGGAAAAAGGTGATATAACTATATGAAAATGTGAAACACATAGCACCTTTTTCCACTAACCCCTCGAAATAATTTAGATCAGTAATAGTTTCTGCATCAGTCCAGTTAATGTAACCCTTTTGAGTCTCGTTACTAAAAAATGATTTACTAAATGATTTTGAAACTCTAGAACAGATATAATCACTTTTAGATTTGTCAAAACACCATTTAACCAAATATTCAAATTTCTTTTTAATCAGATTATGTGGAAGATTAGTATATAAAGTAGAAAAATCGTAACTATCAACGGTATGAAAAGCATTTTCAAATGCACGAAGCTTGTCCAAAACATCAAGAGAATTTATTACACTCCAAAAATAATTAATTCTACTGTTTTCGAATACCCTTTCACAGTATTGAATAATAAATTCCTTCATAGTAGTTAAAGTAAGAGATAGAACTTTGGAAATATGGGTTAAAGAACACTTACTTGAAGCAGAGATAAAACGAGATTTTTATGGATTTTTGTGCAATTTAGGTATCCAGTACATAGTTGGTAACTTAAAGTATGTCGGGGCAACTCGAAATGATGTGGATGCTATGATATGATCGTCAAGGATACCTGATTCTGTCGAATGCACGGGAACGAAAGTGTTCGAATTTTTTATTTCGTGCATTAAAACCTCAAGGTAATACTTTCTTCATACCACAACGACATTGTTAGCTGCTTTATCGGCGGGAACAAAAACGTATCGCAAATCAAGTAAACGGATTTTTGACTTTATTCGATTAAGGTAAGTATTAGGCCTAAAATCTACAAATGAATTTTGAAATTGGCTAATTCTAAGTTGAACAATTGCCATAAATTTATTAATAAAACGGTCTAGAGATTTTGAGTCGGCCCCTTCTCTCCTGGTCCAAGATTTGCAATAAGAGAGAAGGGAAGTTTTGATACAATTTAGGCAGGATTTCCAATTAATTTTAGTGGGTGGTCTAAACTTTGGTCCTTTTTTCAAGAAATTGATAACCTCTGGGTCATTGACGATTGAAAGGTCTCCGGTAACAACATGTTCACAAGGAGTATATCTGAAATCAGATTTAGCACAGTCGCATGATAAAGGAATATTCGTGTCTAGTTCTTCATCAGTTGTAGTTGTTGTATAGTTAAAAATAATGTTACGTGTAAGTTTCTTATATTTATAAGATATAATAGGTGGTTTGGTATAAGAAAAAAAAAGGTGGAATGAGATCTTGAATATTAGGATCCATAAATATACTAGATATATTTATGAAGTCAAGTCCTCTATTAATGTAGGTTAATTTTATAAAATGTCGAATGTGGTCTTCTGGGTTTTCAATTTTGGGAAACAGTTTATAATAACAAAAAGAAGAGATGATGAGTGCAACTTCATATATTGGACTTGTATGAGATATAGTACTACATTCCAAACGGATACTGTTTAATTTAGAAATGGGTATTGAACATAATTTACAAAACAGATGATGACGTCCATTATTTTTAAAGATTTTAATAAGATCTGTAATACTTGAGTCAGAGCGATGTTGTTTTCTGACATTACGATTTATTCGTTTACCATGCGACGGTTTGTTCCGTTTACGAGGAATCACTAAATTCATGATATTTATGTTTGATGATCTAGATATGCTACTCTGTCCCATGATGTTATCGTTAAGACCCAGAGGGTATGCGGTTTGTAATTTTTTTATCCAATCAAGTTCAGCAAGTCGTCTTTCTCTACGAAACTGTCTTTGACTTAAATTTAAATCTCTATTAATAATTTCAAGTGGCTGAACTTTAATATACTTAATGTTGTGGTTGTGTTTATGTAAGTGTTGATAAAGATAGCATTTATACTTTTTAAAGCGGCGAAAGCGATACAGATGTTCAGAAGTTCTTTTCGACAAATACCTACCAGTCTCCCCGACATACTGAATATTACAATTAGGTTCGGATCAAGATATTAAATAAATTAGATGTGTTGTGCGTCAGTTAACATCTTGGGTCAATTTAGTAGAGAAAGTTCGTCCATTACACTAGATGTAACAGTGGTGTTTCTGATTCACCTGTTTCACGTTTGTCATTTCGAAGCACTACAGGGTAAGACTTTAGGATATCCACGAAAAGAGCTATTAAACGTATTGCATGTGTTATGAAGATTCTTTTGTTGTTTGGTATTTGATGATTGGACTGATGGTTTAAAAGAATTTACGGTATAGGAAGAGTGGCTGGTTATATTAGATTGAAGGTTATTGTTGGATGTGGATATCCTAGCTTGTGGTTTTGAGTTCTTATATTTTTTACCATTTCGTAAAATCATGATTAAGGTTGTAAGGAGAGAAAGGGATGTTCCATGACAAATCCGGTCTGGACCGAAAAATATATGCATTCAGCATTATATAATAAAAAAGTACCACAGTTAAAAGAGTCTTGCTAAAACTACTAGTGATTCCCGACAAGGTTCATAATACACGCGACAACACGGAAACAAATACAGGGATTAGTAGAATAAAGCAAGACAATTTAGTTAATTGTTGAAGTGGGCAAAAAATAAAGATGTAATATAAGTAGAAGGTGGTTGAAAAAATTGAAAGCTATCTCGTGTACAAAAATTACCATCCTTAAAATATATAAGAGCATACACCTCAGGCACGGGGATACGTTTTACAGCATCCACACGGCACAGGAGACAAACTCTGCAAAAAATAGAAAATAAAGAGATGTGGAATAAGTGTACGAGACACAGCCCACAATTAAACGACAATTTAGAAAAACCACAATGGACAACCGCCAGCAGCCTTCAACGATGCCATTTGGCACTGCTCGCGGTTCTGCAGTTAGCCCATGGTCTAAATAAGATGCATATAATTCAAATCCAGCCCTGAAATAGTCACGGATGGACCCCATTCTGAAACAAAGAACAGAAAACATCAAAAAGACAAGTACAAACGAAAGCTTTGTCAAAGATTCCTGGCTTAGGACAGGCACAAGTAATATGTGGCGGGGTTAAACTAGTTTTTTGGACCCAACCTTCCCCCTATCAATATTTCTAGACAAAGCACAAAAATTAAACACACAATAAAAATCAAATCGATCAAAGTTCAATTCTACTAGAGAGAACCTAAGACACAAAAAAACAAGAACAAACAAAAGGACGATAAAGGAACTCTCTATAGAACACTCGCTGTTACTGACAGCTAGCTGAGAATCATCAATCGACTGATGTAAAAAAAATCAAACGTATCGATTTTAAATCCGACACAACACTTCAAACAATAATGATTTAGTGAAGTGTCATCACACAAAACCGACACGCTTGATCGCTATAATGCTTAAAAATGACAATAGTAAAAACGTTTACGGAAGTTTTAAAGCAAGTATCAAGTTTTCAATATTTCTGCCAAAAAACACTTAATTCAAAGATTTAACCAAGATATTCATTTCATATCCTTTCCGTAATAAATTTTGAAGCCAATTTTTCATTTCTAATGGATTGCTTTTAAATTTGTGAGCTTTATAAAAACATTACCATAAAATTCAAGATGTGATATTCCTTTCACTATAAGAAAGTGACGTGTACAATTAAATCTTTCAATAAGAGATCGATACTTGTGGAAGAATTTAGAAAAAGATTTTACTAATTTGTGGTATCGATAACCTTGTGGTAAATAATTTTTCAGTAATAAAACGGTTTTTATTATTGAAATCAGAAACACAACTGCAGATCCGGGCATATCTTACTAACTGTGAAATGTAAACCCCGTATGACGGCGCTAGTGGAACATCTCCTCCAAGAAAAGGGAAATTTATAATAGGGAAGGTAAAGTCGTCACGTTTATTATATACTTTGGTATGTAATTTTCCGTCAATAATACTTAAATCTAAATCTAAAAAAGGACATCTATCGCCGGTGACGTTAGATTTGTTCAAGGTTAATTCAGAAGGATAGATATCTGTAATAAAGTTAGAAAATGAAGGATTGTTGAGTGCAAGAATGTCATCTAAATATCTAAAAGTATAATTGAAAGTTTCGATTATGTTCTGTTTGTTCGGGTCTTTTTGTAATTTAGCCATAAATTGTGATTCATAACAGTATAGGAAAAGGTCGGCTATGAGTGGCAATAGATCAGGCTTAAGGTACTTGTAAATATAATACATTGCAGTACATGCATTTATCTCGGTGAATCATTGTAAACAGATTTTTATACTGAGATAAGAATAAGACTTTCCAGGTTGGTCAACCAAAATCGTACAATTACAAGCAAGGTATGTACAAATTAAGTTTTGAATGCATGTTCAGATATTATGAGTACAGTGGAAACTGACAATTCCTGCACCTGACTTTTCCGGAGTACATGTACTTTGACAACCGACATTTTTATTTGGTCCCAAAAAATCCCTTTAACAAACTATGCATTTTAACACTGATTAATCTGTCACCTGTCATTTCTGGAATCCGACACAAGATTGTAGTGAAAACATCAATTAATCCTTTAATTGATTCTGAGAATTCCGACATTGATTAATCCTGTTAATCCTTTTATGCAAATAACATGTAGTTTTCTTAGTGTACACAGTCCAACACATCAACACTGTGAACTTCACACCCCATATTATTTCCCCATTATTAATATTTATGCATATTTATCATTAGGCCTCCATTAAGTTAAGTATAGATGTGAGAACAGATTCTTAGGAATAAGTTAAGAAATTTATTGAAGATTTTCATTATTCAAATTTAAGCTTATATAAAGGTAATGACAAAACTACCAAACTTGAATGATCAATCTCATAGTCTAGAGAATATGACAAAAACGAATCAGTTATACCGGAAAATTGGTGGATCGACATGGTCCTGACTTTGTACAGGCATTTCAAACGAAATGGTGGGTTAAACCAGGTTTTATGGCGCCAAACCTCCCTCTCCCATTGCGATCCTAGGATCCAAGATGACATAAACTCTGAATTCTAAATTTTCTTATTCTCCAATTGCACGTCCTTCAGCAAAACCTGCTAGAAAGGATTCGAAACAGGAACAAAAATTGAAATTGATTGAGGTTTTTGAGAAAATCCACAATTGACACACAAACAATTAAGTGAAAAATAAGGAAAAGGAAGAACTACTGTATCAAACATAGTATAAACTCCATGATAAATATGACTGAAAAAGGAATTGTGAAGCAGCGAATTATTGGACAAAAACAATCTATCTTGAATTTATTCTTTAGATAATAGGCGTTAAACACAAATATTGTAATATACATGTATGTACTGTGAATTCCTTTTTATTTGTGGGGTACCAATTTTCGTGGTTTTCGTGGATAGGCTGATAATAACTTGTTGGAATTGCTATTTTGTGGTAAAAACCTTGTGTAGACCGATACGATATGGCCATTAAAGATTATTTAAATTGTTTTTCAAGCTATTGGGGAACAGACATACCTTGAATATTAGCTAATCAATCATAAAATATATCTTGGAAAATATTTTGTAATGTTTATTTGGCAAAACTCAAACGATTTTATTGTTTTTTTTTAAGAATAAATACACTTCCGGTTTATTGAAATGTTTTGTTGTAAAGTGTTCATTTTCAATATTCTTGTGTTCTGAATATGTACATTGGAAAAAAATACTGAGTACATAAAATATCAATTGAAATATTTTTTTAAATTGTCAAAATCATAAACATGTCCTGTCACCTGAAGCCATTAACAGTTCCCAATCGTTATACAAACACCCTTAGGATAATTCAAACAATGTTAATCCCTTTGACCGTCATAAATCAATTAAATCTTGCCAGGTGTTTTTCACACCTTTACAGCTTAACTGGTATTATGTTAATTTTAGAAGAAAAAGTTAAATTTAATATACAAATAAAATGATCACTTTCATGTGCTGAAATCGTAAACAGATCAACAAATACCACCAATTTTTTTTTCTCTTCAAAATTAAAAATCCACGAATTTATGAATCCACGAACTTGCCAAATTAGGTCAAACCACGAAAATTGGTACCCACGAATTTGAGTACTTTAACAGTATCTTTAATGGTCTGTTGATTTTTTTGTGAATGAATAATAACCATCAGCTGTTCTGCTTTAAATATTCGCAAAATTAATTCATTCAGTGTCTGAATCACCAAAAAAACCCACTAATGTCATGCTATTTTGACTTATCCGACACACTGTCACTTCTGACATTTTTTTCTCGGTCACAATCTGCGCCGGATTAGATAGGTAACACTGTACTTGACCATTAGCAAATGCGCAAAAAATCGGGAAAGCGGATGGATGCCTATATGGTTTTATTATTATGGCCTAGTTCAAACGAATATTTATTATATTCAGATACTTAGACAACATTCTTGCCATAAACAATTCCAATCAGCAAACTTTAGTTAGCGAGTGATACACCCATTTCATCTACCGCTAACTACAGTCTACGGTCAATTAAATTTGTATTTTTTTTACTGTCGCGTGTCAAAGTGCTTTTTTAAGGATTATCAATAGGGGGAAGGCTAGGCCCCAACTAAAACAAGAGTTAACACTAAAGTATGTCTCGCCTGCCGGCACAATCAGAAACAATTATTTTTTCTTTCTTCCACTATATTTTGAATTTACATGGATTTTCAGTTTCTGAGATCAAAAGCTGTTTATAGAACCTAAACATTGCAAATATATGCAATAAAAATAATCAAAGTCACTCAACCGGAAAATCAAGGTCAAGGTCAAAAGATGAGGATGTAACTGTGCTAAGCTACTACTGGGACATATGCATACCAAGTTTCATCAACCTAAGACTTATAGTTCTTGAGATATGGAGGTGCTCACAAAACTTTTCCATTGCTATTATTGTCAAAGTCACTCAACCGGAAAATCAAGGTCAAGGTCAAACATGGGGATGCAACTGTGCTGAGCTACTACTGGGGCATACCCATACCAAGTTTCATCAACCTAGGACCTATAGTTCTTGAGATATGGAGTTGCTCGCAAAACTTTTTCATTGCTATTATATGTATTGAAAATTGTCAAAGTCACTCAACCAAAAAATCAAGGTCAAGGCCAAAAGATGGGGATGCAACTGTGCTAAGCTACTACTGGGGCATATGCATACCAGGTTTCATCAACCTAGGACCTATAGTTCTTGAGATATGGAGTTGCTCGCAAAACTTTTTCATTGCTATATTATATGTATTGAAAATTGTCAAAGTCACTCAACCAAAAAATCAATGTCAAGGTCAAAAGATGGGGATGCAACTGTGCTGAGCTACTACTGGGGCATATGCATACCAAGTTTCATCAACCTAGGACTTATAGTTCTTGAGATATGGAGGTGCTCGCAAAACTTTTCCATTGCTATTATATGTATTGAAAATTGTCAAAGTCACTCAACCGGAAAATCAAGGTCAAGGTCAAAAGATGGGGATGCAACTGTGCTAAGCTACTACTGGGGCATATGCATACCAAGTTTCATCAACCCAGGACCTATAGTTCTTGAGATATGGAGGTGCTCATAAAACTTTTCCAAAAAGTTAACGCCGCCGCCGCCGGTAAAGTAACACCTATGTCCCGCTCTGCTTCGCAGGCGAGACAAAAAACTAGTTTAAACTCTTCACAATTTAGATGTGCCGGTGATAAAAGTCAGGAATCATCGTCAAAACTTCTGCTTGTTTCTGTGCTTTTTGTATCAGTTGTTCTGTGTCAGGAATTGGGTCTTTCGATTATAATTTTGTGGATTGGTATTAATCTTATGTATTGTATTTTTAGTCTTAGGCCGATGGAAGACGACAAACAGCTTTCATTGGTCATGTTGAAGACTGCTGGCTGTCTTTCATTATGGATATTAAATTGCCTTTTGTTTATTCCACAACTATTCATTGCCTATGTAAAAGTTTAATATATAAAATATGGTCAAATTTGTTACAATGGTTTCTATTGAAATTATTGACAATTTAAAGAGTTATCTCCCTTTCTTACATTTTTCCAATGCATTCTATTTTTTTTTTTCTCTCAAGATCAGGGCTAGTTTGTAAAAAGAGTACAAAATATCAAAGCAGGGTGCCAGTAGGAGTAACACATCGAAAATAAATTGGTGTAGGCTTTCCACCCATGAATCGCTCTTTGCATGATTGTTATAAAAAGTGGTACTTAATCTGAACGAGAAAGAATTGGATAAACCATACTCTGTTTTCTGTAGACGCGGAACTACAATAATTCATTTTGTTTGCACGATTCTCGTTTGTTCCCTCATCTAATTTTGATCCACCTGGCTTTATATCAGGTAAAAACATAATTACTGAAATACAATAATTACTGAAATCGTACTGAAATTGGAGGATCAATCTCAATGTCCATACAAACAGCGCTTCATTACAGGGTCATCAAAATGTACCACTAAATCTGACTTCAATACTAACGGCAATTCTTAGCTCAAAATCAGTTTCATCTTTCAACAGCATCTAAACTTTCGATCTCTCCACTCTTTATACTTCTATTCCACCTGAACAACTCAAATCACGATTGGCACAGCTGCTTAAACGAAGCATTTTTAAAAAGAATGGAAAACGCAGGTACAAATATCTAGTAGTCGATTACAGTAAGATTTACTTTGTCATCAATGAGTCTAAGAAAAAGAACAAATAGAACAAATAATCGACATGCTTAATTTTTTTATTGACAACATATTTATTCAGTTTGGTGGACGTATATTTCAACAAACAATAGGATTCCAACGGACACCAATTGTGCACATAAAAAAAGTAGCAAGCAAAGGTGTACAATTAATGCACAATGGCATGCAAATAAAATGCTTAAGCACACTTAAACCAAACTGAACAAGTATGTCGTCAATAAGAAAGATGAGCATGTTGATTATTCCGTCCTCTGAAAATTTGTTCTTTTTCTTATACTCTTTGAAGACAAAACAAGCCTTGTATAATCGACTACCAGATATGTGTACCTGAATTTTCCATTCGTTGTTGAAAAGGCCATTTTGAAGCAACTGTGACTCGTAATTTAAGTTAAGCATAAGGAATTTAAGTAATCTGAAGAAATCAAAAGTTTGATGCTGTTATATATACAATATATAAGAGTGATTATTTTCCATGAGTTCTTTCGGACTTTAAGGATCCACAGTATTGGGACTGCATGTATTTCCGTAGGGTACTCAGAACTAAAGTGGTATGTAAATATAGTGCCAAAAATTCCCATTGTATTGATTAAAAGTTTCATTTTTTTCTCAAACCATATTGCTTTTGTTATAGCTTCATATATTAATAAAATGAAAAAAATATCTAACATGTTTTTTGTCAAATTCATCCAAATTTAAAAAGAAAATTCTTAATGTAAATAAGGGGTATGCAAGTCCTAAACTTTTTTGGAAATGTCTGTTAAAATTTTCTTTACTAGGCAGTAGTTTTAACTATAACATATATAAGGCACTAAAGGTGGTATAAAAAATTGGGACGGATACAAATTAAAAATATTTTAAGGTAGCATGGGATATATGCACGTCATGGTGTTAAACTGAAGGAGGAAAAGACCGCTAGATAGTTTCAATTATTTTCTCCTTGGATAATGTAGTTATGTATTCTCTGTCATTGTCATATAAACTGTCAAAGATTAAAAATACTCGAGAATGGCAAAATAAAACATGACATTTCTTGGCAATTACTTTAGTTGTAAATATTTTTTTACAAACTTGTCCTTTTGTGATATGGTTGAAACACAAATTTGTATATTGATAAACAGGTCTTTGGCTGAAAGTGGAATAAACAGGTTCTCTGAAATGTAATCATACTCTACCACACAAATACCTGCAAGCGTTGATATGTGTTATTCACAAAGAAACATTTTCTCATGGACATTGAGACTGATCCTCCAAGTTTGCTAATTTTGTTCTTACCTTATTCAGCATATTTTTTCTTGTTCTTATTTACATGTATGAATTCTGATTCTATTTTACAGAAATGTTTCTCAAGATCGTCTTAAATGCAGGTGAGGTTTGATGTAAGAATTCGTTTGCGACAGTGAGAATAGGCTTATAGTCGATATTTATTTATGATTATTCAACCTCTTTACACAGTTTTTTTTTTAAATAACGGTATACTGAACTACTAACGAAATGCATATATTTTGTATAGCATTGATAAATAATTGTGAAAACTGAACCCTTACACAATTCTATACGTTTTGTATTCGCATTTTTGAGAGATTTTTTCTGGTATACCTTTCATTTTTTTTATTTTTACAAAGGGTACTTTTGCATAGCCATTCATAGACTCCCATGGGTTGCATTGACTTGTTTAATTGTCAATTGTCTTCTTTATTTACCGATTTTTTTATAGTTTTAAGTTTTTAAAGAAATTCTTAGAATGTCACCGAACGGCACAACACAAAACTTTCTCGAGAAAACTGGTCATATATGCTCAATATAGGAATTCCATGAGTTAGCTTTGTAGCATACAGTAAAATAATTGAATATGAAAAAAAAAATTTAAATGGAGGTTTAATAATACTCCTTTGTGAACATATTCCTTAAAAGTCTAATTTAGTTTTGAGGCAGTGGTTGCATTTATTTGTGACTTTTGTGAAGTGCAGTTTACAGTTTAGCTCGTAATCGCCCTGTGACTTTACTATATATCGTAATAAAATGGGTTGTATTAAAAGGAGTCTTTCAAATTTCAGTTGCAATATTATGGTTTATTACGGGTCTAATGAGTACTTCGGATGGTATGTATAACAATAAGGCTTTATATCAAGATGTTTATTGATTTGCAGGATTCATTGGCCGTTTAATGTCAAAATTGAAATGAAAATGCTCAAGTATGGTTTTCTAATTTTGTTATAGTCTTTTCACTATGAAAGTGAATACGGATGCTATGTCTGTATCAAGTTACTTTACATATTATTTATGACTTAGTGTGTTGAAACGTATCTTTTGAACTTTTAAACTTTTAATCTAATTTTCCTTTAACGAAATCAAACACCTTCATCCAAACAATCTAATGTGTTCAAAGGATGGGTTGCGATAAGACCCCTTTTAAACCCAAAATGAAAGTCCAAAAAAATTAGATAAATTCTACCACCAAATGTCTTGTTCAAAAGGTAGATGTTTATATTTGTTGAATATGATAGTCTGTAGTATAAAAGCTTATTTATTTTTTAGTAAATGGCGCTTGAAATGAACCATCGCAAATGATTTTAACATTGTGCCTATGGAAAAGTGGTCAAATTGAGTGATATATATCCTTTCCGAAAGTTTAGCCTTGCACTCAGAACCAGCTCCAAATTTTGTTCAATTTCTTGTATTACTACACAAAAAAACATATTTTTGGTGAAAGTTTCAAGCTGGTTCCGCGTGCAAGACATACTGATAAATTAAAAAGACTTTAATTTTTAACATTGTAGTCAGTAATTTCAAAATATTCGACAAATCTGGGTTTTCTTCATTTTTCTTAAGATCAGTCATTATTTTCATCTTAAAATTGATGTTCAAAGTAATGTATATATACGAAGAACCTTTTATAAAATTGGCAACCACTGTCTTCAAGTACATTAGCAAACAATTTGAATGTATTGAAGGTTTACCGTGAAATATTCCTAAGATCAAAATGAAATTTTCATTCAAAATGGGTCAATTTTTAAAACGATTTTCCAATGTGTGTGTATGCAAAAGTGTTAAAGAGTATTCTTTCATAACAGTACAACCATTTTACTATAAAATAAGATATAAAGTAACAGGTTTTTTAAATACTTTTCATTTTTCGCCTCTAGATGGACCAAAATAGGGCCTTATCGCAACCCATCCTTTGAAGACACATTGTTAATTTATTCCAAAAGTAAAACCTGGTGACTTTAATTCAATATTGCAGGCCAAAGATATTTTACTTTCGTTTAAGGTAGTACAATAGTATAAAATCGGTAGGATAGAATTTTTTTAAATTTTGTCATAAGAAGTATCTATGTGCGCATGTTTGAAAAATGAAATAAAAAGAATAGGTCACAGTGCTTAATTTTTGTAGAAAATTGATCAAAAACAGTTCAAATTTGGCTATTTTTATATAGATTACATAGGGAAAAACGGTTTAAATTATTTTTTTCAAATTTCACAGGATAGATTTTTGTTATATTTTGTGAAAACATCAATTTTTGTTAGTTCTTTGAAAATAAGGTATAAAATCATGGGGTCACCGTTAATTTTTTGAAAATAAATTGGAAAAACTGAATTTTCCCTACACATTTCATACAAATTATCTCCCTTGAAAAAAGTACGGGAAATGTTATAAAATGAATATAACAATTGGGTTTTGTTTCAAACTTATTTTTTCTCTAATAATTTATCATACTAACAATTTTCATACAGTTAAATAGCAATGTTTTGCCTTTTCTTAAATTTGGTAACGTGCTCAGAAAAGATGCTCAGTGTTATACTACTGTACTACCTTAAAGACCGTTAAATAAGATTGCCGGGCAATGAGATGTGGAATAAGTGTACGCGACAAAGCTCACATACGAGTAACAAGTGGTTATTTAGGAAACAAAACATATTGGCCTGCAGCCTTCATCAGCGAGGCCAATAGGCGCCCCTCTTAAGTAAAGAATATGTAAATGTTTGTTTTGATTAAGAACGACTTGAAGAAAGTGCAATGTTTTTTTCGGAATAGGTTGCGGCATCTTAGAAATTTAAAGTTAGCAACCAAAAACTATTACATTTAATGCTACATTTAATACTAATTGATTAGCTTTCTAAGTAAGTTTCCAAAAGTCTATAAGAGTATGCTCGCAATGGCGTATTATTGGCCCTGTAATTAGACAGATTGTTCATGTGCCATTTATTTATATAAATGCTACCAAAATTACTTCGAGACTATTTTTTAGATATGTTACAGTTTTCTCTTGATAAGGTTGTGTTGTTCGTTTATGCAGCGACCTAAACATGGACAAAGTAGGTAAAACTTTTTTTAGCCTTTTTGCCAATAGTTTTTTGTTTTTTTTTCAAAATCAAAAGTGGTCGCATAGTCTGACGAACAAAGTATTTTGTTTATTAATTCTTTACTTTAACTTTGGTTCGAATATGCGATAAATATAGTATTTATCATTTAATACCGAGTAGTGGCTAAACCAAAGTTTTTATTTGCATAAGTTAACTAACTTTTAAGGTCTGTGCTTCAAACAATAAATACAAGTCACACAAAATATACGGCATTTCGTTAAGTATAGATTTTTGTGAACAAGTCTACTTTGAATCAACTAAATAGAGAATTTAGAACATCATTATGGGTTTCAATTTCAAAGTTCTGAGAATGAGAAAAAAATCGGGTAAAATCTGCAACCTCGGGAGAAAATCGTTAAGACCGATGTCCATTATTAGTATCATGTACGGTTTGAGGTTTTTAACTGGTCTTGTGTTGAAATGGTTTAAAACTAATGAAATCGGACTTTCAAATAAATAAATAAATTCAAAAACAACCCTTTGGGAATGAAAAACTGGCTAAAAACTTTATTGAATAAGGGTTATGAAATGGAAATTTTAGTAAAATCTTTAAATTAAGTTTTTTTGGTAAAAAATTGATAATTTGATACTTACTTTAAACTGTTAATTGCCTTTTATACTTATGTCATTTTTTAGCATTACAGCTGTCAAGTGTGTCGGTTTTGTATGAAGATGCATCACCAAATCATTAATTGTTTGATGTGTTGTGTTGGATATAAATCTACATGTATAACTTGATTTTTTAACATCAGTCGATAGATGCTTTTTAGCTAGCTGTCAGTAACTTCGAATGTTCTAAAGAGAGTATCTCTTCGTCCCGTTATTTTCTTGTCGTATTGTCTCGGGTTCTCTCTTATTAAATTTGAACTTTTATCGATTTGATTTTTACTGTGTGTTAAATTGTGCTTTATTGATTATCAATAGGGGAAGGTTAGGTCCAAAAACTAGTTTAACTCAGCCACATTTTAAATGTGCCTGTCCTACGCCAGGAATCTTTATCAAAGCTTATGTTTGTATTTCGTCGAGTTCATGTTAATTGTTTTTTTACGTCAAGAAGAAGGTCTTTCATTGCACTTTAGGATTTGGCTTGAATCTTATGCAGTTTATTTTCAATCCAGGACCAATTGACAAACAGCAAGCATCGATCACTGGTCACATTGAAGGCTGCTGGCTGTTTTCCATTGTGGATTTTTTTTATTTGTCGTTTGTATTGTAGGTTGTGTCGTGTACACTTATTCCACATTTCATTATCTTCTATTTCAAATGTAAAACTAAATCTCCAATTCGACCCGGGTAGTTATCTCAGTACAAAAATTTACTAAAATAGACGATTTTAATTTTTAAATTATTTATTTTCCTAACCTGGAAAGTAACATACCAACGTCACCTGCATACGGTGTCTTTATTTTACAACTAATTCGATATGCCAGGGCTTGTACACATTTTGCAGATTTATTTATCCGACACCAATTTCTCCGTAACCGACTATTAGACCAAGGTTATAAGAAAATACGTCTCATACGATCTCTAAAAAAATTCTTTCTTCGCTATCAGCCACTGGTAGAAAAATTCACTATCATGTTAGACGAAATAGTTAGTTTTTGCTTTGATTAGTGTTTGGCTGGTCGATGTACTGAGATGATTACCTTAGCATCCCTGATATGTCATCACAAACCTGTTGTGTTTTGTGTAACTACCAAAGATCGTAATGAAAGAGGGAGTTTTGTCGCGCCTTAAAACCTGGTTTAACCACCATTTCTTTTGAAATGCCTGTACCAAGCCAGGGCCATTGCGGTCTTCAATTTTTTCCTGTATGTCTTCCTTGTTTTGTCTCGTCTTATGAAAATTTGAGATTGATTCTACAGGTTCGGTAATTTTGTTATTACCTTTATCAAAAATACTATTGCAATTCAATCTATATGTCACATAAAACATATATTTAACAAGTTTGACAGACATTTAGTGGTAGAATTTTATTCATTTAAGGGATCGTCCATTTAACTTAAAGGGGGGCCTTGGATCTTTCATAAAAAAATGTTTTGAAGATTTTTTTTATAATAAAAATATTTTGTAGCAGAAGGTCAGAAAAAAATATTGTGATGAAGGATTTCTGCTTTATGAAATAATGCTTATAGTAAAAAATATACTTTCGCGATGCTTTCATTTAAGAATATTTTGCACGGAAATAAAAATTATGACCAAAGCAAAGAAAACTAATGCCTTCCCTTCAAGTTAAATGGTCCATCCCTTACTTATTTTATTGTAGCATTGACGTGTTTATCTTGCAATAGAGTGGCCAACGTCAACGATTGTCTTTTGTCCGTCGTCACCTGTCAAAATTATGAGGCACGTATAAATTAATTTTAAACAGATGTAAAGGAAATCAGATATCTCTATCTTACTAATTGTCAAGAAGACGACAATTATCTTAATATCCTTACAAGTTTTAAAGCATCATACAAAAATAACGGGATACAATTAATTGGGTAAAGTTAAGCTTATAAGAGTTTATTAGCATCCAAAGCTTTATTTTAAAGAAGCAAAGGTACCAATGGGGTATCTGAATGTCAAAAGTCCGAAAGGGCAGAGACAAAACCGGTTATAACCAACGAGAACGGGACAAAAACAGACAACATGTAAATCATGGAAACACAAAAAAAACTGAATATCAATCAACAACACGAACTCCAGTCGAAACGAGAGTTAATTCATGTGCTCTGGAAGAGTAAGCAGTTCCTGCTTGCTATAACACACCCGTCGCGTTGCCAACAGTTCATTCAGTGTGTCGAATCCGGTTAAGGAAGCCAAAACAAAACCCTATGACAAACCAACTGCAAATAAAAAAATATCTAGCACTATAGTTTAGTATATCAGGCGTAGCAAAATTAATTGTCTGGAACTTTGTTGTCATTTGTATTTGTAATATATTTGTACTTGTCCACCAAGCCACTATTGATACAGCTATAAAGTTATAATGTGATAAATTTTATATTGAAATTTAATAAAAAGAACTTTCCCAGATAATTTGTAATGATCTTAATAATTTTATTTCGGTAAAGGCTTTGTTTTTGCTCTCTGTTCGTACAATTTCACATTCATCCTCTGTCTAGTAAGAATTCAGCTAAGATCTGTACTTTTTTTCAATACCAGTTTTTGTCTAAGAAGTTCAGATATCTGTACCAGAATGACTAAAATTATTTAATGTTATAACCTTTCATTTTCCAAATTTTCCTCAAATCAACTATTAACACAAGGACTTTTAAGTGACACGAGTAGCTTCTGTTGTCTATCATAATTAAATCCCATTCTCCTAAGGGTTATAAAAATTTCGTTTGTCTTTGTCAGATTTATAATTAAATATTAATTTTGAGTTTGTTACTTCGATTACTTTCAAACATACTACTATCTCTTGATCCATATATGTCGCTACGAAAGTAATATCATGTTTTTTTAATAATTAACAATTTACCCAGCATGTTAATTCATTCTTCATTACAATGTCCTAATATACTAATCCGGCTTTTCCTGGTCCCTCTGTCATATTTATATCATTGTCTTTACTAGAATATTTAAGTTTCTGCACCCATAAACCTTCCGTTTTGCCTTGATTAAATCTTGATTTAAAAGAAAGATAAAAAGAAATGTGTTTCTCATTCATTACAAGTTCTTTATATACAGCATTACCAAATTGACCGTTTAATTCCCGTTTGGGCATTGTATTTTGAAATTACTGGGTCGACAATCACTGCTGATGGACCAGATGTCCCGAGAGTTCCATTGAATTTCTAATATTTCTTTGTTATTGAAATTCCCAATTCTTAAATTCTAAATTGTTTAAAACACTAGGCTTCTTGCCTTTTGCTGCACATGGTCGATATCCTTGGAGCTAGATTTGGTTTGACTGTTCGAAACTTTTGAGCACCTTTCATTCATCACTTTTGGTTTTTGACCTTCAAATGTTTTGATTCAATTGCCGATGATGAGAGCTTACTCCTTGAAATATCGATATACAGCATAACCAAAGTACCGTGCATAATCTATAACCATTGAATCTGTCCTGTAGATATCCGGTTTGATCCTCTTTAACAATTTTCGTTATTACTTTCTTAAAATGGTTTGCAAGAACATTAACATCTACATTCAAAAGGCTAATTGGGCAATAGTATCTGATGATTTTGGTACACACGATCGAAATACGCGTCACAAGCAGTTAACATTTTGTCGTCTAAAAATTTAATGTAGTTTTGTTATCACTTTTTTCCCCTGTAATGATTTTGTGGTCATTTGCATTTGATAAATGATTTTTTATTGTTACCTTAATCGAATGTATGTAAAAGTTGTTATCTTATTTTGAAAGTAAATAAAGGTAATAACAAAACTACCGAACTTGAATGATCAATCTCATAGTCCAGAGAAAATGACAAAAACGAATCAGTCATACCGGAGAACTGGTGGATCGCAATGGTCCTGACTTTGTACAGGCATTTCAAACGAAATGGTGGGTTAAACCAGGTTTTATGGCGCCAAACCTCCCTCTTCCATTGCGATATTAGGATCCGGTAATGACCATAGAACACAACATAGTTGTGAGACACAATAGGGATATTGAGGTGATCATCTCAGTACAGCAGACCAGTCAAACATTAATTAAAACAATTAACTATCATATCTTTTAACTCAATTTTGAACTTTTCTACTAGTGGCTGATAACGAGGAAAGAATTTTTTTAGTGATCGTATGAGACGTATTTTCTTATAGCCCTGCTTCAAAAGTCGGTCACGAAGAAATCGGTGTCTGATAAAAAAAATCTGTGAAATGTGTGCAAGCTCTGGCATATCGAATAAGTTGAGAAATATAAACACCGTATGCAGGAGAAGTAGGTATATTGCTTTGTAGATTAGGAAAATAAATAATTTGAAAATTAAAATCGTCTCGTTTATCGTAAATTTTTGTACTGAGATGACCACCTGGGTCAAATTCGAGGTGCAAATCCAAGAAAGACGTGAAGCAATTAGATTCGGTGGTCTCTTTAATCTCCAATTCCGGAGGATATATTGAAGGAATCTAACTACCAAGTGAAGTGTTATTGACAGAAAGGACATCATCAATATATCTGAATGCAAGATTAAATGACCTTGCCTCTTTCATCTTCTTGTTCTTTACGAGTCCCTGAAGAAATTCAGTCTCGTAAGAGTATAAAAACAAATCGGCGAGGAGAGGAGCACAGTTTGTGCCCATTGGAATGCCGATTCGTTGTTGAAAAATCTCTCCTCCGAAGGTGACAAATATGTTGTCAATGAGGAAATCAAGCTTACTGCAAACTTGTTTTGTAAATGAAATATGTACCACAAAACAGTAGTCAATAAAACGACTATATGCATTTTTCGAGAAGTATTCTCTTATCAACACCATTTGAATAAAAAAAAAGTTTGAAGGTGAACTATTTTGTACAGTCGTATCACATAAACTATCAAAATCAAAGACAAAAACTAACAGAATTGAAAATGAATTACTTCTACCAAACAAAGTTCGAAAAAAGGAAGATAAATCAAACACCGAGGAAATGGCCAATATGCAATAGCAGGGGAACCTCTGGATAGATAATAAAGACGAATTTCACGCTCCATTGTTTAATTAGATATTCTGATATTTTGTGTTAAACAGCTTCATAATGTTATTGATGATTTACCACATAACTAATTCTTTTATCCTGTAAATTTTATTAAATCAACAATTTTAGGAATGCTTTCTAGATGTAACCGTTCTGGCAAATTTCCAAACAGTATTCACTGGTGGCTGCAGAGATGAAAATGTAAGTTTTTTCAAGGGTTGAAAATTCTACAAGCTAGCTTCATTTACACCACTAAACTTTACTTTGAAACAAGATGCATATTGATTTTACGGTAGACAACGTGCACTCATGGATAAGTATGGGATTTCTATCTCTCAAATGAGCGCAAACGTTGGTTTGACGTAGATATATTTGTTGTCTTTGTTGTTGTCTCTACAAAATTCTATTTCCTCAATGTATCCAAACGAACTCTTTATTTGCTTTTGAAATCCGAATAACGCACATGGGAGTTTCTTCTTTGTTCAAGAATAAATTAAATTTCGGTCATTTTTCGGAGATTCATTCTTTGAAAAATTTCGATTTTTTCCACTTTGTTCACCACCTTCCAACACAAGAAATAAAAAAGTCAGAAAAAATATTCAAGGCGCTATTTTCAAATTCTAGGAACTTTCTTGTTTAAGGAGATAAGTTGCACAATCGATTAAATTTGCAGTTAGGTTGATATTCTTATTGACAAAATATTTGTCACACATGGAGGAGATGTTTTTAAAAACAATTGGCATTCCAATGGGCACAAACTCGTAAAGAACAAAAAGACAAAAGAAGCAAGGTTCTTTCATCTAGATTTCAGGTATACTAGGCACAAAAAGAAACGTTACATTGGTTTTCTTTTAAGATTTTTTCAAAACATATTTTGTTTTAATTTTAATATTAAGATTAGGCAATAAATGGGCTTTTCTGTCAAATTTGCGTTTTGAAGGCGGATTTGAATATGACGTAACGTCATTTTTTTAATTTTGACCAAAATTGGAACTTTTAAAATTTAACGTGTCGACAATTCAATTAAGCTAGTGATAATGTTCGTTAAATGTAACAAAATCACAGTTAACAAAAGGTCGCACTTAAATGTTGAGAAAGTGTAAGTCAGACACGTTACGTTAACGTCAAAATTTGAAGAAACTCTCTACTTTCGTGGTGGGTACAGCAATGACCAAAATACAGGTGATGTATCATTTCAAAGACTTTAGAACAACTATCCATAGACCATAGATTTGTGTCAGACAATTGGTGAGACCGGAAGTAGAAGAATACCACTAACAACGCGAGTTTAAATCAGGCGTCGCAGCTTTATTTTTCTTCGTAATCACTTCGTTAACGGTGCAAACTTAAACTCGTGTTAATGGATAAAATTCTAATTTCATATTCATAAACACTGAACGTACGCGGTCACGCCAAGCTGACGTCCTTGTTTAAAAAAAGACGTCCTCTGAATTACTTTACTTTCGAGCAATGGCGTAAATGAGTTGTAGCATGCCTAAAATTGCCACAGAGAAGTGAGAAGCGCCCTTTTTTAACCGAAAAATCAAAATTTAACAGAAATTTGTAATTTTCAACATTTTGTCATTTTTTATTTTACTGAATTTGGTTTTTAAAATAACCAAATCCGTCTGGACACCGTTGCAAAATATCTCCCTGTAGTTTTACAGGTGGTTAAATGTTCCTAACTTCTGAATTCAACTTTATATTCATTAAAATGCTGTCAGATATTCAAAATGAATGGTTAGTCAGGAACGATAATGCTCTGAAAACTTGATTTTCTACAATATGTAGGTAAAACCTTAAAGAGATGTTAAATTCGGATTAAAATCAGGTATACTGGATCTTAGTCCATTTAGTATGACCAAATGGAAGTTACAACTTATCTTTCGTTATAGAAATTTTATCAAATAGAATATAAGTGTAACGTTTCTTTTTTTTTTTTGCCTAGTATACATTGATGGTGTCTTCTCTGTCAACAGTTTGCACTTGGTAGTTGGATTTCCTCAATTAATCCTTCAGAGTTAGATTTTAATGAAACCATGGCATTAAATCTCGAGTTTAACCCAGTTGGTATTCTCAGTACAAAAATAATTGATAAAAGATACTTTCATATTAAAAAAAATAGATTTTTTCATTTGAAAGGCAACATACCTACCTCACATGCATATGGTGTTTATATTTCACAACTTATTTGATACATGTATGCTAAGGCTTTTACATTTTTATTTTTTTTATTTTTGATCTGACACACCTGTCTTTGTGACCGATTATTAGACCAAAGTTATGAAAAAATACGTTACTGACGGTACTCCTATTTTTTTTCGTTCGAAACCAGCCGCTGGTAGAAAAATTCAAAAGTATACCAAACGAAATGAAATCTACATTCTTCAAAACATTTGTTAAAAAGACCAGGTTTTTTAAGAACATTCAAAATATAAAAGAATAGCTCGAATATTATAGAATCGGAGACTTTTCAATGAGCATCGTGCGCCTACATGATCTTAAAATGGCAAAATTTGTTTTAATTAATCCTTACATAGATGTCAGTTTTACGATATATGGCTAAATACAGTTTTTGGCAAAAAAATTGTTTTGCTCAATAGGACCAATTAATGAAAACGAGGTGCATCTTCATATATATTCTTACTCTATTCGACATTTACACATAAGAACTTTTAGATACATGTACATACATATCTATGTTAAAGAAACGAATTGTGCATTGATATTTTCAATCTCATCTCAGTAAATATTTTATATCTTCTCTAGATCTGCAAAATATTAAGTTCAGTTAGTGGTAAAAGAGATACACCTACAAAACGTGATTCCATTCTGTGTTCGAGTTGTTGTAAAACAGGTCCAACAGCTGACGGACTACCGTGCAGTGCAAGACTTTGTAATCAAAGTATGTACCTAATAGTTTATTTTGGGAGAGTGTTATCTTTTTACAAATTAAAAGATTAGTCGACGCCCACGGTAAGACATTTAATCAATGCAAAAAATTGTATTCCAATGTAAAGTCTTATGAGCCTTGAATAGACGAAACGCGCGTCAGGCGTAGCAAAATTTATTGTCTGGAACTTTGTTGTCATTTGTATTTCATTGGCCAGCAATATTTTTGAAAGTGGAAAATTATGTAGAGTAAACAATGATAGATTCCTTCAAAATAGAAAAAATCTTAATCTCAACAAATGGTTCAATGGCGACGAAAGAGGTTACAGGTAAAACAGTAAAACATAAAGCACAGACCCTTGATAAAAGCTAACAACAGTTCTTCTAATTTGGTTAATCGTTCTAGATTTTTTGGTTTTATTCTTTTCTCTTCATTTTCATATAGTGTTTGGCATTTTCAAATTTTGGTTGAGCGGCTTTTGAGTAGACGAAACGCGCGTCAGGCGTAGCAAAATTTTATGTCTGGAACTTTTGTTGTAATTCATATTTCTACAAATGACGTTATGTATGTCATTTAATTTTTTACATTCAGATATATTGATGATGTCCTTTCTGTCAATAACACTTCATTTGGTAGATGGATTCCTTCAATTTATCCTCCAGAATTGGAGATTAAAGAGACCGCCAAATCAAATTGCTTCACGTCTTTCTTGGATTTGCACCTTGAATTTTACCCAGGTGGTCATCTCAGTACAAAAATTTACAATAAAAGAGACGATTTTAATTTTCAAATTATTATTTTCCAATTCTACAGAGCAATATACCTACTTCCCCTGCATACGGTGTTAATAGCACAAAACATTCGAACAAATTTAGTTTGGATCTGTTTAACAAAAACAGACGCAATTACAGAAAGTATAAAATTCAATGTCAAGAGAGGCAGTGTAACATACTAATGTGTTAAAAATTAGAATAAGATATGATTTGTTTGCAATATTTCGAGATCCAAGATCTCTTCGTCAGACACGTGTCGTCAGGCCATATTTGCATTTGTGTAATTTGCAAATTCATTTGTCAGAATTGGTCATTTTAAACACACTAATGCACATGTATGGTTCCAGTGTAGGAAAAATTAATATTTAAAATTCAATTTCAAGATATGAACAGCAAAAATAAAGTTACAATAGCCGATTAGTCTCAAAATCGAAAACAATTATTACTTAATAATATTTGAAAAGCTTTACAAAAATTCATATTCATAAGCATCGCATGCACAGAGTTTTCAATTTTGTTTATAGACTTTGTTGGTCAATACAAGCGGCAAATAATCTGCATCTTGAGGTTTTAGCCCGTGTACAAATCTACATGGCCACAAAAATAACGAAGCCGCAAAAAAAAAGAAAATGACAATAATCGCCATTATTATTTAAGTACTGAAGATGATTTGAATAATTCTCATTGTATTGATTTAATTTGTCACCATATCAAAATCTTCGAGAACATATTTGAGATTCCGATTGATGAGCGAATTTTGAGCGAAATAAACCAAGGTAATGAAAATTTGGGAATAAATGTATATTCAAAGTTTTCTTAAATAACATAAATGAGATCAACAAATTGGGGGACGAAAAAATGTTGTTTTGATAGACAAAATACCTTTAAATTCGAGATGCAAATTCAAGAATGCTTGTTCATTCAGTATCTTACTTTGGAGATAAAATTAAAGTACTAAATCTAGCAAACAAAGCCTTGTTTACAAATAGAAGATATCATCAATATAACTGAAAGTGTGATTTCCGACTTTGCATCTACCTTTTTATGAGTTTCGAAAGAGTATGCAAAGTCGGCGATGAAAACGACACACTTTGTGTGGAAATATGAACTTGTTGATGAAACATCTCTCCTCCAAATATGACATACAGGTTGCAATAATAAAATTTAGAAAGCTACAAATTGGTCCATGCTCTAACAAATCTTTTTTTTATATGTGTTTTACAAACTATGTTAGCAACGAAGTTTCTGAAAATAGAGAAGGCCTTTTAAATAAGTTATTTGATACGATATTTTTATTTCATTTAAATGCAAGTATATTTTGATATTTTGAAATGTTTTATAGATGTTCAACTACCGAATTCTTTTTGTGGTATTTGCAACAGAGTTAAGGATCCTAAAACATGTGTAGTTTCACAGACATGTCTGGATGACGAGGTTAGAAACACGTTTCGCTGTTGTTAAATATGATATTCGGAATATCAGTTCACGTTGTAAATATTATTTTTTATTCATGTGCGTACATGGCTTTACTTCAGCATCACACACTCAAACCCCTCCCTCAAAAATCTGTTGGTGTGCATGCCCTTGTATTCCGTGTAAGTTTTGAAAATTACACGACATATGCATATGCATATGCATAATATCCTGATATTAAAATAGAAGATGGGTGCATGATTGTATCAAACTCTTACTCGACTTACCATACATTTACCCATTTTAGTATACGTATTTTTAAACCATTTGGTCGATGACCGTTGGCAGGGAACCAGATTTCCCCGATAGTAATCACAAGCCGATGTCAAACTAGTCCGACACGAATATTTCAATAAAACTATTATATACCTTGTATTAAAACTTTTGATTGTTAAATTCAACATTCTGTAAAAAAAATTGTATTTTGTTAAATACTTTTAGTTTTTAACTTTTATATGTTTTAATTCAAATGCTGCGTATCCGAAGTCGCTCCTTTATGTTGAGATATGCATATAAAATATAACAAAAGCAACCCAAACAGTTTTTTATTTGTGTTTTTAAATTGTCTTTCATAAGTCAAGATAAGAAATTGATGTTTTATTCCGTTTTCTGCTTTACTTCCAATTCTTCGGATTTCCACAGCTAAATATGTTTCGTGTTCTTGAACCTTTATTTATATGTACATGCACTTTATAGATGTGTCGTGTTGACGAGATTTTTACCAATGGTGTGTTAATTTATAGACTTGGGTGTAGAAAAAAGTCGGTAAGTTTTTTTTTATATTTTAGTTTCTTGGTTGTAAATCTATTGTAAAGTGAATAGTAAACAGTTCGTCTAGCCCATTAAATACGTTGCCAGACTAGAAAAAAAACCCATCTAGGATACGAAGTTTGATTAGACTTGTAGCTGATTTGAATCTGCAAGATATAAACTAGAATGCAGAGTCTAAAATGGGGTCTATTCATGCCTAGTAGTCAGACCTTTAACGCTGGAGGATATATCAAAGGAATGTAAATTACAACAAAGTTCCACACAATAAATTTTGCTACGCCTGCCACGCGTTTCGTCTATTCAAGACTCATCAGAGGCGCTCTTCCAAAAGTTTTTCACTCATAAAGTAGTACTGTGAAATTATTTTGCACAAAATGTGCTCCTCTCCTCGTCGATGATTTATATTTTGACTCTTACGAGCTGAATTTCTTTTTCACTTTTAAAGTAGTACTGTGAAATTATTTTGCCAAAAAATGTCAATCTACCAAACGAAGCGTTGTTGACAGAGTTGACAACATCGATATATCTGAAAGTGAGATTTAAAAACGTAGCCTCTTTCATCTTCTTTTTCTGTAAGTGTTCTTGAAGAAATTCAGCTTGTAAGAGTCAAAATATAAACAACAGATGTTTACATAATTTAAAGTTTCAGATTTACACTGATGACGTATGTTATCCCAAAGTATTTGGTCATTATAAACGAACTTTAAGTCTTTCTCACTGGAGATGTTTCCATAATCTGTAGTCGTCATTCGGTTCTCGTCAGTTGATATGTAAACTTCTTTTCTCCTTTAAGACGGACGTGACGTCCGAACATTAAGTCACTTTAACACTACTGTATTGTTTAAATTTTAACCTTTTATTGTGAATTATTTATTTGGATTTTACCTTTTAAACGTGGTTTTACCGTCTAAACAATTCTTTTATTTACTCATATACATGTACAAGCCTACATCTTTAATTATTTTGTTTTCATAATCATATTGCCTAATTATTTTTTTTAATGGGAACAAATATATATTTATCTATGTTTTTTTTTTTCTAAAAAGCTTTTGTCATTAGTGTTTTTTTACCATAATTAAATTTTAATTATTTTAAAATGTAACTTTCAATTTAAATGTAAAGTCAACTTTGTACGTTTTCTGTCAATGTGTCATTGTTTTGCTCAAAATGCTCAAAAATATTCAAAGTAGAATAAATTATCTCTTATTTGACAATTTAACATTACAGGTCGAGCAGCATGTGACATGTTTAAGTAATTCGAATTTATATAAATGTGGCAAGGTCTATCATTTTGACTGATAGAATTGTTTGTTTCTCAGAAAAGAGAACACATATTAATTTTTTTTTTATTGAGTACATTGGTTGATATTGCCATTTTCAAACAACTTTTAATGCAAAGAAAATCGGACAAGCATGGCCAAATCCCATATTTAGATATATGATTGAGAATGACAATTTCGATATAGAAACATCTGTCTATGAAATAGCTATTTTATTGCCTAAATATGCGATTTCATTGAATATCTTCAATTTAAACCAAAAAGAGGGGATATCCGTTTGTGTCACTTTGGCAGCATTTTGCGCCAGTTTGCGCCAATATTTTATAAACTTAATTGACATGACCCATTCACATTGAGTTGATGGAAATTTCATATGTGAAATAAGTAAAGTTACATTTCTGACTCCGGGCTTTGGCCTGGCTTTTTTCTTCGCTATATTATATATTATTTTTATTTTTAATTACAAGTTTTAAAGCATATTATTATGAAGCGATACAATAATTGAAAGCCAAAGGTATTTGCAAAATATTTAAAACATAACTTATTAGTGTTACGAAGGTTCAGATTTAATGGTTGAAATTTGTAGCTTATCACAATTACATATTTCCGGCGACTAGGCTCTCTGTTGACATTCAATGGTAGTTTATGTACTATATTCTACTATACTTTAAAGTTTTTTTTCAGTAATAATTGATTTAGATATAGGATATACACAATCAATATTTATAAATAAGTTATGGGAGTCTATAGAACTGTTGCTTTTGCAATCATGCAATCAAATGCCATGTGACCTGCTGATTTTTTTAAAAGTAAATTAATTAATAGTTTTTATCTTGTTTGATTAGTTAAATTATATTAAATGGTCTTTTCATATTTTGTGATATTGAGTGAGCGCGCAAAAAAAAAATGCTAAAACAAAATTGATATTTCAAGTCACGTTTCATTCGAATCCCAAATCTTTTATTTTTGCGATCAAAAACTCCGAAGGATGGCAAAAATTTTAAGAGTATTAAAGATAGGCAACAATTCATAAATTTTTTAGGAGGAAAACTGAACAACTCTTGGAATGAGAATTCAGTTTCATCAACATACTATCAAAAAACTTGGGGGAATATGAATTCAATCGTTAGACCTGCTATCAAACTTTTGTCCCTTAAAGTCCTTATAAGGTATGATCTAAGAAATTTTGGGGAGTAGAATCTGGTACAAAGTGACAATCAGGGTTCTTGTGTAGATTGAAATGTTTGAAAAGCATTGTGTTCTGCAAAATTTAAAATATAAAACGAACACTTCTTATCATATTTTTGAATTCTAGATGATTTTTGAATATGGGTAGATCCTGATTTGAATGCGAAATTATAATATTTGAAAACAAGACCACGAGAAAGTGCAAACAACACCGCATGACATTATGGTGTGTTTTAGGAAAAATGAACCAACTGTATTTTTGATTTACTAAACAAAAGTTTGAAAGATAGATTTCTTAGATTCTAATATCTAAAATTGGTGAAGTATTTTAAAGACCAATTATCCTTAAGCATCAAACTTACTATGACATGATATGCGTATTTAAAAAAGCATTTTATTTGATTTATTCAATTCCTCATTAACAATTATCAAAACAGCTTCAAGACTAAACATAATAGTGTAGCAAGAATGAGGATATCGAATATGTCAAGAAATCAAGCAGACTATCGGTAAATTTTGTGACCGAAAATAACGTGTTTGCCACTTTTAATGCCTGAATTTTCAGAAAATGCACCGATCACAAAAATTTGTCACGAATATACAATGTATTGACATAGATTGACGTTTGATATTAAGATTTAATATGGAGTAGGCATTGCCTAAATGCGAGCATAGCTAAAAGGGACTACGTTTTGTTTATTTTCCAATATTTCCATTTGCTTATTTTGGGGCGAGATGGTATGGGGCGATTAAGCTTCGAGACACGTTAGTTTCGTTCGTGCACTTAACCAAGACAAAACGAGCAGCTTATGTGTATTTATTATTTTAAGAATATTATTTTCTTGTAAAAAGCGCAATTTATTATTTTTTAAAGCATTATTTCTTTTCTTATAAATTATTTTAACATTCACTCCGGTCCTGTAAAAATGATAACCCTTTCCGGACCATAAAAAATCTAAATCAGCATTAGCAAATTTCTCGCGGAAACAAATACCGTAGAGCTCTCCGCTCGAGCGGGCACTTCGTGCCCGCTTGCGAGCTGTGCTCGCTATAAAAATCAAAATGGGATAACAAAGGGTGTCTTTAGGATACACTGCTAAGGTCGGTTCCATGTGGTAAATGGCCGTTTCTGCATTGTTCAATATTTTCACATCGAAGATTCAATTGAATCATCCTTAAGGATGTTCGCTACTATTATTGAAAATAAATAGGTTTCATTTGATGCCTTAAATGAAAAGATAAAAGTAAAAGATATAAAATAATCAAAAATTTTGATAGGTTCGTGACCTCGTTTTCAAGTTAATTGACGTTAAAGTTTTGGCGGGAAAAGGTTTTTTTCTGCCTTTTTCATAGGTTTAGCATTATCACTATATAGCTGTTAAAACACATGACAGAATATATAGGATTTGAGAAAACTTTGTCTATAACCTCTTTATGACATATTAAAGTCATTAATACCAAGAAAATAGGGGATTCGTGGGCAAAAAAATAACCCTATTTTGATGGTAAAATCCAGGGGATTCCGAAAAAATGACAGAAATACCAAAACAAGACCAGCGAGCATCCTTAATCATTATTCCTAACAGACATCATATGAACTTAAACTGACATTGCAATCATCTCAGGGTACAGTATCTCAAGGTCGCGGTCATCTTAAATTTGAGCTTTCTGATATGAACATTTTTAATGAATTTGATTCAAAGTGGCCTTTAGATAATCACAATCGACCTTGAAAGTATTCTAAGGACACAATATGTTAAACAGATCTGACAACTGTTATCTTTGCTCATATTAGAAGTCTGCTCATACATATATCAGAATATCGAAAGTTACTGTTTTTGTCTAATAACCTTGTCACCCTATTAAGATTTTCATAATTTTAAAAATCAATTATTATTTTACATAATTACAGTCATGATGAGTATTTGTGATGAGTGCATGTTATAAAAATAGAATCAGGAGAATGGAAAATTTGTAATTTTATGGCTAAAAATAGAGATTAATACACAATTTCTTAACTAGTTCAATAGCCTCATTCTGACTTAACAAATAAATTAAGTGTCGAAACTGTTTTGAATATTGTTATTGAGGTATTGAATTATGTAAATAAAAAGATATATTTAATATAAAATGTTTTTACCGTAAAATCGGGTTTGAATATTGCCTTTTTCAAATGATTAGAATCGGCCAAAAATGGCCGCCACGGTTACATGTAATATGGCAATCGTGGTCAATCATAAAAAATCATTTATCATTTTTGGATTCAATGGTCAATTTCAACTAATAAAATGAAAGTAAGCAAAATCAGAAACATGTCATGTCTCACCCTATATTGAAATCCCTTGATCCCTTCAGATAATTAGTGTTTATGTCTATGGGCAACCAATTACTTAAATCATTACTCTAGATTCTATCAATCTTTGTTGAATGCTTTGGTTTGCAAGTATGACAAATCAAAATATATTTAAAACGTTACAGATGGCAATTCAAAATAAAACACCTAGAAAATTGAAAAAGCCTTTAACTACGGTTGTTACGTAAAATAACGACATGGCATAACATATCGCTATTTTTTTTCTATCGACCTCATATTTAAAGACTATAATTGTATATAAGACTACAGGCAATAACAAAATTGCCGAACTTGGAGGATCAAACTCAATGAGAAAAGACACGCCGGAGATTTTAAATATTGCATGGTTTAATTATTCGTCTTGTATTGCATGTCTACTAATTTGTCTTCGTCGCTCGGATTTATGATATTTAAATGCTATTTTGGTACTCTCTCTTTTTCTTCCTTTTTCCTATGTTGTTAACAGTTAAAATAAATAGCTTCATCATTGGTTATTTTACAGTGAGTACTAGCCTTTGGCTGAACGTACAAAGTGGTTTTTTTTATTAAATCTGCTAAAATTAGTTTACAGGAACAGATATTTAAGGTTAATAGCTGGTTTATTAATGATACAACTTAAACAAAAAGAAAATATATAGAGAAAAACAACACTAATCTTGTAAAACGCATCATAAAAGATTTGTCAAATGATTTTTTTATATTTAGACGCGTCTATAACTGACCTATTATGTGTAGTTTTAAAAGCTGTTAAAAGACTGACAAATCTGTTTAATCTTCAGCAATTTTATCCGACGTGTTATTATGAACCTTATTGTTGTAGGAGTGTGACCGAATGTATCAAGCATATACATGTACACACCAAGGTAGACGTGATTTTCGAGCCCGTGAAGCTGGTGATATTGAGATTTGCTCAGCATGTTGTAACACAAGGGATTGTAACAAAAATCTATGTCAGGCAGTCAGAAAATGTAAGATGTAATCGTCATATGTCAACCTGACAGTTGTCGGAATACCTACTGAGAGACAATGAAATAACACTAATAAACACCGGACATTTTTAAAAGATATTTTTCTTAATAGCTCTATATTAGAAGCAGAGGTACCAATGGGGTATCCGAATGTCAAAGGTCCGAAAGGGCAGAGACAAAACCAGTAAACACGAACAAGAACGGGACAAAAACAGACATGTAAAACATGGAAACACAAAATAACTGAATATCAATCAACAACGCGAACTCCAGTCGAAACAAGAAAGAAATAAGGTGCTCCGGAATAGTAAGCAGTTCCTGCTTGCTATTGCACACCCGTCGCGTTGCCTAAATAAAATTATATGAAATAGCGACAATACATACATCAAAACAGCGACAATTTGTATTTTCATAATGCGACCTTTATCCCTATATTATAGTGAAATTATTGTGAATAAAGAAGCAAAAAATAAAGAGATATCATATGAAAAGGAAATTTAGAAACAAGATAACAATTAAGCAGATAAACTGCACATTCGAAAAACTGACAATGTTGAATACATGATATGGGTATGATATCAACCATATTTCAACCATAACAATATGTATTGCATTTACAAATTTATACCATTGATATAAAATAATCAAGACTTTTTTTCAATTTACATAAAATAGCTACTTATACAACAGACATAATAGTTAAATTTTAAATATTCAAATAATTTAACGTAGCAGATTTTTTCAGTATTTGTCAACCATTTGAAAGTCATCTAAGAGATCAAAGTCCCATATTTGTCTATAAGTGCATGATGTCTACCGTAAAATTTCTTGAGTGAAGACAGCAACTGAGGAGCAACATTACCATGTGTGAGAATTTTTTGTGTTAGACGTGACGCTCTACTAAGGAAATCGGGACGCACGCTCTGGAGTAACATATCGATTTAGATACGTTAACTCTATAAGCTGGAGCGGACGGAATATTGCTACACAAAAAGGGAAAGTTGACGATTGGAAATTTGAAGTCATTACGTTTGTCATAGAGCTTTGTTGAAAGTTTTCATTGAGAGTCAATTTCTAGATGTAGCTCTAAATATGAAGCAGACTTCCTGGAATGCGTAGTGTCCTTAATCTGAAGTTCCTTAGGGTATATCAGATTCAAAAAAGGTCACACAAGGAAGGCTTTGTACAAAGCTCTAGGACAAATTTATACGATTGATAAAAAATAATCAAGACTTTTATTTAATTTACATATGATAGCTACTTATACAACAGACATAATAGTTAACTTTTAATAACTTAACATAGCAGATTTTTTCAGTATTTGTCAACCATTTGAAAGTCATCAGTCTTAGAAAAATTCTGCTAAATCGTCATTTAAATGATTCTCATCTCAAATAAGCCCCCTTTAGTAGCATTGTCATGATCTTTTTCTCTTTTATATTTATTTCGCAGTATATCTATGTTCATTTCCTTTAATGTTTACCATTGAATTATATATCGCTACTTTGATGCATGCACTTAAGAATACCCAATTAAATATGTTTTGATTGTTGCTTTTTTAAAAAGAAAATGTTTTTTTAATTAAGCCCAATTCACACTTGCATCAAACTCAGTGGGGGCTTGGACTAAGATTTACCGATCATTTATTTAATCAAGTTACAAGTATGTTAATGTAATGTAATGACTTGCATGTTAGTACACAACTACAATTTTATTTCTTAACAGTTATAAGAAAAACATGCAATAACATTAAAATATAGTATTATGATTTTTAATATTTTGACAATGTCAAAAAAAATTGTAAATAAAAAAATGCATTATACAAGATAAATAAAAAATATTTGCATTATACAAGATAAATCAAAAAGATTTGCATTATACAAGATAAATATAAATTAATTTATCAATCATTTATACGAATGAATGAATTCACATAACCTTGTTTACATTTGTTTTTTTTAATTATTTTGTTGGTTATTGGACATACAACATGACCACTTTAATGTTTTTATCTGCTACCTTAAAGTAGAAATTCTGAGTGAGATCCTTTTGAAGAGAAGGGATTTATTCTAAATAAATAATCCTTGATAATTTTCTAATGCATTGAGATTTGACGGTTAAGACTTACAGAATGTTATAAAGCATTGTTTTAGACAATTTAAAGATCATATCATCGCTAACTGTAAACCTTCCCTTCCTTAAAGTATTTTGTGGTGTTTTTGTCGTTGGGTTGTGATATGAAATAATTCCATATCGCATGCTTCAATTTATATAATCTGTAACAAAATGCAAAATAAATATGTTTGTTCTGACGAACGCTTAATATATTTTTTTCTGATGTTGTAAGGGTTGGTCGCATTTGTTATGCCTTACATAAATTATTCACGTGAGCTAAACCCAGTTGGATGACATATGTTAATAAATATTTTTACTTGCTTAATACATGTATACTCATAAAATCAAAGTCACAATGCAGCTAATACATGTAATATTTTTTTAATTTAGCGCAAACCTGTACGAATTCATCAGTGTGTGGTCTGGGTGCCTCCTGCTAGGCAGACAGAGAGCGTGTATGCTTCTACAAAACATTTGGCAAAGATCATGTAAATCAAATATTAAAATTATCTACTGATCTCGTATTTCACTGCTTTTCTCAATTTGCAATATCTTTATTCATATGAATCAGTGCAAAAAAACACGTATATTTTATTTGGTCACATTTCTCTTACTGTTTAACATAGATTGTGTTATAATCAAGTTTGAATACCAAACACCATTTCTATGAATAAGAAGTTAATTTCAGTATTAAGAGATAATTTACAACTAAATGTATGGAAAAGCTATAGAAGTACGATATTTTGCAACTGTTTCCGTCGGGGTTTGTTTATTTCTTAATAAAGATGTTCAGTAAAATCAAAAATGACAATATGTTGATAATTACAAAATTAAGGTTAAATTTTGATTTTTTGCCCCTTTTCATTAATGGTTAGTTTCATTATTTAACCTTTTATTGTGATTTATTTGGATTTGACCATTTAAATTTGGTTTTATCTTCTAAACAATTCTTTTATTTAACTCATAAACAAACCACTGTGCAACATCTTTTATTATTTATGATAAAAAGATTGGCAGCACTTTACATGTATAGTCAATGTGGGTAATAAATGTCTCTTTACAGCTTGATCACACACGAATTCACAGAAAGAATTCTCCCATTGTTAAGTCTTAACATGATATACTTGTCATGAAGTTTGTGAATTTTAACATCAAATTACTTGAACTTAAATTGTTGTTAGAAGCAAAGAAGTATAAATGGGGCATTTGAGTGTCAAAAGTCCGAAAGGGCACCGACAAAACCCGAGAACAGCACCAAGAAACACAAAACATAAAAGAAACACAGAATCAACCGAACAGAAATCATCAACGCGGACTCAAGTCGTAACGAGAGTGAACTCAGATGCTCCGGGAGAGTAAGAAGTCCCTGCTAGCTGTAGCACACCTGTCGCGCTGCCATTTGTCAAGTCAGTGTGTCAAACCCAGTTAAAGAAGAAATAACAAATCTTATGACAACGTAATATCTGCATTCATCTGAGAGATCGAAATACTGCATTCGTTGTCAAGAGCATTGGTGTTGACCTTTCATCGAACAATCCTCGATCTGTAAGTTTTCTCCATTTCCAGAAGCTCAAGATAAAGGATACAAAGGATTATCGGAGGTCATAGACAGTCAGGAAAATCTGTTAAAAAGTCTGATCGTCAACTTACTTTTTGTGCTGTAGAATCATTTTGTCCGCTTCTTTAATGGGTACACATCGTAACTTGTTCGTTTAACCCCAGTCATTTACTTGGAATCGATTCGCGTCTTGCCTGCTCTTCCGCTGATGTTTTTACAATGTTATTGAGAAATGTTTTGTAAGACACTGTATGCACGTAGAGAAATAGGAAATAATTTCTTCCGCAGGCGAGCACAAAGAACTTGTGTATTGTCAACCAGTGTCGGATGTTTCAGACGCTTGTTTAATCTTTGGTAGTGTCACTTGTGTGTATTAGGAAGTAGGAATTAGTTTCCTTTCCGAAGCACCTAATTTTTTTTATTATCTGACGTAAGTTTGCGTTGTTTATTACAGTTTAGTTGCTTTATGCATAGAGTTTTGGTTTTTATTTTTTTTTGTAGTTGTTGTTTAGTGAGCGCTAATTGTTTTTTTTTGTATGTAGTGTTAATTGAATACGTCTATCTTCGAAGAACAATTAAATACCCTTTGGAACTTGGTCAATTTAACTAACCGACCATTATTTTTAAATGGGGCCTTGTTTTTTCAATGTGATTAGAAAAAAAAATCCGCGTAAATATTTTTAAAAGGCGCCATGAAAATATTTTTTCATTAGTAGCATTTTTGTTCATGACAGAACCCTGGTTCAGATTTTTTCCCATAACATCCGATGCCAGAATATTTTTTTCATTACATCCGATGCCAGAATATTTTTTTTTTCATAACATCTGATGCCAGAATATTTTTTTCATAACATCCGGTGCCAGAATATTTTTTGTTCATAACATCCGAGGCCAGAATATTTTTTTTTCATAACATCTGATGTCACGTGTTTATTTCGGTCAATCACATGGTAAAGCTAAATTGTATTAGACTTTTATCTGGAGATAAGAATAGGATAGATCTAGAATTACCAGGTCGTACTATCACAAGTAAGGTATGTTAATTTAGATTATTATACCACTGTTTGCATGTTCCAAACATGGCGAGGATATTCCTAGGCCTTGACCTGCTATCCGATTCTTTTCTAATTGAATAATGTATGTTAAATGAAAATGTTACAAACAGTATGAATATTTAATCATACACGAACGCATCTTGGTATACATGATCTAAACAAGGACAGGATATTAATAGGCCTCCACCTGCTATCCAATCGTTTTCTTTTTGAATAATGTATGTTTAATGAAAATGTTACAAACAGTATATATATCTAACAATCCACGAACGCAACTTGGTATACATGATCTAAACAAGGACTGGATATTAATAGGCCTCGACCTGCTATCCGATTCTTTTCTTATTGAACAAAATATGTTTAAATTCAAATATTTCAAACATTATGAATATTTAACCATACACAAACACAACATTTTTTGCCTGATCAAAACATGGAGAGAATATTCATTGATAAATAAATAGCCTGTTGTCCATTTCTTTTGAGCGAAAAAAATATGTTTAAATCTAAATGCTCCTAACAGCATGCTATTTTAACCATACACGAACACGCGCACGAACAATGCGGACAGTGGGCTGTCTGATACGGGTAATCAGACTTTTTTTAATGGGTTTAAACATTAAAACGTTCTTCATAGTTACACTGAAAGCAGAAGTTTATTTAAAGTTATAATTGTATAAAATGTATAAGAAAAAAATAGCACAACATATTATTTTGGAGATGGAATTAATGTCAGCAAGATAAAGTCGGGCTCAAACCATGCTTTGTTTTAAAGAATTCTGCACAAGAGTTGACATTACTTAATCTTTATTGCACAATTTTTAGTTGTCATTCATCTATGAACTAAAACGAAATTTATTAAGTTGCAAATAACCTTTATTACGGCAAGACAGTTGTGGTATTAAATTGCCTCTGGGTTGATTTTATTGTTGAAATGTCTGAATTTCGTAAATGTCATAAATGTGCAATTAAGTCAATAATTGAAGTTCAAGTTATGTAAATTAAAATTTAATGGAAAAAGCTGTTATAAATAAAGGTAATAACAAAACTACCGAACTTGAATGATCAATCTCATAGTGTCCAGAGAAAATGACAAAAACGAATCAGTCACACCGGAGAATTTGTGGATCGAGATGGTCCTGGTCTGGTACAGGCATTTCAAACGAAATGGTGGGTTAAACCAGGTTTTATGGCGCCAAACCTCCCTCTACCATTGCGATCTTAGGATCCGGTAATGACCATATTGTGAGACAATAGGGATTTTGAGGTGATCATCTCAGTACAGCAGATCAGTCAAACGTTAATTAAAACAATTAACCACCATATCTTTTAACTCAATTTTGAACTTTTCTGCTAGTGGCTGATAACGAAGAACGATTTTTTTTAGAGATCGTATGAGACGTATTTTCTTATAGCCCTGCTCCAAAAGTCGGTCACGAAGAAATCGGTGTCTGATCTAAAATTCTATGAAATGTGTTGAAGCTCTGGCATATCGAATAAGTTGTGAAATATAAACACCGTATGCAGGGGAAGTAGGTATATTGCTTTGTATTATAGGAAATTTAATACTTTGAAAATTAAATCGTCTCTTTTATCATTAAGTACTGAGATGACCACCTGGGTCAAATTCGAGGTGCAAATCCAAGAAAGACGTGAAGCAGTTTGATTCGGTGGTCTCTTTAATCTCCAATTCTGGAGGATAGATCGAAGGAATCCATCTACCAAATGAAGTGTTATTGACAGAAAGGACATCATCAATATATCTGAATTTAAGATTAAATGACGTTGCCTCTTTCATCTTCTTATTCTTTACGAGACCCTGAAGATATTCAGTCTCGTCAGAGTATAAAAACAAATCGGCGAAGAGAGGAGCACAGTTTGTGCCCATTGGAATGCCGAGTTGTTGTTGAAAAATCTCTCCTCCGAAGATGACAAATATATTGTCAATTAGGAAATCAAGCATACTGCAAACTTGTTCCAGTGTGTAACAAATTTTATCTTTGAAAGATGGAAAAGAATGTAGAATTATAACCGAAAACAACAAAATTCCTACAGTTTGAAAAGGCTTTTTCGAGTAGTTTTTTTTCATGCGACATTTTAGTTTTTCGTGTGGCAAGGTAGTGTATAAAGTTGAAAAATCGAACGTTTTCAAAGAGTGAACCTCAGAAAATGATCTAGATTTAAAATGATCTAACAAATCTTTTGAGTTCTTCAAAATCCACATATGGTTAATTCCACTACGTTTATAAATAGTGTCGCAATATGCTTGTTGACCTTCTTTGACAGCAGACAAGATTTTAGTTAAATGAACGGACAGCTCTGTAGTTGAACATGATGAAGATCCAGCTATATACCTTTCTTTGTACGGCTTTTTGTGAAGTTTAGGTATCCAGCACAAATATGGTAACTCTTTTTGTTCTCTTTCATTTGAATATTGAAAGAGGACATAAAAGAGCTATGGTTGACTATGAGTTCATCTTTGTTAAATGTAGTCCGTTTGTATGTAGCACTAGCAGAAGTATTACCATCAATGCCTAGTTCTTTTATTAGACAATTGTAATAATGTTCTTTACATACAAAAACTATATTATTGGAAGCTTTGTCTGCTGGCGTAACAACATACCTGTCATACAAGGAAGAGAGACAATTGAGAGCTTCACGATCTCTAAATACAGAAGAAGGCCGGGGGTTCAGACATTTGCGAAATGTGTCTATTCGGCTTCGTCAGGAGATCGGATAGTCCTTATTTCAAGCTCTGCTTCTTGGTCTTTTTCCCTCTTTATCCAGGCTCTAGCATAGTCCTCCACAGCGTCCTTGATTATCTTAAAAAGAAACAAACAGAGAAATACCGATGATGCATTCGAATATCAATAGTCTATAGGGACAAAAACACAATCAATCAACGAGAACAACAACACAAAAACGTGATTGTTGCAACACACCGAACACACCTTCCTCGTTGCTAACGATCAATTTTGCGTGTCGGGAAAAGAGGACAAACCAAAACCACATGACAAACTTACATCTGTATCTCTCTGAAGGATAAGAATCCCATATTTGATTTATCATGTTTATCGATGATCACATGATTTTTTTTTCGTAAAATATCTTCAGTAAGGAAAATAGTCGAGGAGCAAAATAACCCTTCTTAACAATTTTTGTGAGACGTGACGCTACATCGAGGAACCCGAGATAACGCATCAATTGTGATATGTAAAATCTTTATTTTTATAATTTGATATATAGACTTCATAAGCTTTAGTGAACAAAATGTTGTTTTACACGAAGGAAAATTTGCCAATTAGAAAATCATGACGTTTGTCGTATAGGTTTGTAGAAAGTCTTTTTTGTGATTTAAATGTAAAGTAGAATTCCTAGAATTCGAATAGTCGTTCTTCCAAGGGTCTGTAGTAATGGAATGAAATCATAAATATAATAGCAACAGAGGAGCAACATAGCCCTGATTTAGCAATTTTTACGTCAGACAAGACACTCAGCCAATGAAAGCCACACAAGATATGGAATAACGAATTAATTGTGATATGTAAACTCTATAAGCTGGAGCTGACGGAATGTTGCTACACAAGAAGGGAAAGTTGACGATTGGAAAGTTGAAGTCATCACGATTGTCATGGAGCTTAATTAAAAGTTTTCTTGAGATTCTATTTCGAAATGAAGATTTAAATATGAAGCATACTTCCTGAATTCTTTGTATATATTGGAGAAAGTCACTATTGTGAAAAGACATCATCAATATTACGGAACGTGAGGTTAAAAAAGAAAGCAAGTCTACAATCCTTTTTGTCAAAAAGAGATTGTAAGAACTCTGTTTCATATGAATGAGGAATCAGCAAACAAAGGTGTACAAATATGATGTCTAAAAGAAAGTTGAGCATGTCAATAATTTGGTCTTTTGTTAATTTGTTCTTTTGTGACTCATTGATGGAGTCTTCGTATCACTGTTGATTTGTTACTCCAGAGCTTGCAGGAATTACATCGACTTCCTAGACAGAGCGTCACGTTCGACACATTGCTAACACAAGGTTATGTTGAACACGGTCCTGTCTTCAATCAAGAAATTTTACGGTAGACGCCGTGAATTCGTAGACAAATATGGGATTTATATTACTCAAATGAGTGCAGATGTTGGTTTGTCGTAGGAATTTGTTTTGTCTTCCATTAACGGATTTGACATACTAAATTGGAAATTAGCAACATGACGGGTGTGCTATAGCTACAGCAGGCATGAGCCACTTACTCTTCCGGAACATTTGAGCTCACTCTTGTTACGAATTGTATTCGCGTTGTTGATTTCAATTCAGTTGGTTTTGTGTTTTGTGTTTCTTCGTTTTTTTCGAGTTTACCGGTTTTGCCGTTGCTCTTTCGGACTTTTCACACTCGAATGCCCCAATTGGTGCCTCTTTGCTTCTTTTAGTCTAATCGACTATCAGATAATTGTACTTGTGATCTCCATTTTAAAAAAAACTGCGTTTAATCAGCCAATGTTATTAAGGAATTTAATAAAGGGATGGAGTTTCATTAGCAAAAAGCTCAGGGGGAAATGCTTGTCAATTACTTTCTCCTTTTTGCCAGTGGTGTTCTTGTCTATGTGGTGCCATTGCCAAAAACACTGTCATACATTCCAGTTAATAATAGAATGCAAAAGAAAAAGCACGCTCTGTAATACATGTAAAACCATCCTTAATCATTCAACTGTTCTTTGGAATGACCTTTATATTTTAACAATCCAGTCTTTTTGATACACGTAAAGATAAGCAAAGAATAAACAGATACTTTCAATAATAACGTCTAGATCTTGACTGAACATGTTACCATACAAATACCTGCAAGCGTTGATATGAGTTTTTCATAAATGAATACCTTTAAGCACATGTTCTCTTTCTTATTTATGAATTCTAAATCTTTTTTATAGACATGATTCTGAAGATTGCTTTCAATACAGGTAAGGTTTGAGTTTCATTATGTTCGCGATACAGCTAATCGGTATATCGTCAAAACTTATTCTATTTACTTGTAATTACAGTTTGTATGTACCGGTATTATGAACAAAAAAAAAGAAACTCACATTTTTGTCAAACTTGTGACAACTAAAGCAATCGCATCATTCAAACTTCAATTCGTCGCAGCAAATTGGATTTTTCCCAAATTTTCAGAGATTTTTTTTCTTATATTCCTTTATAGGTTATGTTAATTTTTTTTCGAGTTTACCATGGCCATTCATAGACTTAGGCTCAATTGAGCTGATATGTTCTATCTGCTATTGTCATATTCTAAGAACTTTTTTTCTGACATCATGTTTATCACTGTCTAATCGACATTTTTGTCTGATTGAATTTTGGTGAAGCGGTGGTATTATTTGTAACCTGCGTTTCACAGAATTTCTAGTATGGTTACCAATGGTCAATGTCTATTATTTTATGAAGATTTAATAATTTTAAGCTAATACGAAAAGAGGAAGAAAAATAACAAAATTACTAAAGGATGTTTGCTGGTCAGTTTGAAAATAACAAGGTATCTAAATTAATATATTTGAAGAAAAGACCATAGGTAAAGGTACAAAATAAGATTTAAAAAATCATCGTTTTCAAGATAATAAGCATTCAAAATTTGGCAGGAAAAGGCTTTCTCTGACTTTTTCATAGGTTAAGCAATTAGGCTTGTTTTAGTGTAACGACCTTTGAAAAAAAACAAGAAATTTATAAAACTGTGTAAAGTAGCTCTTAAAGGCCAAATAAACCCTTTTATTAAATGAAAATAAGGGGTTACTGGGCAAAAAAAATATCCATATTTCAATGGTAAAATCCAAAGGATTCCGAAAATCTGACAGAAATCTCAAAAATTGACCAGCAGTCATCCTTATTAGGTTATTTTAGGCACAGATCTCTTACGTAGTATTCAGAATTGGGCATCGCGATATGGCGTTATTCGATCTAGCCGGAGTAAACAGTTCTCGTCTGCAAATACGGCTTGTACTATTGAAATAACTTAATAATAATATATCTTAAAGTTAGTAGTGAATGATTAAATCCACTTAAACATGTAGTCTAATTAATCATTGCATTAACCAAATAAAAGCTTTTTTTTTTCTTTATTCATTTCAACTGCAAATAAACAACGTATGCCTCGATATAGAGGTCCACTTTTGATAATATACCACTACTCTCTACTTCTAACATGAGATAATGACACCAAAAAAAAAACATTACGCAACGAAGTAATGGGTTGTCAAAGTACTTGATAATGACACCAAACAAAAGACTAAAAAGTAACGAAGTTAAAAATTGTTGTTATCATATACCTGTATATTTAATTGCATGTTGCATTAATTTTTCTAAATCAACTTACCATTACACATGTATCTCTGCATCTTAGGCATTTCGTGGCTTTGGATTTCTTTCAGTTCCAGTATTGTGGCTTTTCGCGAGTTTGATAAGTGTTACAGGTGGTATGTATCACAAGGAAATTATTTTAATAACAGTTCTCTATAATCACCTAAATAATTTGGAGCGACATGTCACAGATTTCATTTTTTTTAAGTTGTAAATGACGAATTATTTACAAAAATAGCTCCAAAACTCTTTTTTTATGATATCCATTGCCATTGATGCTTGTAAAAATAACATTGTAAGAGTAAAAAAGTAAAGTAAAATATTATGGTAATACATGTTTTTATTTTTCATTTCTTGAACTTTTGTAAATAAAATAATATTTTGCTTTAAAAGTAAATTCAATTCAATGGTTTCATTTAACAAAAATAGTTGTCCTTACAGCAAGGTTAAAAGACAGTCAAATAACACAGTTTTATATAAATAGCTTATAACATATTGCCAGTACTTTGCGTCCGTCGTCCATCCATCCGTTCGACTATTTTTTCAAACGTTACATCCTTTTTAACCATAAAAAGAATGGCAATCAAACTTGGTTCAGCTGTATGATACAAAATTGTTGTTTTGAATTTTGATTCGTAAAAAAAATGGCTGTCATAGCTTAAAATAGAACTTAGTGGTTTATTGAAGTGATTTTACAGATAACCCAATAAAGTTCAGATATCTAATTTTTGCAGAAGTAAAAGTGTTTACCACCTGAAAATTTACTTGCCCTTAATAGTTTAAGAAATTCCATTAACCTACGTAGCCGTTACTAACCTTTTTGTCGTTTTTTTTAATGCAGGACTATAAAAGCTCAATATCTTCAAAACTGTAAACGATATGTAAAAAAATATATTGTAAAGCATGCTGCATATTAAGTTCTACAAAATATAAACAGGGACCATTTATTTTATGCCCTACTTTAGAATGTCAAAATTGACCATTTTGACAGTCTTTCCTCATTATATTGAAAACGGTTTACTCCTCTTACACCCAAAGTGCAATTGCAATACAACTTGCTATAGTAGCCTCCCTTCATGGGTTGTACAAAACAACCGTCTAGATTTTTTGTTTGCTGATAACATGGCTGCTGTTGCTAAAAAGGAACATAGGGATATATTCTATTGTAGTATTTCAAAAATAGTTCAAAAACAGTCGTAGATTCAAAAGTCTTGTGAAACAAAAGTGTACAACACTTTAAGTAAGATCTACCTATTCTGAAAATTTTTAGATCCAACACCTATGTAGGAATACTGCTTTTGTTCTAAATTGTGTAATTATTAAGAACAATTATTTAAAAACTATATGAGATATTAAAGAAATTTAAATTAAATACTGAATACTGTGAAGCACAACAAGCCTACAAATTATGTATTAGGGTTAATATGTTACAGTTAGAGTATCATTTCTTTTAGGAGTTATTCTCCTTTGAACGCAAGAAACGCCATACTTTCCTCATTATATTAAGACCAATTAAACATAGAACTTTTATTATGATATTTTTAAGCCAGGCCTGGGGTCAATAACAATGCAATGTAATGCATTTCATTACCATTACTTAACAAATTTTGTCATTACATTACATTACTATTACTTTTTTTCTCTTCTGTAATGCATTACATTACCATTACTTTGCTGGTGTAATGTATGTCATTACGCATTACATTTTGATTATATATTTATAGGAAAGTCTTTCTGTACTTCTAATAAGTCATCTGTAGAAAAAACACTATTTTTCTTGTTCTGTATACAATAATGTTTTGAAATTTTTAACATCTAAAGTGAAATGGTATTTACATAAAAATGATTCAGTGAAAAATTCAAACAAGTTCATATCAGAGGGTCGGTAGGACCTTTTGCGGGACAGCGGGAAAGCCCATTTATTTCGGGATTTCTTGTTTTATTTGCAGGGACTTCGGGATCCTACCCCCCCCCATATCACATTCCTTTGCAGAGATATATAGATTTGAAATTAGAAAGAATATTTACCGGGAATCCAATTTGAACTACCAGTGGTACAAATGGTCAAAATCTGTAAACCACCAGAAATTAGACTAACTTATTCAAGCTACTGTAGAATTGTCACAAATGATCATATATTGAAAATACTTTTAATTATCATCATGAAATAATACTATAGTTTTGGTGCTTGTTTTATCTGTTTTTATTATTTCAATGTTGAAATCTTCTTGAATAGAATAGTGTTTTCTACAAGTCCACTATAGACAGACATGTCATTTCTGTTTTTACAATTAAAAAAGCCTTTGGTCTTTTGTCCTTTCATTAAATTTGACACCAATTAGTGAATATATCTAATTGTTGTAAAAACAAATTTGTACAATAAAATGCCATTGTTATGCTTGAAGACATCTTAATTGGAAACATCAAAAAGATGACGACTGTTGTCAGATGACTTAATTGATGGTCTCATAAATTTCAAACTAGTTTGTTTAGCTGTATTGCCTTAAATTCAGGCATAAATTTAAGTCGGGTTAGCGATTCAGGTTCTTGGAGTTTTTTGTATTGCAGCATTAACGTGTTTGTTTTGCAATAGAGCTACCAACGTCACAGACTGTGTTTTATCTACCGTAACCTGCAAAAGTTATGAGGTACATTCTAATGGAGATCCCTTGGGATCGAAAACAACATGAGACCTAACTGCTTTAAAAGGCGACTTGAAACCTCCATTTTGTTAAAAACGACCTTACTTGATAATTTATTTCGTACAATCTGCGACTAAACTACTATATGCCTTACAATCAACGTCTGGGCATTTTAAAAGTCGACCTGATGTGATACCCTGTATTAGACCTATCAATAGTAAGGTTGTTAAACGGGTTCAAAGAAAAAGTGTTAAGCTATAAACTTGAGAAAAATCAAAGCGCTAAAGCGTTAAAAGGCAAGCGGAATATGTAAGCACTAAAATAGCAGATATTTTAAAAGTTAATGAACAGTTTAGTCCCCCTCTTAGGCACTGAAGATTATTTAATGTATAACCAATCATATTTTAAATTAAAATTATATAAACTTTCGGGTGCACATGCATTGTATTGTACACAAATGGTATCGATTCAAAACCCCCTTCGATAAAAATGATGCAGCATGTATTAATAGTGTATTAATTGTGTATTGAATTTTATGAATGAATCAGATATTAACCTACACTAAACCAATGAAATAACAACAATATTTCAAGGTAGAGTGCACGACCAATCAAGTAACAGATAAATATTCATGTATGTTCTTGAGCCGAACATTGAATAGTTCATTTGTAAATTGAAAAGGAATTAATCAAACCTGTTGTGTGTCGTTTAAAAATGGAGATTTTTAAGAAAATGCATTAAAATTGTAACATATGAGATCATATTTTAAAAAGAAATATCGGACATAAAGAATTACAGTAGGCAGATTACTCCAGCTAGACAAAAAAAAACGCGAAAGCCTGAATAGACGATAAAGAGATGTGGAATAAGTGTACGCGACACAACCAACATTAGAGAAACGACAATTTAAAAAATCACAATGGAAAACAGCCAGCAGTCTTCAACTTGACCAGAGGTCACTGCTCGCCGACTTCCATTGGTCCAGACTTAAAATATAATACACAAGATTCAAACAAATCCCTAGAATATTAACGAAAGACCCATTTCTGGACATAAAACAAAAAAAAAACAGATAGTAGACAAGGACAAACAAAAGCTTTGACAAAGATTCCTGGCTTAGGACAGACACATATAAAATGTGGCGGGGTTAAACTAGTTTTGTTGGCCAAAACCTTCCCCCTATTGACAATCTCCATCAAAGCTAACACACATTAAAACATAGAACAAACAACATAAAGATGACAGATACACACAACGGCTTTGTCAAAGATTCCTGGCTTAGGACAGGCACATTTTAAATATGTGGCGGGGTTAAATTAGTTTTATGGGCCCAACCTTCCCCCTATTGTTTATCTTGTTCAAAGCACAAAAAATAACACACTTTAAAAATCGAATCGATAAAAGTTCAATTCATCAAGAGAGAACCCGAGACAAGAGTACTATACGAGAACAACGAAACGTAAAGGATCTCCATTGAGAACACTTGCAGTTACTGACACCTTGCTTAGAAGCATTTATCGATTTATATAAAAAAAAATCAAACATATCGATTCTAAATCCAACATAACACTACAAATAACAAATGATTTAGTATTATATCATCATAAAACCGACATATTTGATCGCTGTAATGCTTCGAAACAATACAGTAGTCTAAAAGTAAAAGATTAATGTTTAAGAGTTACTATCAAATTGTCGATATTTCAACCAAAAAACACCAAATTTAAAGATTTAACTATAACTTCCACCTTATATCCTTTCTTTAATAGGTTTTTAAGCCAAATTACCATGTCAAGAGGATTGTTTTTGAATTTATGTGCCTAATAGACTACATTTCCATAGAATTCGGGATGTGATATTCATTTTACAATCAAAAAACGACGAGTACAGTTAAATTTTTCAATAAGAAACCGTATTTATGAACAAATTTAACCTTTGACTACATAAGGCAGCCAAAAAACTATATAAAGTCTCTGGATATTGTTCTTTCGAGAAGGTTTCTATTGTCATGATACTGACACAAACTTTACATGCATATTTTCAATACTATGGGTTATTTTCAATAACAAAATATGCGTGAAAATATCTCCCACGCGGCAGGAAGAAATCGGTGTCTGTGAAATGTGTGCAAGCTCTGGCATATCGATCAAGTTGTGAAATATAAACACCGTATGCAGGGGAAGTGGATATATTGCTCTGTAGATTAGGAACATTAATAATTCGAAAAATAAAATCGTCTCTATTATCGTAATTTTTTGTACTGAGATGACCACCTGGGTCAAATTCGAGGTGCTAATCCAAAAAAGACGTGAAGCAACTTGATTCGGTGGTCTCTTTAATCTCCAATTCTGGAGGATATATTGAAGGAATCCATCCACCTAATGAAGATGCTGCGAAACACTGTCAACCTTACATGACAAATATGTTGTTGTACCTGCAGACAACCACCAAATAACATCATTCTTGTGTGCAAGCAACGCTATATTGACTGTTTGACAGCTGAATTGGGGATTGGTTGTACCAGCAATAGCACCACATACACGGCTACAACACTGTCTAAGGAGGAAATCATTGACAATCACAAATCTGTAATTTCCTCCTTCGACCTTTCTGTTGGTGGCAGTAATGATGACATTCCATTCTTGTATTGGATTCCTAAATTACATAAAAATCCATACAAACAGCGCTTCTTTGCAGGGTCATCCAAATGTACAACTAAGCCTCTTTAAGTTCTGTTGACTTCAATACTTACGGCAATAAAATCCGGCCTCCAAAAATATTACGATTGTGTTATTATAGAAATGGTGTCAATCAAATGTGGATCCTAAAGAATTCGGAAGAACTGATGGAGATTCTTAACTCTAAATCAGTTTCATGTAACAGCATCAAAACATTCGATTTCTCACACTTTACACTTCTATTCCACATGAACAACTGAAATCGCGATTGGCACAGCTGATTAAACGTAGCTTTTTCAAAAAGAATGGAAAACGCAGGTACAAATTTCTTGTAGTCGATTATACCAAGACTTACTTTGTCATCAATGAGTCTAAGAAAAAGAACAAATTTACAGAAGACCAAATAATCGACATGTTCAACTTTCTTATTGACAACATATTTGTTCAATTTGGTGGACGTGTTTTTCAGCAAACAATAGGGATTCCGATGGGCACTAATTGTGCGCCTTTGTTTGCTGATTTGTTTCTTCACTTAAATGAAGCAGACTTCTTACAATCTCTAATAGACAAAAAAGACCGAAGACTAGCTCGCTCTTTCAACCTCACGTTCCGTTATATTGATGATGTCCTTTCACTAAACAATTCTCGATTTGGTGACTTTCTCCATCTCATATATCCCCAGCTTGAGATTAAGGACACAACAGGTTCTAGGAAGTCTGCTTCATATTTAGATCTACATCTAGAAATTGACTCACAAGGAAGAATTTCAACAAGGCTCTATGACAAGCGTGATGACCTTCTTGTGTAGCAACATTCCAGCTTATGGAGTTTACGAATCTCAAATGATTCGTTACACCAGAGCATGCGGGACTTACATCGATTTCCTTAGTAGAGCGACACGTCTGACGCAAAAATTGCTCACACAGGGTTATGTTGCTCCTCGGTTGCTGTCTTCGCTCAAGAAATTTTACGGAAGACATCATGCACTTATAGATAAATATGGGATTTCTATCTCTCAGATGAGTGCAGATGTTGGTTTGTCATAGGGTGATGTTTTGTCTTCCTTTACCGGATTTGGCACGCTGATAGGACTATTTGCAACGCGACGGGTGTGCTATAGCAAGCAAGAACTGCTTACTCTTCCGGAGCACCTGGAGTTCACTCTTGTTTCGACTGGAGTTCGCGTTGTTCATTGATATTAAGTTACTTTGTGTTTCAATGTTTTACATGGTGTCTGTTTTTGTCCCGTTCCTGTTGGTGTTTACTGGTTTTGTCTCTGCCCTTTCGGACTTTTGATATTCGGATACCCCATTGGTACCTCTGCTTCTTATTGACAAAAAGGACATCATCAATACTATAGTATATCTGAAGGTTTTTTATGAGTCCCTGAAGAAATTCGGTCTCGTAAGAGTATAAAAACAAATCGGCGAGGAGAGGAGCACAGTGTGTGCCCATTGGAATGCCGATTTATTGTTGAAAAATCTCTCCTCCGAAGGTGACAAATATGATGTCACTGAGGAAATCAATCATACTGAAAACTTGGTCCAGAGAAAAGCGATTGCTTGCTTAAATGTACAGCTCATTTAGCCCTAGTTAAATCTTCATAGGGTCGAAGTCGTCAGATGACCCCTTTTAGGGGTTACAGTTCCTAAATTAACATGTTTTCATGTTTTTGGCTTATATAATAAAAACTATAGCAGAAAAAGAAAATTGGTTGGTTGCTTTAATGTTCGGTTCATTAAGCTCTCAACAAAAGTGTGTTACAAATTTTATCTTTGAAAGATGTTTTGAAAAGAATGTAGAGTTATAACCCAAAACAACATAATTCTTAGAGTTTGAAAATGCTTTTTCGAGAAGTTTTCTTCAGGCGACATTTTAGTTTTTCGTGTGGCAAGGTAGTGTATAAAGTTGAAAAATCGATATACGAAAGTCCGAAATTACATCGTTAGTAATGTTTGTTTAGACCTTATAAATAGCAAGTTACACATACCGGGTGTCACATTTCATGATTAGTGCCTTTTTGCTTCTTTAATTCCACCCAGGGTAGCTATTTCTGCTGGTGGACAATTTGTGCCCTAGGACTTCACTAGCCCAGTAGCTTTCTTAAGCATAATTTTAAGAAAGCAGAAATATTCTTCATCATAAATCTTTTACGGAAAAAGTTTCTCTTTATACTAATCATCTCTTACACCTATACTTCCAATATTGCACCCAATGTCTTCAACTACAAACAAGTGTTGTGGGACTTCCAAATCAATGTAATCAAAGCAAAATCACAAGACTGTTCTTGTTAAAAGTCCCCATTCAATTATAGTCCCTCTAGCCACTTTGTCACAGGTGACCTCAACATTGTCAAAAAATGACTAACTTCGTGATGTTTTCGGTAAAAGGACCAATATTATATGAGCCTAGGCGTATCAACTGTAACTGATAATTTTTAAAAAATATGGATGCAGTTAAAGGCTTTGCTAGTAATAAAAGGGGCCGAGAAAGAAAAAGAGAAAGAATGAGTCGTTTTTTTTTTCATAGTGGGTTAAAGCAGTGAGGTCATTGATTTTGAAAAGTATCAATTATTTGAAGGGCTAAATTCGCACTTAAGCAACATCATTTTTTTACAACGCTTATGTTGCAAAACATTGTCTACCTAACATGACAAATATGTTGTTGCACCTGCTTTTTTGTTTGCAAGAAACACTATATTGAATGATTGACATCTTTGTTAGGGCTAGGTTGCAAAATTACACAGCTTCAACCCTGTCTAATGAAGAAATTATTGACAATCACAAATCTGTTATTTCCTTTTTCGGCCTTTCTGTTGGTGCTAATAATGATGACATTCCATCCCTGTATTAAATTCCTTAATTACATAAATATCCACATCACACACACAAAAAAAAACATTCAAGAAAAGCTTTCAATAAAACTCTATGACAAACGTGACAACTTTCAAATAATTAACAATCAATTCTTGTGAAGCAACATTCCGTCTGCCCAAACTTATGGAGTTTTCGTATCACAATTGATTCGTTACTCTAGAGCTAGTGGGAATAACATCGATTTCCTGGACAGAGTCTTATATCTGACACAAAAATTGCTCACAAAGGTTTTTGTTGCTCCTCAGTTGCTGTCTTCACTCGAGAAATTTTACGGAATACATCATGAGCTCATAGACAAAAATAGGATTTTTATCTCGCAGATGAGTGCAGATATTGGGTTGTTATAGGATTTGTTTACCTTCCCTCACCAAACGTGACACACTGAATAAGAAAATTGCAGCACGACAGGTGTGCTATCGCAAGAAAGAATTGCGTACTCTTCCAGAGCACATGAGTTCACTCTCGTTACGACTTGAGTTCGCGTTGTTGATTTCTGTTCTGTCATGTTGTCAACAAAAAACTAAAAACACACAAAACAACAAAACCGCATTCAACAACATGAACTCAAGTGCTCCGGAAGAGTAAGCAATTCCCACTCGATATAGCACACCCGTAACATTTTATGTATGTCACGACCCGTATTGGCAACATCTACAGATATAAACCATACGAGGAAACAGAATTGTGAATATTCAAAGAATAAGCTATAAAAGTTTCTGAATCTTTTCGTAACTCAAATTCGAGTCGTAAAAATATATAATTTGATTGAATATTTCAATTAAAAGAAAAAATTCGAGTTAGGTAAATTTTCAACTCAACCACTATTAAAACCGAAATCAAACTCCACCTCGAGTCGGAACTCAAACTTTACCTCAAACTCTCACTCAAACTCGAACTCTTATTAAAACTCGATAATTACCTACATGTACACCAAAGAAATATATACGGGAACTTTGCAGTTTTTCATTGTACAAATTGGATGTCATGATCGTCTTTGATTTGATGACATAGTAGTCGACGGATATTTTTCTTTAAACCAATACTTTTATATTAAAAAATGATTGAATCAGATATCGATAATACTCAATAACTTTTCATTTATTGTCATAGACCGGTATATAAGATAGAGTAGAAACTTGTTAATTCTGCAGTATACGTGTAAAAATTATCACCTTAATGCATGAGAGTTGGTTTATTTTTCTCACTACAGTTTTGCAATCTCTACAAATAATTAGAATAAATTGCATGTAACATTCCAAAATTAAGGATCGTCTGTTCAAAGGTTTCATTTTATTTGGTTGAGGAATAAACTATAGTTTCAAGTTGAAAGATAATGTAGTTTTTAAAGCTTTATTAATGCGAAATCTCATTTATTACATGTAACACGATATAGTTTTAGTTTTCACCCATTTGTAAATCCATTCTTAATATCTATAATGTTGTAAACAGGGGCTGAACTACCAAAGCTGGATTTAAACAACATATTTGAAAAGATCTTGTTATCCATACTCATCACCTGCATGCAACGGAATGATAAAGAAATTTGTTTGCATACGTTTTCGCAAATGAATTTGTTCTTTAACCCTCAGATTCTAGATAAAAGATTTCAACGCTTTAAAAAAATGACAACAAAGTTTCAGACAACAAATTTTGCTACACCTGACGCGCGTTTCGTCTATTCAAGACTCGTCATAGGCGCTCTACCCAAAATATTGAAAATGCCAAACACTATGATAATGAAGAGCATAGAAAAATAAAACCAAAATTCAAAAATTAAACTCGCAAAGTTTATAGCTAGAATATGCACTTATTTTGACAGCTTGATCGAAAAAGTTATACACTATCAGATTTTAGTGGGAAAGGGGACCACATGTCATAAGACAATAAAGTTGAATTCTGAAATTCAACAGTACATTCATTGCAAAACGCACGCTTTATAGTAAATGTTTCAAATTTGTAGCTTAGAACTTTTTGTTATTTTGATCGGAAGTCATATGCATGGATAGCTTTGCCGGTAAATGTAACATTATTTTTAATTGCTCAATATTCTTATCGACCTACCACATATCACTGAAATACAGCATCTTGCAGTTTCGTTAATAAGAGTTCAACACTTATAACGAGTTTATATCAAAATTCATATTGGTCCTTATTTGTACTTCTTACATGGTTAAAACAGTTTTATAAAAATACCTATTTGCTTTATTGACTGATTTTTGTTCTTGTTTTATGTTTAGGAATGCTTTCTGGATGTTTCCATTCTAACAAATTTCCAGACAGTATTTTCTGCTGGGTGCAGGGATCAAAATGTAAGTTTTCTGCTCACCTTGCTATTCTGTCTTCCTTTCTTTAACTCATTTTGAGAAGAGGTTTCAACGAGATTTCTTGTCTAAGGTTTTACTAATTTTATAAAATAATTTAAAACGAAAGAAGAATGAAATTTAATTACGTTTTTTTTACTTCTATAACTGTTTCAGTGGGTAATTATTTGAGTTTTGAATTTTTACGGTTCAATTAGCCACTATTGTAAAAATAATGCTTATATAGTAGTGGAAACCACATTCAAAAAGTAAGAGTTAATAAAACAAAATAGAGACACAAGAGGCTCCCATTTGCTCGAATCGCTCACCTGACTAAATAGCCTGATATTTTAGGTTTGAAGGCAAATCCCCATTTATTACACTTAAAAGACCATAAGGACCATAAATATAATAAGGGGTGATCTGAAAACATCAGTTAATATGATTCGTTAAAATGAATAGTTAAATCAGATCAACATTTTAGCAATTAAGAATATATATTCAATATTATTTCTTACAGTTTCCCAGCTTTAAGGTATATAGTGTTTTCTTTACATTTAAAAGAACACAATTTTTCTAAGGGATGAAAATCGTTTTGATTGAGTTTTTTGTAGGGTTTAACAAACTTAATGATATTGTAATAAAAGTTTTTTCTCTAGCTTTTATATATGACTGTAGAAATGGTTAATTTTTATGTTCTAAGAGAAATTATCATAATACATGTAAAAGGTTCGGTTCTTCTACATGTAGATTTTAATGTGTTGATCAATATGCAAAAATATCTTGTTTACATGTACATGTATCCATTTTTTCTTCTATTTCAGATTTGCAAAGTGTTGAGCTCAGTGAGTGGTAAAAGAGACACACATGTAAAACGTGATTCCATCCTTTGTTCAAGTTGTTGTAAGACAAATCCTGCAGCTGACGGAACACCATGCAATGGACATCTTTGTCATCAAAGTACATGAAAATCATTAGTTTTGTAATTCATGAAGTAGAAAAATCCCTTTCAAGTTAATACTGATCAAAATAAGATCAGTCCAAAAAGCAAATGTTTTAGGTTAATTTGATTTTACTGTATGTGCGATAGTGACAATAAGCTAATACCAAGTCACTTGCAAATTATTTGATGTTTTAGGTCCGATGAGGCTAAAGCTAAAGAAAGTTAAAGCAATTAGTAAATGACTTGGGAATAAGCTTATTGTAGCTAACAAAAAGGAAACATATTTATGTCAAAATAATATAAAAATATCTACATACTCTGCGTAGTGATTTTTTAAGGATTTTATACTGTATATTTAAAGAAATGCTTTTTCATTGTTTTGAATGAAATAATGAATGTGGTGCCTTTTTATCAAAAAAAAATGTTTGTTTATAATTTAGACTGCACATACATTGAAAGAGGCAAAGAGGCACCAATAGGGCATTTGACTGTGAGTGTCAAAAGAGCGAAAGGGCAACGACGAAACCCGTAAACACGAACAAGAACAGCACAAAGAGACCCAAAACACAAAATTTACCAAAAAGAAATCAACAACGCGAACTCGATCGTAACATGAGTGACCTCAGGTGCTCCCGTAGAGTATGCGGTTCCTGCCTGCTATAACACATATTGAAAATAAGACGTTTATACTCCAATAGTAAAAATGAACCTGATATCTTAGTTTCGGAGTACCAAAGAAAAATAAGCGTTTTCTATTCACTACGAAATACAAATGACAACAAAGTTCCAGACAATAAATTTTGCTACGCCTGACGCGCGTTTCGTCTATTCAAGACTCATCAGAGGCGCTCTACCAAAAATATTGAAAATGCCAAACACTACATGAATATGAAGAGCATATAACAGTATAACCAAAAATACCAAACTGGGGAACCAAATTACTACTATGATATTCAACCTATGTCTGGGGTAGGAAGAACCTTATGGTTTAGACAATTTTGAAATTTAGACGGATAATTTAAGGCTTTGATGTATTCTCCAACTCAAAAGTGCTGGTGCCGGAGCGGGCTAACCTCGGGGAATTTAAACTCCACCAGCAGTGCTAACCTTCACGTGTGTTCGAAATACAAATGACAACAAAGTTCCAGACAATAAATTTTGCTACGCCTGACGCGCGTTTCGTCTATTCAAGACTCATCAGAGGCGCTCTACCAAAAATATTGAAAATGCCAAACACTACATGAATATGAAAATGAAAATGTTATTCATATATTTTGCTTCAATTTCGTTTTAGAACTGTTTATTAATTTTGTATATTTTACTGGCAATAAGCTCTAACGTAACCCTAAACTAAACAGGAACTCATCCAATGGACTTTGGAATACTTGTGCTTATTCTTCCTGTTGAATTTGTTGAATATGGAAACTAATCTCTTTGATCAGTTTAACTCACACCTGCATTGAAAACGAACACTACTCATAGGTACATGATTTTTACACTGTTATTGATGAAATCAAAGATTTTTGCAACAAAATAATTATTTTTATACGAGTTTTGTGTTTAAAAGGACTCTTTGACAGTTATTTTGCACATTTTCTTTTGTATAAGTACCATATTTCAGCAGGTATATTATTTATACTAGGAAAATTTGTTCTTCATACAGATGTGATTTCATACAGATGTGATTGCATTAAAAATGAGTTTAAACTGATCAAAGGGATCAACTTTCATTGTATCACTTCCAATTGGAGGATTAAGCACGGATGCTTCAAAGATGATGAGTTTCTGTTCATTTGGGGTAACATAACGTTTTATTCGCTATAATATTCTATAGATGTTCAACTACCTCATTCTATAACTTATACTTGTGGGATCTGCGACAGAATAAAGAATCCCAGAGATTGTGCAGTTTCACAACAGTGTCCAGACAATGAGGTGAGAAACACTTTTCATCGAATATACTATACCACAGGTAGTAATTTGTCATATCGTATAATGTTAGGGATTTGGTAATGATATGGTGAACGGAGGTCATGATTTGTACAAGGGATTTTTTCTAAATTATGTAAAGTAACTTTATTGTGTGGAAAGCTATAGGAATTTAACATGACGATAAACGTTACTATGTTAACTTCAAATCTGCTTAGTTGTGCTTATTAACCAAATTAATATTTTGTCATGGTTTGGTAAAGGAAACAGATAATTGTAATGGTTTATACCATTATGTCATGGGTTTTCACATTTTCTAAAGTTAAGAGATCGGGCAAAATATTATTTTGTTCTGCTGTTTCTTTTTGTGTGTGACGACATACTGTGTTTCTGTGTTTCTTAATAGACCCCCCCAAAAAAAAATAAAAATCATTGACTCGTTTCTTGGTATTTATAAAGCGTAACATCCAGTTTTTGCATATAACAGATATAGATTTGTGATTATATATATCATTTTAAGTTCTGCTCTAGACCGTCACTAAGCCAACCATATAATATATATATATATAGGATTACCAATGAATAATTCAATATGAATATGGTTAATGTTAGCTTAAACAGTACAAGCTACTCCTGTTTGATAATAAAACAAAATAATATTATGGATGACGCAAAAGTTTCTGTAATACAACAAACACTGCTGTTGCGATGAATAATAATATTATGGATGAAGCAGATGGAGGATTACGTCCTCTTGCAATAGTTCAGTTGGTGGTGAATATCATTTACTAGTAAATTATGGAATGTCCATCTTTAAATACTGAAAGGAAAAGCATCATTGATAGGAAGTTTCAAGTATATATATTAGCGACTATAAGCAAAATCATGCATTAAACCTAATGCCTATAGTCAATGTTTTCATGTATGTTTTTGTATCTGTTTTGACTATGAGTATCCCTATTAAAACCCATATTATTTCTCGAGCGATATTATTGTCTCGGCTTATGCCTCCATCTAATATCGGAGTCTCGAAATGGTATGGAACCTGAAATGGAAAACACTCGATTTTAAATCCAGCACAACACTTCAAACAGGTGATGATTTGGTGATGTATGATACACAAAAGCGTTTCACTTGGCAATGTATTGTTCAAAAATGTCCCGAATATATTTATGTTACAGTAAATGTGTGTTATTAGGAATTTCGTGACATTACTGAAAATTCAGGAATTTCATGTAATTCCTTAAGGGTGTAGTGATTACGTGAAAAAGCTGATTTTCACCAGTAATTACACAAAATAACTGAAAATTTTAGGGAATTTTACACACATTTACTGCACATAATCTAAAATACAAAGTAATATACTTGATTAAATTAAAGCACTGAGGATATTTTTGTATTTAAAACATACTACATAATGAGATGTTGAATAAGTGTACACGACACAACCAACAATATAAACGACAATTTAAAAAAATCCACAATGGAAAACAGCCAACAGCCTTCAATGTGACCAGTGGTCGCTAGTATTCTTTAAGGAAAGAAAATTATGTTTCAAACCATACTGAAGGCAAGAGGGCAATTTTAATCACCTCCATTTGGTAAGTTATTGCTTTACTCCAAAGCAGCACGAATTTGGCTATATCCGGTAGATGAACATGAAAAGGGGTGTTACAATGAACGTGAAATGATGATGAAGTGGAGGAAATGGGGACACAAGGCCCAACGGGAGGAGCGTGAAGACTGCCACTGCAAAAAGGATTGGTAGGTTAAACGGACAGTTTAGCCACATGCATGGGAATCATTCGGGTCCTTCATTTATCAAGACCTGTCGCAGGGATCTTTAACGTGCGAACAACATGACATTTTCCCAACACGGTGCAGCACTGTGGTTTGCAGTCAGGTTTTCTGCCTGACAACACCACAGGGACTTGCTCCCCTCTATCAATATTTTGTTAGAGTCAATGTCCAGTACGAAAAAAACACAAGGGAGATACTACTTTCACCACCCCACTTTTCTTTAATTCGATTTTCTTTAAATAATTCATTGATCTCATACCTTTTCTTATACGATTCGTTTCACATATGATTTTCCTTTCCAAAACACCCAAATATATCTTTATTCATTGCATTTCAGCCTCAAAATCGGGCTTTGTTCGGACAATTTTGTAAAATTTGGCAATCGCTTGGTGGTGAAAGTAGTATCTCCCTTGTGCTTTTGTTTTTCGTACCGCACATTGACTCTATCAAAATATTGATAGAGGGGAGCAAGTCCCTGTGACAACACCGACATTCATTATGACAAGACTGCCCCTTTCAACCACCTGAGGTACAAAGCAATATAATACGATACAATACAATACAAATGTTTTTTTGTCAATTAGAGACGCCCTTACGGTCAGTAAATAAAGTTAATAACAAAACTACCGACCTTGAATGATCAATCTCAAAGTCCAGAGAAAATGACAAAAACGAATCAGTCATATCGGATCGTAATGGTCCTGACTTGGTACAGTCATTTCAAACGAAATGGTGGGTTAAACCAGGTTTAATGGAGCCAAACCTCCCTCTTCCATTGGGATCTTAGGATGCGGTAATGACCATAGAACACAACATAGTTGTGAGACACACTAGGGTTATTGAAGTGATCATCTCAGTACAGCAGATCAGTCAAACACTAACAATTAATCACCATATCTTTTAACTCAATTTTGAACTTTTCTACTAGTGGCTTATAACGAAGAAAGAATTTTTTTAGGGATCGTATAAGACGTATTTTCTTATAGCCCTGCTCCAAAAGTCGGTCACGAAGAAATCGGTGTCTGGTCAAATAAATCCGTGAAATGTGTGCAAGCTCTGGCATATCGAATAAGTTGTGAAATATAAACACCGTATGCAGGGGAAGTAGGTATATTGCTCTGTAAATTAGGAAAATGAATAATTTGAAAATTAAAATCGTTTTAAAATCTCTTTTATCTTATTTTGTACTGAGATGACCACCTGGGTCAAATTCGAGGTGCAAATCCAAGAAAGACGTGAAGCAATTTGATTCGGTGGTCTCTTTGATCTCCAATTCTGGAGGATATATTGAAGGAATCCATCTACCAAATGACAGAAAGGACATCATCAATTTATCTGAATGTAAGATTAAATGACCTTGCCTCTTTCATCTTCTTGTTCTTTACAAGTCCCTGAAGAAATTCAGTCTCGTAAGAGTATAGAAACAAATCGGCGAGGAGAGGAGCACAGTTTGTGCCCATTGGAATGCCGATTTGTTGTTGAAAAATCTCTCCTCCAAAGGAGACAAACATGTTGTCAATGAGGAAATCAAGCATACTGCAAACTTGTTCCAGTGTGTAACAAATTTTATCTTTGAAAGATGCTTTGGAAAAGAATGAAGAGTTATGACCGACAACAACAAAATTCCTAGAGTTTGAAAAGGCTTTTTCGAGAAGATTTTTTAGGCGACATTTTAGTTTTTCGTGTGGCAAGGTAGTCTATAAAGTTGAAAAATCGAACGTTTTCAAAGAGTGAACCTCAAAAATGATCTAGATTTAAAATATTCTAACAAATTTTTTGAGTTCTTCAAAATCCACATATGGTTGATTCCACTACGATTATAAATAGTGTCGCAGTATGCTTGTTGACCTTCTTTGACAGCAGACAAGATTTTAACATCACAAAGTCACAATATATACAGTGATTAAATGATTGGCTATAATAAACATTAATAAAAGAAGAAAAATTTCAATAATTCAGTGGATAATAGTTAAAGTTATAGGACTACATCAGCAAGGGACACGTACAATTGTCCCAAAAAATGCTACTACTAGGCGATTTAAATATATAAATATTTTTTTTATTTTAAATGAACTTGTTTGTTTCATAACTTGGCAGAACAAAAGATTCCAAATGGTCCTAACCAGTGGACACACTGACGTCTTTATTCTAATGATAACAATAGTAATGTTATAATAAATACCAATTTTAATAATTATTGTAGTTGTAGTAAAGATAATTAATTATATTATATTCTGCTCCATTGATCTTCTCTCTTACTATTTATATGCTCAAATAAAGAGCAGAGTGTGAGAAGAATTTCATTTTCTTCATTTCTAAATAGGAAGATAAATCGATATTTGGCGCTGCAATTCTTCAAGTTAATATTTTTGTCAAATAATTTATCTAAGTAAACTTTTCTGCATCTAATTTTCTGGATTTCGTCCTCAACTTCCACCTTACATAACTTACATATTCTATCTGTATAATATAAATAGGGAAAACCTGTACGTTTTTCCTTACTTCATCATCATCATCATTATCATTTTATGTTCATTTCATCAAGGTCGCCGTGTTCATCTTCGGCCTTTCTCAATTTTTTGTGTTTCAATGATATACGCCCTCCCAAGTGCTTGAAATTCCCCTTTGAAAAAAATCCTTCCGTGTTAACACCTTATCACCCGACTGTTGTGTATTCTTTTATAGACTTTATTGTATGATTATTTTAATAACTTTGCATCTTTTTGAAGATCCAGTCTGCTTCTCGACGGTTTAGTAAGAGTTTTCTGCTTTTCTTTAGACCCTAGTTATTTGTATAATACACATACTTATTTGAATGTTTACCGCCTCTGGTAATTTGTTGATGCATGTCAAAAGTTTCAACAACCGACAAATAACGTTCAAAATCATTCAAATTTGCCTACTTTAAGCCTAAATGGGTGTGCTTATTTTATTTGGAATATCTTGTGATGTCGTTTGACTTCAATTTGTTTTACTTTATTGATACATTTCAATTCAAACATTGAATAATCAAATAAAAACTTTTAATTCCATGATAAGATTTTGCATTAACGAGCAGAAAGTAATGTTATGCTTTTACTCGTATGCTTAATCACGGTAGGTCCCGTGTCCGGCGACAGGATTGTTTTTTCGAGAGGGATTTACAATTGTCCTGGTTTTTTCAAGAGAATAATCAATAAAAATGCAAACTCTGGTGGTATTTAGTGATTTTTAGCTGAAACCGAAGAAAAAATTCTACCAACGGGTAGGCTTATTTTAGTATTATCATATTGTATAACAATACCAATTCCTATAAAAAAAAATGTGATTCCTAAATAAAATTATGGGCCGTTTTTTGAATTTTTACCTTTTTGCATTTTTCGCCCCTTAAAAGACAACTATATTGAACGAGATTGCTAACCATTATAAGTGAACATCAATGTAATATTATGGCATCCTGAACATTGATGCCAAAAAGTTGCGTCTTACATATTTTTAAATTAAAATAAAATACATGTCCAGGCTTTTTCAAGAGGCGTCCAGGTTTTTGCAAGAGAGGTCCAGGTTTTTTCATACTTTAGATAGACAAGTTGTGCGTGTTGTTTACCTGTTAAATCATATTTTAAAAGACATTGTATGTTGTTAAAAAAATAAGAATACGGTACTATCATTTCAAGGGTTTAGTAATGCACATGGTCGATATCCTCGGTGCTGGATTTGGCTTCCTTGTTCGAACGTTTTGGTTTTGAGTACTTTTCGTTTTCAACTGTTTTGGATTTTGACCATCCAAAGTTTTGGTTTAAATGCTACTGATGAGAGGTTACTCCTTGAAATATCGATATATAGCATATCAAAATTAACCGTTTATACCCGCGTTTTTGGTATTTGTAATTTTGGACAAGAATACGTCAGTTAAAGTCAAGAATTCAACCTTATATAGCCTATATAAACAGGCAGGCACATATAATTGACGCCTACAACCAGAACCCATTAATCTATTGTCTAAGCATAAATACCAACTGTTATAAATTGAAAATAGCCTGCTAGAATAATTGACTGGAAACAAAATATTTGTGTTGCGACAAGCAGAAAATGCTTACAGTTTCTGGGCTACCTTTTTTTAACTTGACTTGTAGTTAATTCTTGGATGTGTTTGTTTGTATCATAGAGTCGTCTTCTTTCATGTCTGCTGTTTTATCCAGGATTATAACTTATAAGACTCGATCGCCCTTTCAGTACGTCTTAATTTTTACACATATGTATTTATTCTTTATTGTATATATTATAGTTTCAACGAAAAACTTCATAAGAGTATGCTCCCGTGCGGGACCCGGAAGGTGAATAGGTTAGCAGCAGCGCTAAGCTTGTCGGTAAAAGTCCACTAAAGAGCGCTCAGAAACCTCTCATCTTTCCAGGCCACTTAGCCCACAAAGCGACTAGGATGTGTGCCACAGGTGGTTGAATGGGACAGCCCTGTCATAATAAATGCCGGTTCGGAAACTTTACCGTAAACCATATTGGACCAACGTGCGTGGAGAGTTCCAAGGTTCATTCACGTAAAATATCCTATTGTGCACCGTCACAGGCTAAATTTTCCGCACCTACCCATCTCTTCCCTTTTCCAGTGATTTTCAAAATTTACAGATCCTTTGTTTCCCACTCCAACCCCGCTTCTCTCTCTCCGTGAGTATAGGTTCAAACAGGATTCAGCATTGTATTTTCGCCCTGGATAAGAATGGTTATGTGAAACTGGTTATGAGTTGGCTATATCCCACACAGGTAGATGTTCCATCTAGTATGACCTCATTTCGGGTAAGGGTTCTCCATTGTCAGTCACCATATGGAAGGGTTCCAAATTGTGCGAAACTTTTGAGGGAGGATTTCGTCACGTTCTGGATGCATTGGCCTATGGTGCGTTAAGGGTACATTGGGCTATCTTGTGAGTTGGTTCGTTTTACTTCTGGTTTGTGGTCGTGCATTGGTCCTTCGAATGACATACATGGGTCTGTGTCCTGGGTAGGTCTACAGAATTCATTTTGATGTTTCAATTAGCTCTTGTCCTGCTGATTATGACTGAAATAGTGTCGACTAGACATAAAACAAACATAAGAGTATGAGATTCAAATGCTATTTAAGTTTCTGTATCTTTACATACATATGTATACGTTACCGGGTTCCAATATTTCATATTCCCTAATGTTTTTATCAAATATCCCGTATCCAAAATAGAGGTTTTTTTCTTATCCTATATCCCTGTAAATAGAATAGATTTAAATATTCTATATCCCAGTTTGTTTTGCCTCAAATATCCCGTATTCCAGGAATAAATATGTAAATATCCCATATTCCAAAACACCCTTAAACTCTTGAAATAACAGAATGCACCAGTGGAATATGCTCTTTTTGTATTTATTTGTTTCTGACATACATGTAGATTTTATAGTTTCAAAGACTTGAAAAGGCACAAACACAAGATTGCAGTTACCTTTCAAAATTTTGCCCAAAAATCGCTCTTTTTGAAACCGGTAATTTATTAAAGCACGTCAAGAAAGTCACAAATGTACCATTAAACTAATTTTGTCAAAATACTAATTTATTTTTCAAAGATAAGTCAGATAATGCATTTGGGCAGTCTACTTATGCTTTAAAGTTAGTAACAAACTTGATATTTTGCATGTAATGTGTTTAAATGTATGTTTATTGAGTAGGAGGGATATTAGTTTCCATCTAAGTCGTATAGTTTCCACAAAACCCAGTTCCTCTCTCTAGTCAAAATTTTCAAAAAACCAGGACACCTCTCGAAAAAACCGGACAAGTTGTTGTGCCTCTCGAAAAAACCTGGTCAATTTTAATAAATCATTAACTGATGCTTCTTTACGGACTTTTTTGGAAGAAAAGTAATAATTTGAACATTTTGAATACTTTTATTCATCTTTTTTGTTTTGTTTCACTTACAATTGAGAATTTAAGCATTTTTTAGTAAACGGACAGGCGAAAAAACCTGGACCTCTCTCGAAAAAACTGGACAATTCCTCTCGAAAAAACAATCCTCCTGTCGCCGGACACGGGACCTACCGTGTTAATGTAAACAAAGCTTAACATGAAGTAGAACGACTCAAACAAACACTTATTCACACATTTTAATTATCAATTATTTAATCATTCACTTTTTTCAAGACAATTTTGTCATGCCAGCAAATTCATACGTTATACAAACACAGTCATTAAAATTTGGGGATATACAATGTATAGAGATAGAGATGTAAGTCTGTGCTTCAATGTATGCATGTATTTGTCTGTTACACCTGGAGGTACCCGTCTCTCATCCGTAACTCATCTTAAATCTCTCGATGATTTTCATGATGTTTTAATTTTTTAACATCTTAACTTAGCGACATAATGTAGATGTACACTTTTTTATTGAAGAATTTGGCTTTCTTATAGCAGACATAGACTTATCTACATCCTTCTTATCCCGATCATTTCATTTTCATTAAACTTACACATACTCAAATGATATGATGTACACATGTAGATATGCACCTATTATTTTATAATGTGATTTGATTTTTTTTTCGCATAGCAAAACACTTTTAAAAAAGGTTTCAAATAGTACAGGCTAACAGTATTTGGTGAAATTGTGACCTTTTTATGCATTTACAAAACTTCTCTTTAATAATTTGCCTACAAAAATCTCTGGTCTAATTTTCAACAGCATTTTTGTTTGGTCAACGCGATAATGGTTTCTACAATAATAGAAATAGGTTGAACTCCTTGTGATGTTTCTGTTGGTTTGCTGATTGCATACACCTTCGTTGTTTTCTTATATCAGCTGCATGTACGAATTTCGAAGATAATTCTCACTTTCATATGGTAGAGGGTTTTAAGTGAAGCAGAATCTTATAGCCCATTCAGTAGGCGAAGCACATTTTAAAAGTATGAAGTGGCTGAAGTTTAACAGGTTCAAGCACAACCTGAAAAGTCACCAGTAGACTGTGAAAAGGAAAAGAGACCATCCGAGTTCAAGTGTGACACCTATCACAAATCCTTTTCAAAGAACAACTCTTTATAAAAACACTTACAATGTTAGTCAAACAATTCTAACTACAAAATGATAGGTTAACATTAAATGATAACATTATAACAAGATGAATGTGTTGTCTTCCGTGTCCGCAAAATGAATGCCGGGCTCGTCTGGATATAATGTGGAAAACCTGACCACAAACCATAGTGGTACACTGTGTTAGGAAAATGTCACGTTCCTCGCACGTTAAAGAACCTTGCTACAGAAGGACTTGTGGGATCCTCGTGCAGAAAGCTAAATTGTCCGTCCCTACCCGTTGTTCCTTTTTTCCAACGGCAGTTTAAAACTCTTCTCCCTGATTGGCCTTGTGTCCCAATTTCCCAACTTTATCACTTCACGTTCTTTGTGTGATTCATTTTATGTTCATCATCCGGATACAGCCGAAATTGTGCTGCTTGTGAGTAAAGCAATAACCAACTGAAACTTGTACATAATTTTTTTTACATAATCAAATTAGTGTTAAACGTTTTATAATTTGATCTGATGAATAAATTAAGCCAGTGTCATTTATTTGTGAACTGAAACTCAGTTTTTCTCAATTATTCAATTGCAAGGGTAAATCAATTACCCACGTAAATAATATTCCATTTGTTTCTTACAAAAAAGAAGCATTACATAACTTCAACCAGTCTCAGCAAAACGTAACATGTTCTAAGTTGGCTTATAACAGAAATTATCGTTTAACAAACGTATTTTGTATTCCAGATGCGCAATATGATGTGGGTTTTTTTTCTAAATGAGTCGAACAGACTTGATTGTATGCCAAAATAAAACATTTCTTGCCGATCATGGGAAAAATTTTAATGTTTGAAATAGGGGTATTGGTACTTTGACAGGGATCACTAATTACTCGTCATTTGCAGCATTATTTTGGAAAGTTGTCCACTTTCCGGCAACATTTTGCCTTACAATGGCTATATCAAAACTTACCTTTAACTCTTTGTGTTTCGTTTAGAAGAAATTTTACCACTATACATCCTGTTTAGTTTTAGATTCAAGTTCTAATTACTGACCTTTTAGATTTTTTTACTCTTATAATTTAACATAATAAAAACAACTTTGATAACCAAACAAAGCTTTACACAACAAACTCTTTACTTTCCGATCTGACCGTGAACTTCTGCACACATGGATGATATGGAATGTCTAAGAATTTAAAAAATGGGTTATTCTATTTTTAATATAAAATTGGCTTAACCTTAGAATGGAAAGAATTTTATTTCTTTTTATCAGCTGAGAATTTGTAAAATTTAAAGTTGAACCTATAAAAATTAAAGTTGGCTTTTTTGTCAGAGAAGATCATTTTGCCATTTTGTAAAGTCTGTGGTGACCAATTTTTGCTTTTATTCTAGTTCTTTAATCGTTGTTGAAAAAATCACTTTTACAATACACCAGAAACATTATTATTCAAGGAAGGTCGCTCTTTTAAAGAATTTACATGAAATTTGTATGCTTGTCATGACAATAATTGCTGCAAAGCAACTGCACAAAATTTCAGATCTGTACTGTCAAACTATATTTTTAGTGTTCACTTAGTCTCAAAATCTGTAATTTACCATTACAATAAAGGTTGTTTTTTTCAAAACTATTTCACCATTTTGCATGAAATTTTAATAAGGGGTTTGGCGACATAAAATTATACTCATGTTTATTTAAAATGCCTATACTAAGTTAAGAATGTTGTATATTACTTTAACGAATGCTATTCCTGTTTTGGTTCGGTTGCTTTCCAGATTTTAACTGTTAATTTGTTTTTTTTTAAATTTTGTAATATTTAACAAACAATACTTTTTACATTTTATAGATGTGTGTTGTTCACCAGATATTTTCAATTGGTGGAGTCGTGTATACACTTGGGTGTGGAAAAACGATGGTAAGTTTTTGAGAGGTCAGCTTTAGAATTACATTAGAATGTAAAGTGTAAAGTTACCAGTATGTATGGCATCCCAGGAGTTCAATACGTAAATACATTGTACTGGGTATGCACCGAAGAGCGAGGTGGCTTTTTAAGATGAATTGTTTAGTAAGGAGTAAAAATTTATTAGCGTAGTTAGCGTAGTTAGTCTTGAAAAGTTACTCTTTATAATGAGTTATATAGTTCAGCCAGAATCAGTAAATGATAGAGTAACTGTACGTGGATTCGTACAGCAAGTGAAGTCGTACACTTTACCCATATCCTCAGTGTTTGCTATCTTTATGCTTTCAGTTCATGTTAAGTTATGGGAAGTAAAACTGGAAGCGTAGAACTGAAAACATAAAGATACGTACACCAAAATGTGGACAATTTACATCAATTCTTGTTCGATGTCATATTTTTTATTTTTCCGTCGACAAATAATTTCTTTAAGGCAAAGTCTGTATATTGCTAATATATTAAAGTAATAATAAAGCAGTTATTGGAAAAAAATTGCAATGTAAAAATAATCACTTCACTGTTGCATAATCATAAAATTAGAGCTTCCGTGCTATTATGAATATGAAAATTTTAATAATGTGCGTGAACCGGCTAGAAATGTTGCTGATTTTTGACAGAAGTTTGATGCCATTGGCCACTTATTAACTTTCGTGAACAACATTCCGATTTTTACCGAACATATCAAAACAAGCAAAAATATATTTTGAAATACGAGCATGTAAAGCTCTGGGTTTAATATAATTTCATATCTCTTCTTTATTTGACAAATAAAACCCATCCGCTATAAGAAAACTGATTAAAAAGTGTTTAACATGTAAATAATAACAATACACACGTACCTGTTTTCCTTTAATCGTGCTACATATTAACCGGGCCTATTAAATTGAAAACTCGATAAATTCAATCATGTCAATGACATTAGATTATCATTGGGCAGATTTCTAAACCACTTTCTCTTGTTATTGGTATCATTTTAAAGATGAACGGGTTAAGGAAAGAAGCATAACAGTTACAAAAGCCATATGTAGAACATACCTTTTCAGGCCACGTTTGTTAACATCCATTTCCTAAAGTATTTTTAAATGGGCTTGCGCGGGCACTCCCGAGTGAGTTAAAACTTGGGTCGTGTGCATCTAGTTTGCATAATACAACTCGGGAAGCAAATGATTGTTAAAGACAATTTTTTGTTAAATTCTACAAAAATCCCACTGTTTAATGGACTTTTTGAAGCTTAAATAAAAGTTTTTATTAACAATTTATAATTTTGAAGATTAAAAAGACTGTTAAAAAAGTATGATTTTTTTTATTTATTATGAATTTAACAAATTGTCCACATTTGGTGCATCCCAGTCTTATACACCCATATATCGGTTCTAAAATTCTGGATCTGCCCCTGGCGTTTGTTAAAATAATATACATAAAGTTTGTATCAGCAAAACTGTATTTTAACGGACGGAAAAGCCGATTGCATTATTGTGGACAGTTCTGTAGCCGATCGTTCACACGCTTAAGCATGTTGGACTGCATTACTCATGTTACTCTTATTTGATTCAAACATTTTTTTGTTCAACATTTGGTTAAAATTTAAGTTGCTATGTTGACATCTAAGCTAGACGTGGTGTAAAAAATAAGGTCAATCCAGGACATGCTGTCGAAAATCACAATGTATTGATTTTCTGTCATTACATGACAGTTAGTTGCAAAAAAGTAGGTCAATCCATGACCTGCAAAATTTCTGAAAATATTAACCTGTCTATTTATTTGCAATTGTTAGAATAATGCACATATATTCAATCTGTTGCTATACAATCTGCAAAACTTTTATTATCGACGGATTAAAAAGCATGCATGAATGGACAAGAACACTTCAAGAAACATATAAGTAGATTTATGTTGAAGCCGTTGAAAGTTCAGTTGCACTACATTCAAGTTCTCGTGGCAGCTAACATAAAAGTGGCATGTTTTGCTCCTTTGGGTCCCTAATTTCTAAACGGAAAAGGGGGAACAATCTTCAAGCGACTATGAACCTGATACAAAATATGCAAAAAATCACGAAATTTATAATCATTTGGGTTATTTGCAGAGGGGTCCAGAGGATTGTATGCCCCGTTGAATTGAGAGGTAAATGTTTCTGCATTTAATTTCCGCACAATATTGCACTTAAGCATAACTCCTCTTTTTTTTCAAAAATATTCGGATCAGCCCTTACTCTTTATTGTTTAAATTAGAGAGGTGACTAACTAGCGCACTATTTTGTTTGAAAATATTAGATAAGTGAGGATGAGTGTGCCCCTCTCGGGATTTCTTGATCCACCACTGTGTAAAACTAGACCCAGCTCGCCCCGTCAAATGTGCATTTTTGTCTGTATTCATGCAGAATAAGCTAAATTTTATATGAATATGAATAGCATAGACCAATAAAACCAAAGATTTCCGAACTAGAATACCAAATTATGACTAAGATAACCCTATGTCTGGGGTAGGAAGAAGCTTAAGGACTTTTGACAATTTTGAAATTTACAACAGTTAAATTTCAAAGCTTTGATGCGTTCGTCAAAACAATAATGTTGATGCCAGAGCGGGCTAACCTCGGGGAATTAAAACTCCCCCAACAGAACTAACCGTCAGATGTTAGATATAAAGTTACAGATAAGATCAATTTTGTTACGCCTGGCGTGCGTTTCTTTTATTCAAGACTCATCAGAGGCGCTCTACCTGAATTTTCGTCACAATTTTATTGTTAGTGATCTGAAAATTTGTATGTAGCCTCAGGTAGTAGTTCCACGAGAATAAATTTTCTGTCTGTTTGACATCTTCTTCCTGTTTCAATACAGGTACGAGACCACAATTATCGCCCCTTATTTTTCGTTGTTGTTTAATATAGTCCCTTTAAAAAACACCATATATCTTCCAGAGGTATTTCTAGGTCAATTTTTGGTGCTGTTTTTAGTTGTTTGGCTTAATTGGTAGTTCTTAAGCCAAAGTTTGGTATATACAAAGACCAAGACTTAAATCAGCATAAAAGGGGTGATTTGCCAGGCATACGCGGGGTCAAAATTTAGATATTAATTTTTGTTGACATTAAAAATTTTTGGTCTCTTGACCATAAAATGCATCAAAAGTTTTAAAATCGGTAAAATCTTCTTAAATTTACATATTATTTATGTCTTGTGTTGTTATGCAGCTGTAAGAAATTTTAGGAAAATCAAATGGTTAATTTTTTTTTTATTCATCAAAACGCTATATTGAAAATGCATTAAAAAGGGGGCTAAAATAATACTAGTCTCGGGCCTAGGAGAGGGGGGTTATGGGTAAAATTTCAAAAACTTTCTAGCAATACTGTATTTAGTCTGAACTTACTGAATATGCCATATTGAAATGATTTCAGTCTTTGTTTCATGAATTTATATGAAAATATGACCAAATGAGCCAAAATTCAAAGTGTATGGGATTTTCAATGAAAATGGTCTTCTTTTTGGATTTTGGATTTTTTTCCAACAAAATGACCCCTTACTTGCAAATAAAGACTTTTAGTTGCCTAGAATTGTCATAAATCATTAAATTAAGACATAAGGAGTGTTTTTATCCTGAAATGTTGAAAGTATTTCTGAAAAAAATCCTTTCCCCACTGCGAAACAAGGTTGCGGTAGCATATGGATTTTTCTGGGGTGGGCCTATGCCATCTTTCTAAAATTATCTTTTTATTACTTCAATTCTTGGAATATCAGACAGAAAGCAATGTTTTAATGATAAACAACACAAAAAACACCTATTTGTTCAGCATTGTCTACTACATAAGTGAAATGATTGTAAATATTAGCAGTAACAAGCTAAAGATTTGAAGGTTTTTCTATGTTTTTGCACATAAGTCATTTACTAGTTTCCATCAAAAGTGCTCTGACCAGTGTTTTTGCTATTGAAATCTGTTGATTTGCATCCTCTCATACTGAAAACATAAAAAATGTAAGAAATTGCATCCTCTTTTGCATTTTTTTCACCCTTGAATAGCTACTTTTACCAATTTTGGCAAAACTGCTTTCATAATACATATGGTTCCTGACTTTCAAATGGTTAATATGGACTTATATAGTATATAAAGTTAATGTTTCTTGGGTTTTTTTGTAAGCTTATTATATAGAGAACATTTTTAAAGAGTTTCCAGGTAAATATCTTGTACAAATTTTGAAAAATATTAATGACCATATTAGTACCCCTTTAAATCCTTGAATGTCTTATTTTTCACTCCGCGAATATAAACCAGAATCAAATATTAACACCATGCACTTATTTTACCAAAACTTGTGTTTTTCATGTTCAGTACACCTCAAGTTATTGATATCAATCATTGGTTTTGTCAAAAATCATGAAATGTAAAAAATATGGCCACATAGGGTCCATGGTTCTTGAGTAAGCTGTAGCGGACCATATTTTTGAAGAAAATCATTGATTTGAATGGCTCACATTTTTAATGTTATTCATCTGATCATTATGAAACTTGGTATGTAAACTCAAAAAAGACTCTAGTTGGTGAAACACAACTTTATTTGATGAAATGAGGCTTATCTGAGGACTATTAGGTACGAGACCACAATTATCGCCCCTTATTTTTCGTTGTTGTTTAATATAGTCCCTTTAAAAAACACCATATATCTTCCAGAGGTATTTCTAGGTCAATTTTTGGTGCTGTTTTTAGTTGTTTGGCTTAATTGGTAGTTCTTAAGCCAAAGTTTGGTATATACAAAGACCAAGACTTAAATCAGCATAAAAGGGGTGATTTGCCAGGCATACGCGGGGTCAAAATTTAGATCTTAATTTTTGTTGACATTAAAAATTTTTGGTCTCTTGACCATAAAATGCATCAAAAGTTTTAAAATCGGTAAAATCTTCTTAAATTTACATATTATTTATGTCTTGTGTTGTTATGCAGCTGTAAGAAATTTTAGGAAAATCAAATGGTTAAATTTTTTTTTATTCACCAACACGCTATATTGAAAATGCATTAAAAAGGGGGCTAAAATAATACTAGTCTCGGGCCTACATAGGCTAATTTCCCTTCCATAGGTCGTGAACGAGTGAGATAAGCATGATAAATGAGGGTGCTTACAAGTTATTGTTTTTTAAGTCGTAAATAATTGTGACGAATTTCCAGACAAAAAAAGATGAAAAAAAAAGTTTGTATGACTAAGGGAGCAACCATTTGGTTTTTATGGACGGCTATCATGGATATTTCTCCATCCTGCCTTTTTATTTTCGGACAAAACCGAGCCTGGATTTTTATGAGCGCTAGCGCGGGCAATTTTTTTAAAAGCTACTATAATTTTTTGAGCCAAAAATACCATCCTGCCTTTTTTTAACTCAAAGCACTGTCCTGCCTTTTTGTTTCTGGATTCTTGACATCCTGCCATTTTATTTCAAATTTCACCATAGCCCCCTCCCCCCATAAAAATCAAATTGTCGCTCCCTAATGAGACTCTCAATTGAAAGAAGCAATGAGGTAAAAAAGGGGCTAAACTCGAACAACAACAGTACAATAATACAAAGTCACAACTGAACAACAATCAGCATCGCGAACTAATGTAAAAAGAGTGAACTCCATGGCACCAGAAGAGCAAGCGGTCTAGCTGCAATAGCACACCTGTTGCTCTACTATAAATTGCCAATTCAGCGTATCAAACCCGGTGGAGGAAGACAGAAAAAACAAAGTTTAACGCATCTGACAGATAAAGATATATTTGTCTATGAACATGAAAGGGATGATACAATGAACATGAAATGAGGATGAAGTGGAGAAAATTAGGACACAAGGCCAATCGGAGTTGGGAGTTTAGACTGCCACTGGAAAAAGGGACTGATGGGTAGGGTACGGACAATTTAGCCTGCTGCCGGGGATCCTACATCCTCGGAAACTCAGGGGTTCTTCTCTCGCTTACTCATTCATCACCCCTGGAACATTTGGTATGAAATCGTTCGTTTCGAGTTCAGGATCTGATCTTGAACTTGATACTATTTATATAAATCACGTAAGAAAAATGTAAAAGAAAAATATAAAAAAAAATCACGTTTTGTCGTGCAATCGTTGCACATAAGAATGATAAAATTTACTCAGATAGGAAACTATATATCGATCTTAACAAAGAAATGAAATAAACCAATGAAATGAACAAATTAATCAGTCACGCTAAGAAGATGAACTCTAGAAATAAATGAACCGAAGATAATTAATGTGAAAAAATGCTAACCCGCTTCTCAATTCACAATTGAATATCTTTACATTACAAAAATATATAAATTGTTCCTTGTATAGCCTAGGTAAAGTCGAGGCAAAGAAATCAAACAGACACATAGAATTTGGCAGTATTATTAAACGAAAGTCAATATACAAATTACAAAAATAAATATAAATCACATCAATATCATAAATTACCAATAAATTATAATAAAACAACAATATTTTTGGCACAAAAGTCCGCCAAGCCAAAGGCCGCCAAAAATACCAAATATATAAAACCTTTCTACTTATTGCTTTCTCTTTCTCTTAAAAATAAAATAGTCCTAGAGCACAACACTTCAAAACGCATAAGGGTAATGAAGTAAGTGCAATCCACTCAAAGCACTTAAAGGCTAAAAATGGACTAAAAGGGAAAAAGCACCATATTCTGGGTAACTTCTTCCTGAAAAGAGAAAAAGAAAACAAGATTAGAAAAGTAAAATTTTATAACTGAATATACAAAAACACAAAATACATCCAATCTACTATTAAAACATTAAAGTTGAACATGTCTAATAATATTAATAAACTTGAGTCTTAGCCTTGCTGTACCCGCATTATTTAAATGCAAACCATCATTTGGGGCAAATAAAGATGCATCCGGTCTATTTTCATGTAAAAAACTTCTATAAAGATTAGAAAATAAAACTTTTCGTCTAGCACATAACTTCTTCAATTCTGAATTAACAGCACGCACAGTTTTATCAGTGACAGCAAAATCTACTAAACGAGGTAAAATAGAAGTAACCACTATAACAGCAGCGGTTTTACTTTTAATGGCATGTAGTAAATCTCCATAATAAGACAAAATTTACTAACACTATGTGAACAAATATTATTAGTACCAACATGAACAAGAACTATGTCTAAATCATTTAAATTAACTACTCCCCTGTTTATCAAATCCGTTAATTTACCAATAGTAGACCCTGGAAAAGCCTGAACAGTGCAATCACGAATTCCACTGACGTACTTAGGTATTGAAGCAGAAATAATAGTTGTTTTTCTTCTAAAAAATCTCCCTGAAAAAACAACTTTATTATGAACATAAAATGTGATTTCTAACTTTTTCAGCCACTAAAATTTTATCATTTAAAGTTGATTTAAGATATCTTTTATAAGCGTCACTTTTCCAATCACCATAAATTTGTATTAACTCACTAGGAACATTGGCTGAAAAGGCAAAAGAAGCCCCACCCCTTCTAAAACTATGTGAAGAAAAATCCGAAGGATCTAAACCAATTTTCTCAATCAGACACCTCAAAATAGAGTGAAATTCTCTATATGTAATAGCACACACCTTTCCTTTCTTTATAATACAATATGCTGGTTTAGAATTAGCAACTGGCACTAAAGAAGTCATATTTACATAAGCTTTAACCGGACAAAGAAAAGATCCAGGAATTTCAACTAAAGGAATTGATAAAATTCTTTCACCATACTGAATCGTTTTAGACCAAGAAACTGTAACTATAAGCATACCCTTAGCACTATCTACCGTAATATTATCCCTACATAACTGCTTGTTAGAATCAAAAGAGTCTTTCGAATCAGGTACCAAGTTAGATTTTCTAAACATAAGAAAGAAAGCATGTAAGAACAAACACCACATCGTAGCTTCAAATGGATTTGATAAATCTAAATGATTCCGCATATGTAATAATATGTCGGGTGTAATAGGCTGTGCCTGTCTAGGACAATGCGGATTTAAACGCGAAAGTCCCCTTAAAACCAAGTTCAAATGAAATTTATCAACATCCGGAAATGAATTATTAGTATATAAATGTAAAGTCCTTACACCACTTATGTAATTTCTAATAGAATCAACAGTCATGAATGATCTGCTTAAAAATTGCGCAAATAAAGACAAAATATAAATGGTAGTAGGTAAAGGAATAAATTCAAAATAAAAACAAAACATGAAATACGCTTCCCATTGTACTCTTAGATTCCTATTCGTGCTCTCTGCATATGCATATCGAGTAGAACTTTTCATGTTATTCTTCAAAATCATTAGCTCTGAAACAGAATTACCAATCATGAATAAATCTAAACAAATCATCTGAAAGAAAAACTTCAGATAAACATCGCCCCTTAACTGTCTGTTCAAACAAATCCTTAAATTTTCTGTCACTGTACCATCGAGACAAAAAATCAGACAATCTATTATTCTCCCCTGAAATATGTCGAGCTTTAACCTCAAACTGAAAAATAGCTGCCAGATAACAAATCTCTCTCAGACATTTTTGCATAAAAATATCCTTAGTCGAACCAGAATTTAAAACCTGAACTGAAGACTCGTTATCGCAAAGTACAACTATGCGTTTCCCTGAAAAAGTGTGAGACCACAACCTAAGAGAGATAACTATTACTAATAACTCTAAAGAATTTATATGTAGCCCCAAAGATTTAATAAATTCAGGGAAAACTCCATGAAAGTAAAGACCCGAATCTTCATTAATTCCACCTAATCCAGATAAAGAAGCGTCACAAGAAAACACAGAATCAGGACTCGTCCACTCTTCCATAAACATCATGGAAACTCCATTGTATTTAACTAAAAATCTTTTCCACCACTCTAAGTCCTTCTTAACCTCAATAGGAATATATCTAAAGATCTTGTGACCTTGACCAGAAACACCAATAGGAAAAGCAGATCTCAGCCAATTCAAAAGTCTGCTAACAAAAATCCGACCTGGACGAACACATCCTGAAATGAAATGCAACTTTCCTAAAATAGACTGTAAATCACGCAATGAGACTTTCTTTTTTTTTAACCAACTCTCTACAAGTAATGAAATTTCTAGAATCCTATCTTCCGTAACCTCCAGCGTAAAAGACTCTGAGTCAAAAGTGACACCTAAAAAATTCATTCTAGTAGTAGGCTGAACTGCTTTTTCAACAGATTCTTCAACGCCACAATTTTGCAATAAAATACCCAAAGATTCATAAGCCTCATGTGCACGTTCCTTAACTTCCGCCCCTCCAAAATCATCCAAATAATTAACAATAGAAAACCCCAATTTCTCATACATAAAAGTAATAGATGAAGTAATCCTCTGACAAATCTGAGCGCTAGACCAAAGTCCCATTGGTAAAACCAAATCAACAAATGTGAGACCATTCCAATGATAACCTACTTTAGAAATGTCACCCGGACAAATTGGAAACTGCCTTTAAGCACGTTTCAAATCTTTCTTAAACATTAAACAACCACGTCCTTTCATCTTCAAAATTTCAACCAAATCATCAATATTTGGGTAAGTTAAACAAATCCTATTGCCAAGATAAAAATCTTTTGAAATCCCATCATTCACAGACTTTCCCGGGGGGAAAACTAAGATCTAAGATAACCCTACGTTCAAGAGAATCCTTTTTTGACACAGAATTTAAAGGCGAAAAAATAATATCTACTGAGAAAGGATTCTCCTGAAAGGGACCCAAAATTGAACCATATCTCGCTTCTTTCTTTAAGTACTTAAAAATATCTTCTGCAAACTCTACTGCACCTTTATGATTATCAACAAATATACTTTCGCAATCTAACTCCCCTTCATAACCAATGGGAGCTCCAAATTCTATAAAATCACAAATAATATTATCATGATAATCAAAAAGATGTCCTCTAAAAAATTGAACATTTAAACCAGATCTAACTGGAATCCTACAACCCATAAAATTTGGTAATTTAGAAGCAACTACAGAATCATGTGTTTCAATGATTTTTTGTATGACATCTATACCAAGCTTCTCAACACTTAAATCCCAAATCTCTGACATATCAAATACATTATCAACTTGATGACTTGTATTTACATTTAAATCATCACATACTGATCCTTTAAACCTTTTACAAAAACTGTTAACCTTATCTTTGACAATTTCAATACAATCAGTACTCTGATAAACCAAGACTGATGATTTGCTTTTAAGAAAAGAAGGTAGTAAAACATCCACTAGAGGATCCAAACGAACATCTGAAGACTTTTTGAGCGACGCTACTTTTTCATAGCCTAGTCAATCCCGCAAATGCGGACAAGCATCTGAACACTCAGGATGCATTAACTTCCTACCGTCTTTTCTATAACAAGTAGCAACTTTCAACTCCTTTAATTCTACCATAATGAGATGCATTTTGCGAACACTTATTTCTTTGAAAAAAAGAACAATAAAACTCATCTTTCTTTACAATTTTCTTGTCAAACCCTTTGTTTCTAGTGTCATTTTTCTCCGTTTTAACATATTTGATCAACAAAGGTGTCTTAATGGCACTAAAATCATCCGACCAATTTGCAGCACCATTTTCAATTTGTCTAATAATATGAGCGTAAAGCTTTTTCACACCTTGCCATTCATATAACTCAAAATAATAAGATATTTTTTTAAGCAATAGAATTCTTCCTTTCTTTTCAATGTCATCAATATTTTTACTAGAAATGATTTCTAATTCACCAGCTACAAATATATTAAATTCTAAATCATCAAAAGAAACTTTGGAACCAGCATTTTCAAATTGTAATTTAGATTGTGGCCAAAGCTGTTTTTAACCACTTCATCAGAAGGTTAATCATAAATGCCAGATTTGCTTTTACTACTTTTATGTTTCACATGTTCTAATTCCCCGTCTGAGGAACTTTCTGATACTTCAGAGCTAGAATAATTAAAAATCTTGCAAACTTGTTTTTTAGCTCTTTCTTTAACAGATTTGTTTTTTTCTTAAATCATCTAAAGTTATCGTTTTATCTGTAAGTTTTAAATCACCTTCTCTCTTGTCTTTTTCCTTCTTCAGCTGTCTCTCCTGCTCTTGAATCGCTTTCCGTAGCCTCTCCTTCTCTCTCAGCTTTCTCACCTCCTTCCGCTGCCTCTTTACATCCTGTAGTTTCTGTTGAAGCTCCAACAACTCTCCATCTGAATCCTCACCATCCATATCTGAATCATCAGAATCCATATCAGCTAACTCAGACAACTCTCCATTCTGCTTATCCACCAATTGTACTTCCTTCCTTCGATTCTCCGACTTATCTCCAACATCCTTAGCTGCTCCTGTCCCATTCTCCTTCAGCTTACGATCCTTCAATTTTTTGGTTTTGATCGGCGTCAACTCCGTTGTAGCATCAAAATCCTTAAAGTCTCCTTCATGCAACTTTTTATAATCAAGATCCTTCCGATCCCTTAAATCCATTCTGTAAACTTATATCAAATAATCGCCACGGCAAAAGTTTCAAACGATGACGATATGAAATTGCAAATACCAAGCAAGTTTAAATGTATGAAAAATATATAACTTCAAATAAGTCAAGTGAGTTAACTTCGTTATAAAAAAAATCACGTTTTGTCGTGCAATCGTTGCACATAAGAATGATAAAATTTACTCAGATAGGAAACTATTTATCGATCTTAACAAAGAAATGAAATAAACCAATGAAATGAACAAATTAATCAGTCACGCTAAGAAGATGAACTCTAGAAATAAATGAACCGAAGATAATTAATGTGAAAAAATGCTAACCCGCTTCTCAATTCACAATTAAATATTTTTACATTACAAAAATATATAAATGTAAAGCGACCAATCAGAAAGCTCGATACAAAACTATAAAAAACGAAGTATTTCATGCGTAATGTCCCAGGGGTGATGAACGAGTAGGCGAGACAAGAACCCCTGGGTTTCTGAGGGTGGGGATCCTACTGGTCATACTCTTATCGATACCTGCAGCAGGGCTCTTAGTGCGAGGGACGTGGAGTTTTTCTCGAAAAAACAGTGCACCATCAATGTTGAGGTCAGGTTTTCTACATTATAGCCTGACGACCCTGCATCTCTCAATGTAAGGGCTGTCCCATTCAACAACCTGGGGCACACATCTCGTACGGGGGATATTCAAAACATAAAGTCTATTAAAATCAATGACATTAAAACGACCTGTGCAGATCTAATTGCAGTTCACAAGACAATCCCCACCAAGTAAAGTGCATTTATGTTATTTCATTTATAATGCGTATCATAGATGAATTTTTTATTGAATTCTTAATGTAGTGTAACTAGTGTTTTAATGTTTTAACACTTAAACTATCCATAAGTATCAAAGAATTTCAGTCCCGTGCGGGGCCTGGGTGGCGAATAGGCCCGCAGCAAAGCATTGCTTGTCGTAAGAGGCGACTACGGGTCTTGGGATTCTGACGCCGGGTCAGTGCTCAGCCCACAGGGCGACTAAGTGTGTACCCTAGGTGGCTGAATAGGGTAGTCCTCGTCCGCTGGGGTTGTCAGATCTATAATACGGAAACCCTGACCGCCGACCATAGTGGGCCAACGTGTGTGGAGAGTGCCACGCTTCATGCACGTAAAAGACCCCTATGTGGACCGCCAAGTAGTGCACCACATAGGCTAAATTTTCTGCCCCTACCCACCTCTCCCCCTTTTCCTGTGGTTCTTCTTAATTTACCGTTCCTTTGTTTACCACCCCACCCCATATTTCATTTATAATCATCATTTCATGTTCATTTATGATCATCCTTTTCATGTTCATCGCCTGTAAATAACCTATATAGCGTTGCACGGGCGTAAAACACAAACTCACTCACTCACTCACTCACTCACTCAACGAATTTCAATAGTGTGAGATATGAAATGTCTCATTTTTTGCTTAATTCATACAAAAGACATTTGTCCATAGCGGCCCGCTAGGCAATATGCGTCTAAGTCCACACTTGTGAATTCTAATAATATATATTTGGCAACCAAACGGTTGAAACAGTTTTCGAAAAGAAATTAAAAGGCTTAAAAATAACTGCTGAGTATAAGCCAACAGGACAAGAGTATTATGCACTAACTCTACGATTTTATTTTTCAAAAACAAAGCAAAGATCAGATAATTTGAATATAATACATATTTCGTTGGATAAAGCGCACGAACTAACCTCAATCATAAATTTGAATTCCAGTATTTCCACCATGTCCACAAAAAGTAAGACTCTTCTATCTATAACACTAACATCCCTGAAATCAAAATAAATACTTGTGATTTAAACTAATCAAGCACATGTTTGGTGTATATTTAAATTTACTCAACCAAATCAAAACACGTCCTCGATAACTATTTATGGTAAAAGGGCACGTGAACTTCATTCAATACAACAAGGTTATATGTCCTTGAAATAGAAAATTAATACACAATGTTCACAAATAATTTTAAATTATCTATTATCCATATGCTTGCTTAAAATTTGTTGGCATATATTTCCTTTAAACTTATACATGTTCTAAGCTTTCCTCTATACGCAAAAAACGTCCACGTTTATTTACTGAAAAAAAATTTCATGGCCACCTAGGCCTATATGTGTCTGGCCACCAAGGTCTATATGTTCATGGCCACCAAGGCCTATAAGTGCATGACCACCTAGGTTTATATCATGGCCACCTAGGCCTTAATGTGCATGGCCACCTAGGCCTATAAATTATCAGTGAATAGCCACCTAGGCCTAAAAATTATCAGTGCATGGCAGCTTAGGCCTATAAATTATCAGTGCATAGCCACCAAGGCAAATGAAATGGAATACCTAACAGTATGAGGCTTAAGTGTCACACTCGACACGTCCGTTCCCTAGCATGGATATTGAAATAATGAGAATGAGTAACATGAACTTCCGCTTACGTCATCAGTCAAAGAGACTATTTGTTTATGTCGAAATTAATTTTACGAAAAATGATAAAAAAAATATTTGATTGTGTAAATGAGACCATGTCATTGATGAGTTCTGTTACAAATAACGCTGCTTTTGTTTTGTTTTTTTAGTTGGAGAAATTTGAATTGGAATTAAAAATCGAATTCTAATTAACGTTTATTTGCTCTACAAACGTCCTGACGCGCGTTTCGTCTATTCAAGACTCATCAGAGGCGCTCTACCAAAAATATTGAAAATGCCAAAAACTATCTGATTATGAAGAGCATAGAACAATAGAACCAAAAATACCAAAATGGGGAACCAAATTATTACTAAAATGATCAACCTAATATGTCTGGGGTAGGAAGAACCTTAGGGTTAGACAATTTTGAAATTTAAATGGATAATTTTAAGCTTTGATGTGTTCTCCAACACAAAAGTGTTGGTGCCGGAGCGGGCTAACCTCGGGGAATGAAAACTCCACCAGCAGTGCTAACCTTCACGTGTGTTCGAAATAAAAATTACAACAAAGTTCCAGACAATAAATTTTGCTACGCCTGACGCGCGTTTCGTCTATTCAAGACTCATCAGAGGCGCTCTACCAAAAATATTGAAAATGCCAAAAACTATCTGATTATGAAGAGCATAGAACAATAGAACCAAAAATACCAAAATGGGGAACCAAATTATTACTAAGATGATCAACCTAATATGTCTGGGGTAGGAAGAACCTTAGGGTTAGACAATTTTGAAATTTAAACGGATAATTTTAAGCTTTGATGTGTTCTCCAACACAAACGTGTTGGTGCCGGAGGGGGCTAACCTCGGGGAATGAAAACTCCACCAGCAGTGCTAACCTTCACGGGTGTTCGAAATAAAAATTACAACAAAGTTCCAGACAATAAATTTTGCTACGCCTGACGCGCGTTTCGTCTATTCAAGACTCATCAGAGGCGCTCTACCAAAAATATTGAAAATGCCAAAAACTATCTGATTATAAAGAGCATAGAACAATAGAACCAAAAATACCAAAATGGGGAAATAAATTATTACTAAGATGATCAACCTATGTCTGGGGTAGGAAGAACCTTAGGGTTAGACAATTTTGAAATTTAAACGGATAATTTTAAGCTTTGATGTGTTCTCCAACACAAAAGTGTTTGTGCCGGAGCGGGCTAACCTCGGGGAATTTAAACTCCACCAGCAGTGCTAACCTTTACGGGTGTTCGAAATAAAAATTACAACAAAGTTCCAGACAATAAATTTTGCTACGCCTGACGCGCGTTCGTCTATACAAGACTCATCAGAGGCGCTCTACCAAAAATATTGAAAATGCCAAAAACTATCTGATTATGAAGAGCATGGAACAATAGAACCAAAAATACTAAAATGGGGAACCAAATTATTACTAAGAGGATCAACCTATGTCTGGGGTAGGAAGAACCTTAGGGTTAGACAATTTTGAAATTTACACGGATAGTTTTAAGCTTTGATGTGTTCTCCAACACAAAAGTGTTGGTGCCGGAGCGAAAGAAACGAAAGGTTGTCTTTACCATTTTCGTGTGAAACACAGACAGGTTTGAAGAACCGGTTGTAACCGATCGCATCCGTTGGTTGAACAAGCAAACAATACTGCCAGTTTTAATATCATGAGTGTGTGGCAGTTATTTTGTTCATATTATTAGTTACCAAGTCGGATATTTAAGTTTCATATTTATTATTCCGGTAGTAAACAAAATTAAACTTTTATTTAAGAAACAGTCAAACTCTCAATTATATAGTGGTGTACCCAACAACACATAATCGTTTTTAAACTAAAAGTTGAACGGGGTCATCTGGAATGGATGAACTTTAGATTAGTATGATGAGAATGCTGATACATTTATGTATTTACGTAGTGATCATCAGTGTAAGAAGCAAAGGTGTACCAAAGGGGTAATCAGTATCATAAAACCGTAAAGACAAGGACAAAACCGGCAGACAAAAAATCATCACAACAAAACAAACCAAATAACAACATAAAACACACACACACATAACAACAAAAAAGTCGAAACGAGAGTGAACTCAGGTGCTCCGGAAGCCATTAATAAGTTAAAAGCGAGCAGCGATTCTGGTCTCACTGATGGCTGTTAGCGGTTTTTCGGTGCAGTATTTCTAAATTGCCGCTTGTTTATTGTTTGTGTTGGCTGTGTCGCGTACATTTATTCCACATCTAATTTGAATGACACCAGATAAGATTAACTGACATTCATCAAGATAACAACCTTAAGAAAATTCATATCTTTGAAATGTTAAAAGAAACAAAAATGTACCAATGGAGCTTCTTTCAAATGTCAAAAGTACGAACGTCGATACAAACCATAGAATTTCAGTTTTTGTCTATGAGACATGGTGTCTTCTATGAAAGTAAAAACAACTGAGGAGCACCTTGCGTGAGCAATGTCTGTGTCAGGCGTAAACCTCGATAAAATAATTCAAATATGTCCTATAGTAATACTATGGGATATCGAATCAGTTGTGATATGTATAGTCTGTAAGCCGGAGTGGACAGAATGTTGGTACACAAGAAAGGAAAGTTGACGATTAGAAAGTTGAAGTCATCACATTTGTCATAGAGCTTGTTGAAGTTTATCTTTAGTGCTATTTCAAGACATAGATCTAAATGTGGAGCACACCTCTTGATATCTGTCCTTTATATCAAGTTCCATGGGATATATTAGATGGAAAATGTCATCACCCCGAGCATTGTGCAGTGAAAGGATACAATAAATATAGCGGAAGGTGAGGTTAAAAGATTGAGCTTGTCTACAATCCTTCTTTGTGATAAGCGGTATGCATTACATGCTAGGTGGGGTTGCCGTAGGGAGTCCTAGAGACTTCAATTTATAATAAATTTGGTGTACGGGCGTCCGCTGGTTGAAAAAGATGTGAAATCGCTCCATCGGGACGACCCTATAGCATTAACCATGTTAACGATTATACTATACTCAAAAATAGTAGATTCCGGGGTGTATAATGCATGCCGTTTATAAGGATGTTATAGGAACTCCTTTATTAGGGAGTCACCGTAGCGTCACGCTATAAGCGGTATGCATTACAGGCTATGCAGGGATGCCGTTTCGGAGTCCTGGAGACTTCAATTCATAAAAACTTTGTTGTACGGGCGTCCGCTGGTTGAAAAAGATGTGACTTCGCTCTTTCGGAACGACCCTATAGCTTTTACAATTATACTGTAATAAAAAAAGTATATTCCGGGGTGTGTAATGCATGACGTTTATAAGAAAGTTAAAGGAACTCATTTTTTAGGGAGTCACCGTAGCGTCACGCTATAAGCGGTATGCATTACATGCTAGGCGGGTTTGCCGTACGGAGTCCTTAGAGACTCCAATGAATAAAAAAACTTTTTTGTATGCATATGGGCGTCCGCTGGTTGAAAAAGATGTGAAATCGCTCCTTCGAAACGACCCTATAGCAATAGCGATTATACTATATGTATAAATATATAAATATTTATTTTAGTCCTGTGACATGAACTTACAAACATTTAGATGCACACATTCAGGCCATGGTGGGCGTGCTCTTCAAAGTCATGATGTTGGGGATATTCCGCTATGTACAGCATGTTGTAACACAAGGGATTGTAACAAAAATCCATGTAAGGAACTCAGAAATAGTAAGTTTTAATTGTTATACATTTAAAAACATGTTTCATTTTACCTTCACCAAAGTTTTAGCATCTACATTTTACCTTTCATTTGTATGGAAGCTGTTTTCATAGCTCTGGTTAAAATTAAAGCTTAAGGTCACTTAATGCTTTGTAACCCAAACATCGATGTCTACGTCTGCGTCGGTTCTCACTTCCAGAATAATGGTTATATAGACTATAGTTCCGCCTGAAGACTATTGCCACATCAATCTGTTGATATGCATATCATACCATATGGTAGGCCTGCTTAGCACATTGTACGCCTCGGATGCTGGCCGTGACCTACTTTTTCTGCAAAAATGTATACTTACAGACGAATGGTTAAAGTATATTCCCGCTTACAGACTTACATACTAATTAGATAGTAATCATGTTGGTAAGATAAGTGTACATATGGATGGCAGGTAACATGGAAGGATTCAGATGCTGGATTTAGCCTCCTTTTTCCGCATGACTTATTACTTACAGAAGAACTATAGTCAAAGTCTTTTCCATATTACAGGCTGATATTGATATGGTAGCTGCGTATTATGATGCTTAACACAATGCATACCACGGATGCTTGCTTTGACTTTTTTTCACGTTATATATATCTTTATTTTCATAAACCAAAATTACAATGGTATAAAAAAAGAATAAATCAAAGTATAATATAATATGTTACATCAAAAGTACATGAATCAATTAATTGATAGGTTACAACTTATGTTTCATTCATATAAATACAAAAATAAAATAATAATGAACTGTCAAGTAATTGTTTACAGTATAAACAAATTTTAATATACATAAATAAATAAATATGAACTACCCCGGAGAGGAAAGTATCTTACATTTTTTTCTAATAAATTTACACAAATTGTTTAGGTCAGCAGTATTTGTTGACTGGAAAAGTTCCTTCATTTTAATAATGTTTGGATTGGACCGAAATTTTGATTTGATGAGTAATTTTCTATCATCTTTTAGAGCAGAGCATACAAAAATATAATGAAATTCATCACCAATGTCTAAATCATTACATAAATTGCAAACACGTTGATTCATATTAATATTTCTCCATCTGCCTGACTCAATTGGCAAATTATGGTTGGTTGCTCTGAATCTACAAAAAGTAATTGCGTTTCTATAGTCTAAACATTTAAGATAGCTCTCCATTTCTAAAGTTTGTTTATAATTTTCTATAATTAAGAGATTATGGTGAATTTTGGACTAGTGACAACCAAGATTGATTAAACTGATCTTTCAAATTCATTTTAACTACATTATAAAGCCATTTACTGTCAATAAATGTTTGACTGTTCCAAATGTAGGATAACCCACAATTATCAAAAATCGAGTGTATGCTACTAAGCCAAGCAAAATGCCTTACAAAAGTATGTTTACCTAAGCATAACTTGTACAAAATGGCCGATAGTTTATTAGGTTTTCCCACAATAATTTTAGCCCAGAAATTTACCATGCGCAATTTAATAAAAACATCTAAAGGATATCTGCCGAGTTCACCATAAATCATATAATCAGGTGTAGATGACTTAAGGTGTAAAAGAAGTTTACAAAATTTCAAATGCACTCTCTCAATAATTTTGTTATCACCTGGTCCCCAAACTTCGCAATAATATATCAGTATAGGATGTACTACTTTGTCAAAAAGGCTCAATTGCACCTCCTTCACTCGGCTAACTGAGAACTCGGTCAGTTGGTTTTATTTACCATGGAGGCTATATGGGAAATGGGTCTGTTGAAGAGTCGGCTATAGGTCTGTTGAGAGTAAAATCCAATGGACGGTCATGAAATTTTGTGAAAAAGATGTGATTTTGGCAAAATGTCAATTAATTGTCAAAATACAAAATCTTTCAACCAAAATGATATTCATTTGAGCACATTTTCAACTTGCAACAGAGTCAATTTGTTATACCAGTGTTCGATAAAACGAAAAGGTGAGACAGCGGTATGCTCAAATTTGGCAACTATGAATGATTTTTTTACAAATAAACAAAATTTTTACACTTTTTAAATATAATTAGCGATTCGGAAAGTTTTCTTCTGTTTAAAAATAAAATATTCAAACAACAAAAAGAGATTTAATGTTAAAATGTTATAAAAAATGAGTTTTTCTTAAAAAAAGTGCCGGCTAAAGTCTGTTGGTGAGTCGGCAAATTAAATTAAAGTCTGTTGAGAGTTAATTAGCCGAGACAGAATGATTGCAAACGAGGTATACCGGTATTTTGAATTTTTAAAAACTTTTAGGATTAACAATTTATATTGTATTAATTCAAGAGTTAAATTATCTCTAATTTTGCGTGTATGTACAGGAAAACGAATCATAAAAGCACGAAATCAGTACACACTATATGGTACTATAGGATAAGGGTTAAACAGTATACCCCTCTTCTTAAAAGCGAGGGTATAATTATAAGTATTTAACTAGTCGAAGCAGCCACGCTGCATTCCCCCGCGCTACTCTGGTGTTTGATAGTATAAGGGCAAATAATTGAAAGAAGCAAACTATGACTATAATAAGCATTACTAGTACTATCAAATGTATATGTATTAATATGAGACTTTACCCTGGTAGTGGGAGTGATGGTCATGTAAGGAATTATGCATGACGAAGGAATAATGTGCCCTTAGGCAATCTATGCAGACCAGCCCCTAGGGGCATTATCAAAATTCAGAAACCTTTGGCAGAATCTACATCCATACTCCATAGTGCAACTAATAAGCCAAGTTTCAGTTCCATATTCCAAATAACCTAGGAGGAGTTGCGTGACGAAAGAATAATGTGCCCTTAGGCTACCTATGCAGCCCAGCCCCTAGGGGCATTATCAAAATTCCGAAACATATGACAGAATCTACATCCGTAGTGCAACTACCGAGCCAAGTTTCAGTTCAATATTTCAAATAACCTAGGGGGAGTTGCATAACGAAGGAATGATGTGCCCTAAGGCTACCTATGCAGCCCAGCCCCTAGGGGCATGATCAAAATTCCGAAACCTTCGGCAAAATCTACATCCATAGTGCTACCACTGAGCAAAGTTTCAGTTCCATAATCCAAATAACTTAGGAGGAGTTGCGTGACAAAGGAATAATGTGCCCTTAGTCTACCTATGCAGACCAGCCCTAGGGGAATTATCAAAATTTCAAAACCTTCCTTCGGCACAGTCACCACCCACAATGCAATTAATAACCCAAGTTTCATCTTTCTACTCCCAGTGGTTACAGAGATTATCCTGGACATTAACGCCATACGTACATCGAACAGCAAAACAATATCCCCGCGCTTTCGCTAGCGCGGGGATGATAACATGGCTTTAAAATTATTGATTTTAAATTAGTACTTTTTACTTGTACAAATTTATACAGTATTATAAGGGCTTCAAAATGCATAAATTAGAACAGATCTGATTTATGGATTCAATTCACAGATTATCATATGGGAATAAATAGACCGAACGAACATCTCCCAACCCACCCGGGTAGTAACAGACTGTTAAAATTCTCGATTTTTTAAATGCACGTATCATGTATGCTTTAAAACGATTGCCATATATATATATAATACATTATACTTTGGAGGTCATAATGGTTTTTGGCCATGTTTGCAATACAAAGTCAGTTGGCATAGTTTATAATTAGTTGTAAAGTTCTTCTTCACTCTCTTTCTAAGACTAGTGTTAGAATTTTTTCAGTATTTTAGGGATAAGCCGCTGACTTCCAGGGCTATTTGCTTCAAACACTTTAAAGAAATCAAAAGTCAATTCATATTGTTTTATAATGCCTTTTTAAAATTATAATAAAGCTGTGACAACTTTCGCCAAACCCATTCGTATTTCTATTGGTGGCCCTCTGAGATAACGCGATTTATACGATTTATATGACTTTTACGTCTAATCTATGACTAAACAATCATCACTACGAATATATACGCTTTATGTCACTTTGTAAGATATTTCTATTTGTTAAAAATGTGTGTTATGGCACAAATATATACTCATGGAAAAAAGAAACTGTGCATGTCTATTGGAAATCAATTGTACCCATATTTCTCCTAATCAGAAAATCGTAATCAATACGGTTATCGAATTGAAATTTTCACTGAATGTCGAGTGGACCATGCAGATCATTTTTGGGTAAAAATCCGAAATTTTTTAAATTCCAATTTCTGAGATTCAAAAAAACACTTTTTTAACCAAAAAATGAAAAATAAAGATTTTCACTCAAAATTTAAACTGTTACCTTTCAACCACTAAAAGGAGAAACTTTTGGTGAAAATCAGCTGAGAAACTTAATTTCAAAAATGTGCATTTTTTTCCAAAGTGTGATTTTGTGAATTTCAAATTAACACTACCTGATTTCAAACTGCAAACAAAACATCTTTTAGGGGTCTAAAAATGAAATTTTTTGTCTAGATCTTGAGAAAAATGATTTTGCAATACTTTTGTGATAAAATGTATAAAATACTAAATAAAATTTTGAATTTATGATTTTTCAAAGTGATGCACAGTTTCTTTTTTCCATTAGTGTAGTATAATATCAGTTGATTAATTTACTCTCAACAGACTGACCAACAGACTGAGTTCATTATAGCCGACTCACCAACAGACCCAATTTAAGGCAAAAACATAATAAATGCCACAAAAACGCATGTCTGTCGGTTTTTCTCTCTTAAAAGTACAGTTATATGTCAAACATACATGATGTACAATTTAAGTTGCGTTTTTCGTAATGCTTTTGACGACTTAATTTTAGCAAAACGCTGTAATGTTTACATTTTTGAATGACAAAATTGATAGAAATATCTCGATGAGTAACACACCTTTCCATTTTGTAGCTTACCAATGTAAGCTCCAGAGAAAAAAAATATATGAATACGTTCAGTATTCAATATTGTTTTGCCCAACATAAATTGTTTCTTTTATCAAAGTAAGTAAAACAGAAATATTTAGTAAAATATATTGACCTTGCTATGTTTTTCTCGATAGTATTTGACCAACAGACTTTAGCCGACTCTTCAACAGACCCATTTCCCATATAGCCTCCATGTAAAATAAAACCAACAGACCGAGTTCTCAGTTAGCCGAGTGAAGGAGGTGAATTGAAACTCGATAGATAGATTATGCAGCCTACATTTCTTCAAGATATCATACATAGCTACTGTAGCTTTCTTCGCGTTAGCCTTCTTTTATTCTAAGAAGCTACCAGATTTTGCAAAAGTTATTCCTAAGTAATTAAATTCATCTACAATATCAATATTCATATCTTTATAATAAAATTTTAAATCTTGAGGTAATCTTCCCTTTGAAAAGACAAGTATCTTACTTTTATCGACGTTAACTTTAAGTTTCCAAAAATCACTTAATGCATTTAATTGTTTCTGTAAATCATCTTTTGACTCTGCTAATAGCACTGTGTCATCGGCATTCTGTATGGATGAAAACTCAAAACGGTTAAAGTTTATCTCAGCTTACTGACAAGTAACCATATTTTTATGGAGGGAAATCTAGTGATGCCAAGCACTGTTCCTACGAAGAAACTAATCAAAACTATAGCATGTATGGTCCAATTAATTGTATTCTAAAAATCAACGAAAAACAAATTCTAAAAATTAGTTTTTGTCCAACAAATCAGTTTTGTCAACCTAAATTATTTTCTTTTGAGTCTTTGGCGATGAGTTAAAGAATTTTTCGATAGGAAATAAAGATTTTGTTACTTTTTAAAATTTAAACTTTTTATATTATTTGTGAGTACAAATGATAAAATTGCCTTGTTTGTGACATTTACAGGTAAGTAAAAATATATTGAATTAAGTAAAATAATTAATAAGATGGAATTTTCTACTTATGTTTTCTCGTTTTGTTTGATTTAGTGCAACCCTGTCTCGACCCGTCTGTGTGTGGCCCCGGTGCAGCCTGTCATGGATAAGTTATGCTGCCTCCAAAAACCATTGTAACAGATGATTATAAAGCAAAATCATACGGATAAATATTAAAGAATGCCATCATTTCTTGTTAATCTGCGATCTACTTTGTTTTGTAGTTTGTTAAACAAGATCTCATCTTCATCGTGTTCAACTACAGAATTATTCGTTCAACTCACTCAGATTTTGTCAACTGTCAAAGAAGGCCAACAAGCATACTGTGACACTATTTATAATTGTAGTGGAATTAATCATAATTATTTGGATTTTAAAGAACTCAAAAGATTTGTTAGATAATTTTAAATCCCGGTCATTCTCCGATGTTCATTTTAATTTTCACATTTTTTTTCAAAGCATCTTATAAAGATAAGATTTGTTACACTTTGGATCAAGTTTACAGTATGCTTGATTTCCTTATTGACAACAAATTTGTCACATTTGGAGGAAAGATTTTTCAACAACAAATCGGCATTCCAATGGGCACAAACTGTGCTCCTCTAATCGCCGACATGTTATTATACTCTCACGAGACTGAATTTCTTCAGGAACTCATAAAGAACAAGAAGATGAAAGAGGCAAGGTCCTTTAATTGCACGTTCAGATATATTGACGTCCTCTCTGTCAACAACTCTTCGTTTGGCAAAAAGATTCCTTGACTATATCCGCCAGAGCTAGAGATTAAAGAAACCACCGAATCCATTTGCTTTACATCATTCTTGGATCTACATCTCAAATTTGACCCGGGTGGTCATTTCAGTACAAAAATTCACGATAAAAGAGACGATTTTAATTTTAGAATTATTATTACTCTATTTTATTCACAAGGTTGGGCGGAGCTTAAATTTCTCAGTCTTTTTGGTACGATTTAAACGAAGAATCCCGAAATAATTGACCCGTGACCAGCCCGGTCAATAAAATAGAGTAATAATTTTCCTAACCTGAAAAGTAACACCAACGTCACCTGCATACGGTAACTATTTTTCACAACTAATTCGATATGCCAACGCTTGTATACATTTTCCAGATTTTTTTATCCGACACCGCGTTCTGTGTAACCGACTATTAGTCAAAGGTTATAAGAAAATACGTCTCATGCGATCCCTAAAAATAATTCTTTCTTCGTTATCAGTCACTGTATCATGTAAGACGAAATGGTTAGTTCTTGCTTTGATTAGTGTTTGGCTAGTTGATGAACTGAGATGTGCACCTTAGCATCCCTAATATAACTTCACAAATATGATGTGTTTTGTGTAAATACTGGACCAAAATATCGCAATTGAAGGCAGGGGGTTCGGTGCGCCTTTAAAACTGGTTAAACACACCGTTTCTTTTGAAATGCCTGCACCAAGTCAGGATCATTGAAATCTTCAATTTTTCCGGTACGTCCTCCTTGTTTTGTCTTGTCTTTTGGACACTTGAGATTGATTCTCCAAGTTCGATAATTTTGTTATTACCTTTATTTACGAGAAATCGATGTCTTCATGCCTACATATTGCCTTTCTTCAAATAACAATAACATTCCATATAGCTGTATACAGGTGAATCTTGGTAAATCGGGTACATGTGACCAGCGTGAACAGGAACTTTTGAGAGGATTAAAAAATGTTTAGAAGGTAAAACCACATTTGTCGGGTTTTAGGAGAAGAAAATACTTTCCTGTCCCAGACCTATACAAACGGTACATCGATGCTGGTGTTTCCTCCGAAAGTCTAGATGATCTCAACTCCTCATTTATCAGATTTGTCTCTTTCTACAACCCTGCCATTCAATACATCTTCGCAATCTCTCAAGAGAAACGTTCCATTCTTTACTTGAATGTAGCACCAAGAATGGAAATTTAGAAACTTTTATATTTTACAAAACTACATAATTTTATGTTGATAGCTATCTGAATTACCAATGTTTTCATCCTCAGAGCTGCAAAAAAGCTATCCCTAAGTCTCATTTTCTGAGGCTTAAAGGTATTTGCAGCAACGAGGAGGACGTCAAAGTTAAGAGTAGTACAATGACATTATTCTTTGTCAAAAGGAGATATCTTAATAACATCTTGGATAAAGCCATCGACAGATGAACACATGTCAAGTGTATTTACATTGTCATTTCTGACTGCAATCCGAAAAGGTAAGAATTTGAGGCAACATCCAGTTTCCGGCTAGTGCAATAATGCAATTATAGCTTTAGACGTCCTTGTTCCATTTTTTCAGGTACCAAGGGTTGTGGTCGACCCATTATGTTACATGTGTCTTCACTTGGGAGACTGAGGAGATAGTCGGCCAATCAAACACATTAAAGTTGAAGAGCGGTTTCGTCTGCATATCTGAAAACGTTATCTATGTCATCCGCTGCGCTTAGTGCTTTAAAATCTACGTAGGGGATTCTTATCGTCCACAGGGAGACAGAATTGCCGAACATAGACTATGTGTTCTTAAATGCGAAGATTGCCAAGTCGGACAGCACTTTTGTTTGCCAAACCACAGCGTCCACGATATGATTATGATGTAATTCTGTCCATAGACGGGCAAATTTCAAAAGTTACACAAATTATTCCCAATGTTATAAGACTGTGTAGAGTGGGTCAATTTTGCTGAAGTAAATAAAAATCAATAATATTCAAAATTTTAAACCGAAGATACTTTGTCCTGAAAATCTAAGAAAATGTATTTTGCCCATTTTTGCTTAAAATTTGCCATTTTAATATGGGAATCCCCCATGAAGGACACGTACAACCAACATGACTTGGGGGATTTTGAGTAGAATGTTATAATAAGAATTTCAAAATTTGTTCTCAAATTATAATTTTGTGAATAAATTATACCTACCTGTCATATCTAGCTTAGCACAAACAAGCTCGCCCGGAAGTAAAAAACCGGTGACTTTCCCTTCCCATTTCCTGTTTCCTTCAAGGTATAAAACCACTAATTCCGAGTCCCATTGATTTCTATGTTAAATTGGACATTTTTAAAATGCTGTAGATTTTTTGTCTGAAGTTCAAATAAAGTGTCAATAGTCTTATTTCAATGCCAAATGATTTGGCTCACTCCAGTTCAAAAACTAGCACATCTTACATTGAATAACGGGAAAAACTGGTTCCCGGTTTAAATCATCCTGAACGTCCGGTACTTTCTAGTCATGTTTGTGGCAAGAATGAGACCCCAAGTAAAAGTAATCTTAAAAATTGACACTTAGCATATATCTGAGCAAACATGGGCTGAAATTGTTTCTAAGATGTTCATCTTTCAAATAAAAGCTCATTTAATGATTTGCATGCAGTAGTTTTAGCTGGGTCAATACTTTAATGGAACTATATTGTCTCAAAATAGGAACTATATTCAGGTTCGTCCTGTACCGGATTGCGAATTAGTGGTTTTATACCTATAACAGAAAAAAACCTCTTTAATACTTGATCATTGTCCTTTTTTACATAAATTGGTTTATTGCGACAAATAAAAGCCTATTTTTATGTATGTTTCTTAAAGACTTTAACTACTGCGGGCCACCTTTTAGACCATATACTTTTATGCGATTAACCAAAAAATCCTGATTTACTAAAAATATCATTTTTGGGGGGAAAGTGGAAAATCTTTACTATTTTCTTACAATTGGATTGAACATTTGCATTTGGTTGTTTATTTGTTATACATTTCTTATATATTTTCCTGCAAAAGTAAAACATAATGTCATTTATAGTGAAAATAATAGGTTAAAGGGCCCTCCCCCTTTTTATGGGCAAAAACATACCAAAAACAATAAAAATCACACTAGGATACTTTTTTTTTAGCTTTAAAACATGCCAGATGACACATAAGACCTTAATGTTTATAAAAAGTCACTTTCAAAGATTGTTGTGTAGAAAAATATTAAAAACAATGCCTAAAATTACCAAAACTCATTACACGTATTAAATTACATTGCGCAAAACTGAATGTATAAAACTAATTTTTCAAGACTGAAATAAATAAGGGGACTAAATGCACTGTTTGCAATCTTAAGACACATAAATCATTCAGTTTCTCTATTCATTTCTTCTACTTGTGAAAAATATCCTTAAAAACATCCTTTTCATATCAATACTGCACTGCATTTGAGCCATGTTACCTAATAGAGGGTGAATATTGTGCTCAGAAAAACAGGTTGTGCCAAGACATTCATCTATTGGCTACTAAAATGCTAAGCATGGTTACTCAGGATCTCAAAAAAGACAATTTTGTTTAAAAATAACAAAAGAATAGGAAAACAAACAGTTTTCTATATTCAGTGGTGAATATTGATAAAGCGCACTTAGGCGCATTATGTCGAACATGTATTTTGCCAATAATGTAACTTGTAAAAGCCAAATCTGTTGAAAACTGGCATAAAATGGCTAAGTGAGATTGTTTAAAGTTATTTAAATCACCAAAATATCATTCCATGGAGTTTAGGGTCTTTTGGAAATTTGTAAGCCAGATAAATACCCAAAAAGGGAAATTTTGAGAGATTAGACAATTTAGGGACCAAATTTTTCAAAAATGCACAACATATGCTGTTTTGGTAGTTTTTCCATATTATTCACATAATGTCCAAACTGTTTACAAAGAAAAAATAGCTTTTTTCAGGAAAAAAGTTTTCTCAGCCATCCAATACAAGGTATAAAACCACTAATTCCGAGTCCCATTGATTTCTATGTTAAATTGGACATTTTTAAAATGCTGTAGATTTTTTGTCTGAAGTTCAAATAAAGTGTCAATAGTCTTATTTCAATGCCAAATGATTTGGCTCACTCCAGTTCAAAAACTAGCACATCTTACATTGAATAACGGGAAAAACTGGTTCCCGGTTTAAATCATCCTGAACGTCCGGTACTTTCTAGTCATGTTTGTGGCAAGAATGAGACCCCAAGTAAAAGTAATCTTAAAAATTGACACTTAGCATATATCTGAGCAAACATGGGCTGAAATTGTTTCTAAGATGTTCATCTTTCAAATAAAAGCTCATTTAATGATTTGCATGCAGTAGTTTTAGCTGGGTCAATACTTTAATGGAACTATATTGTCTCAAAATAGGAACTATATTCAGGTTCGTCCTGTACCGGATTGCGAATTAGTGGTTTTATACCTATAACAGAAAAAAACCTCTTTAATACTTGATCATTGTCCTTTTTTACATAAATTGGTTTATTGCGACAAATAAAAGCCTATTTTTATGTATGTTTCTTAAAGACTTTAACTACTGCGGGCCACCTTTTAGACCATATACTTTTATGCGATTAACCAAAAAATCCTGATTTACTAAAAATATCATTTTTGGGGGGAAAGTGGAAAATCTTTACTATTTTCTTACAATTGGATTGAACATTTGCATTTGGTTGTTTATTTGTTATACATTTCTTATATATTTTCCTGCAAAAGTAAAACATAATGTCATTTATAGTGAAAATAATAGGTTAAAGGGCCCTCCCCCTTTTTATGGGCAAAAACATACCAAAAACAATAAAAATCACACTAGGATACTTTTTTTTTAGCTTTAAAACATGCCAGATGACACATAAGACCTTAATGTTTATAAAAAGTCACTTTCAAAGATTGTTGTGTAGAAAAATATTAAAAACAATGCCTAAAATTACCAAAACTCATTACACGTATTAAATTACATTGCGCAAAACTGAATGTATAAAACTAATTTTTCAAGACTGAAATAAATAAGGGGACTAAATGCACTGTTTGCAATCTTAAGACACATAAATCATTCAGTTTCTCTATTCATTTCTTCTACTTGTGAAAAATATCCTTAAAAACATCCTTTTCATATCAATACTGCACTGCATTTGAGCCATGTTACCTAATAGAGGGTGAATATTGTGCTCAGAAAAACAGGTTGTGCCAAGACATTCATCTATTGGCTACTAAAATGCTAAGCATGGTTACTCAGGATCTCAAAAAAGACAATTTTGTTTAAAAATAACAAAAGAATAGGAAAACAAACAGTTTTCTATATTCAGTGGTGAATATTGATAAAGCGCACTTAGGCGCATTATGTCGAACATGTATTTTGCCAATAATGTAACTTGTAAAAGCCAAATCTGTTGAAAACTGGCATAAAATGGCTAAGTGAGATTGTTTAAAGTTATTTAAATCACCAAAATATCATTCCATGGAGTTTAGGGTCTTTTGGAAATTTGTAAGCCAGATAAATACCCAAAAAGGGAAATTTTGAGAGATTAGACAATTTAGGGACCAAATTTTTCAAAAATGCACAACATATGCTGTTTTGGTAGTTTTTCCATATTATTCACATAATGTCCAAACTGTTTACAAAGAAAAAATAGCTTTTTTCAGGAAAAAAGTTTTCTCAGCCATCCAATACAAGGTATAAAACCACTAATTCCGAGTCCCATTGATTTCTATGTTAAATTGGACATTTTTAAAATGCTGTAGATTTTTTGTCTGAAGTTCAAATAAAGTGTCAATAGTCTTATTTCAATGCCAAATGATTTGGCTCACTCCAGTTCAAAAACTAGCACATCTTACATTGAATAACGGGAAAAACTGGTTCCCGGTTTAAATCATCCTGAACGTCCGGTACTTTCTAGTCATGTTTGTGGCAAGAATGAGACCCCAAGTAAAAGTAATCTTAAAAATTGACACTTAGCATATATCTGAGCAAACATGGGCTGAAATTGTTTCTAAGATGTTCATCTTTCAAATAAAAGCTCATTTAATGATTTGCATGCAGTAGTTTTAGCTGGGTCAATACTTTAATGGAACTATATTGTCTCAAAATAGGAACTATATTCAGGTTCGTCCTGTACCGGATTGCGAATTAGTGGTTTTATACCTATAACAGAAAAAAACCTCTTTAATACTTGATCATTGTCCTTTTTTACATAAATTGGTTTATTGCGACAAATAAAAGCCTATTTTTATGTATGTTTCTTAAAGACTTTAACTACTGCGGGCCACCTTTTAGACCATATACTTTTATGCGATTAACCAAAAAATCCTGATTTACTAAAAATATCATTTTTGGGGGGAAAGTGGAAAATCTTTACTATTTTCTTACAATTGGATTGAACATTTGCATTTGGTTGTTTATTTGTTATACATTTCTTATATATTTTCCTGCAAAAGTAAAACATAATGTCATTTATAGTGAAAATAATAGGTTAAAGGGCCCTCCCCCTTTTTATGGGCAAAAACATACCAAAAACAATAAAAATCACACTAGGATACTTTTTTTTTAGCTTTAAAACATGCCAGATGACACATAAGACCTTAATGTTTATAAAAAGTCACTTTCAAAGATTGTTGTGTAGAAAAATATTAAAAACAATGCCTAAAATTACCAAAACTCATTACACGTATTAAATTACATTGCGCAAAACTGAATGTATAAAACTAATTTTTCAAGACTGAAATAAATAAGGGGACTAAATGCACTGTTTGCAATCTTAAGACACATAAATCATTCAGTTTCTCTATTCATTTCTTCTACTTGTGAAAAATATCCTTAAAAACATCCTTTTCATATCAATACTGCACTGCATTTGAGCCATGTTACCTAATAGAGGGTGAATATTGTGCTCAGAAAAACAGGTTGTGCCAAGACATTCATCTATTGGCTACTAAAATGCTAAGCATGGTTACTCAGGATCTCAAAAAAGACAATTTTGTTTAAAAATAACAAAAGAATAGGAAAACAAACAGTTTTCTATATTCAGTGGTGAATATTGATAAAGCGCACTTAGGCGCATTATGTCGAACATGTATTTTGCCAATAATGTAACTTGTAAAAGCCAAATCTGTTGAAAACTGGCATAAAATGGCTAAGTGAGATTGTTTAAAGTTATTTAAATCACCAAAATATCATTCCATGGAGTTTAGGGTCTTTTGGAAATTTGTAAGCCAGATAAATACCCAAAAAGGGAAATTTTGAGAGATTAGACAATTTAGGGACCAAATTTTTCAAAAATGCACAACATATGCTGTTTTGGTAGTTTTTCCATATTATTCACATAATGTCCAAACTGTTTACAAAGAAAAAATAGCTTTTTTCAGGAAAAAAGTTTTCTCAGCCATCCAATACAAGGTATAAAACCACTAATTCCGAGTCCCATTGATTTCTATGTTAAATTGGACATTTTTAAAATGCTGTAGATTTTTTGTCTGAAGTTCAAATAAAGTGTCAATAGTCTTATTTCAATGCCAAATGATTTGGCTCACTCCAGTTCAAAAACTAGCACATCTTACATTGAATAACGGGAAAAACTGGTTCCCGGTTTAAATCATCCTGAACGTCCGGTACTTTCTAGTCATGTTTGTGGCAAGAATGAGACCCCAAGTAAAAGTAATCTTAAAAATTGACACTTAGCATATATCTGAGCAAACATGGGCTGAAATTGTTTCTAAGATGTTCATCTTTCAAATAAAAGCTCATTTAATGATTTGCATGCAGTAGTTTTAGCTGGGTCAATACTTTAATGGAACTATATTGTCTCAAAATAGGAACTATATTCAGGTTCGTCCTGTACCGGATTGCGAATTAGTGGTTTTATACCTATAACAGAAAAAAACCTCTTTAATACTTGATCATTGTCCTTTTTTACATAAATTGGTTTATTGCGACAAATAAAAGCCTATTTTTATGTATGTTTCTTAAAGACTTTAACTACTGCGGGCCACCTTTTAGACCATATACTTTTATGCGATTAACCAAAAAATCCTGATTTACTAAAAATATCATTTTTGGGGGGAAAGTGGAAAATCTTTACTATTTTCTTACAATTGGATTGAACATTTGCATTTGGTTGTTTATTTGTTATACATTTCTTATATATTTTCCTGCAAAAGTAAAACATAATGTCATTTATAGTGAAAATAATAGGTTAAAGGGCCCTCCCCCTTTTTATGGGCAAAAACATACCAAAAACAATAAAAATCACACTAGGATACTTTTTTTTTAGCTTTAAAACATGCCAGATGACACATAAGACCTTAATGTTTATAAAAAGTCACTTTCAAAGATTGTTGTGTAGAAAAATATTAAAAACAATGCCTAAAATTACCAAAACTCATTACACGTATTAAATTACATTGCGCAAAACTGAATGTATAAAACTAATTTTTCAAGACTGAAATAAATAAGGGGACTAAATGCACTGTTTGCAATCTTAAGACACATAAATCATTCAGTTTCTCTATTCATTTCTTCTACTTGTGAAAAATATCCTTAAAAACATCCTTTTCATATCAATACTGCACTGCATTTGAGCCATGTTACCTAATAGAGGGTGAATATTGTGCTCAGAAAAACAGGTTGTGCCAAGACATTCATCTATTGGCTACTAAAATGCTAAGCATGGTTACTCAGGATCTCAAAAAAGACAATTTTGTTTAAAAATAACAAAAGAATAGGAAAACAAACAGTTTTCTATATTCAGTGGTGAATATTGATAAAGCGCACTTAGGCGCATTATGTCGAACATGTATTTTGCCAATAATGTAACTTGTAAAAGCCAAATCTGTTGAAAACTGGCATAAAATGGCTAAGTGAGATTGTTTAAAGTTATTTAAATCACCAAAATATCATTCCATGGAGTTTAGGGTCTTTTGGAAATTTGTAAGCCAGATAAATACCCAAAAAGGGAAATTTTGAGAGATTAGACAATTTAGGGACCAAATTTTTCAAAAATGCACAACATATGCTGTTTTGGTAGTTTTTCCATATTATTCACATAATGTCCAAACTGTTTACAAAGAAAAAATAGCTTTTTTCAGGAAAAAAGTTTTCTCAGCCATCCAATACAAGGTATAAAACCACTAATTCCGAGTCCCATTGATTTCTATGTTAAATTGGACATTTTTAAAATGCTGTAGATTTTTTGTCTGAAGTTCAAATAAAGTGTCAATAGTCTTATTTCAATGCCAAATGATTTGGCTCACTCCAGTTCAAAAACTAGCACATCTTACATTGAATAACGGGAAAAACTGGTTCCCGGTTTAAATCATCCTGAACGTCCGGTACTTTCTAGTCATGTTTGTGGCAAGAATGAGACCCCAAGTAAAAGTAATCTTAAAAATTGACACTTAGCATATATCTGAGCAAACATGGGCTGAAATTGTTTCTAAGATGTTCATCTTTCAAATAAAAGCTCATTTAATGATTTGCATGCAGTAGTTTTAGCTGGGTCAATACTTTAATGGAACTATATTGTCTCAAAATAGGAACTATATTCAGGTTCGTCCTGTACCGGATTGCGAATTAGTGGTTTTATACCTATAACAGAAAAAAACCTCTTTAATACTTGATCATTGTCCTTTTTTACATAAATTGGTTTATTGCGACAAATAAAAGCCTATTTTTATGTATGTTTCTTAAAGACTTTAACTACTGCGGGCCACCTTTTAGACCATATACTTTTATGCGATTAACCAAAAAATCCTGATTTACTAAAAATATCATTTTTGGGGGGAAAGTGGAAAATCTTTACTATTTTCTTACAATTGGATTGAACATTTGCATTTGGTTGTTTATTTGTTATACATTTCTTATATATTTTCCTGCAAAAGTAAAACATAATGTCATTTATAGTGAAAATAATAGGTTAAAGGGCCCTCCCCCTTTTTATGGGCAAAAACATACCAAAAACAATAAAAATCACACTAGGATACTTTTTTTTTAGCTTTAAAACATGCCAGATGACACATAAGACCTTAATGTTTATAAAAAGTCACTTTCAAAGATTGTTGTGTAGAAAAATATTAAAAACAATGCCTAAAATTACCAAAACTCATTACACGTATTAAATTACATTGCGCAAAACTGAATGTATAAAACTAATTTTTCAAGACTGAAATAAATAAGGGGACTAAATGCACTGTTTGCAATCTTAAGACACATAAATCATTCAGTTTCTCTATTCATTTCTTCTACTTGTGAAAAATATCCTTAAAAACATCCTTTTCATATCAATACTGCACTGCATTTGAGCCATGTTACCTAATAGAGGGTGAATATTGTGCTCAGAAAAACAGGTTGTGCCAAGACATTCATCTATTGGCTACTAAAATGCTAAGCATGGTTACTCAGGATCTCAAAAAAGACAATTTTGTTTAAAAATAACAAAAGAATAGGAAAACAAACAGTTTTCTATATTCAGTGGTGAATATTGATAAAGCGCACTTAGGCGCATTATGTCGAACATGTATTTTGCCAATAATGTAACTTGTAAAAGCCAAATCTGTTGAAAACTGGCATAAAATGGCTAAGTGAGATTGTTTAAAGTTATTTAAATCACCAAAATATCATTCCATGGAGTTTAGGGTCTTTTGGAAATTTGTAAGCCAGATAAATACCCAAAAAGGGAAATTTTGAGAGATTAGACAATTTAGGGACCAAATTTTTCAAAAATGCACAACATATGCTGTTTTGGTAGTTTTTCCATATTATTCACATAATGTCCAAACTGTTTACAAAGAAAAAATAGCTTTTTTCAGGAAAAAAGTTTTCTCAGCCATCCAATACAAGGTATAAAACCACTAATTCCGAGTCCCATTGATTTCTATGTTAAATTGGACATTTTTAAAATGCTGTAGATTTTTTGTCTGAAGTTCAAATAAAGTGTCAATAGTCTTATTTCAATGCCAAATGATTTGGCTCACTCCAGTTCAAAAACTAGCACATCTTACATTGAATAACGGGAAAAACTGGTTCCCGGTTTAAATCATCCTGAACGTCCGGTACTTTCTAGTCATGTTTGTGGCAAGAATGAGACCCCAAGTAAAAGTAATCTTAAAAATTGACACTTAGCATATATCTGAGCAAACATGGGCTGAAATTGTTTCTAAGATGTTCATCTTTCAAATAAAAGCTCATTTAATGATTTGCATGCAGTAGTTTTAGCTGGGTCAATACTTTAATGGAACTATATTGTCTCAAAATAGGAACTATATTCAGGTTCGTCCTGTACCGGATTGCGAATTAGTGGTTTTATACCTATAACAGAAAAAAACCTCTTTAATACTTGATCATTGTCCTTTTTTACATAAATTGGTTTATTGCGACAAATAAAAGCCTATTTTTATGTATGTTTCTTAAAGACTTTAACTACTGCGGGCCACCTTTTAGACCATATACTTTTATGCGATTAACCAAAAAATCCTGATTTACTAAAAATATCATTTTTGGGGGGAAAGTGGAAAATCTTTACTATTTTCTTACAATTGGATTGAACATTTGCATTTGGTTGTTTATTTGTTATACATTTCTTATATATTTTCCTGCAAAAGTAAAACATAATGTCATTTATAGTGAAAATAATAGGTTAAAGGGCCCTCCCCCTTTTTATGGGCAAAAACATACCAAAAACAATAAAAATCACACTAGGATACTTTTTTTTTAGCTTTAAAACATGCCAGATGACACATAAGACCTTAATGTTTATAAAAAGTCACTTTCAAAGATTGTTGTGTAGAAAAATATTAAAAACAATGCCTAAAATTACCAAAACTCATTACACGTATTAAATTACATTGCGCAAAACTGAATGTATAAAACTAATTTTTCAAGACTGAAATAAATAAGGGGACTAAATGCACTGTTTGCAATCTTAAGACACATAAATCATTCAGTTTCTCTATTCATTTCTTCTACTTGTGAAAAATATCCTTAAAAACATCCTTTTCATATCAATACTGCACTGCATTTGAGCCATGTTACCTAATAGAGGGTGAATATTGTGCTCAGAAAAACAGGTTGTGCCAAGACATTCATCTATTGGCTACTAAAATGCTAAGCATGGTTACTCAGGATCTCAAAAAAGACAATTTTGTTTAAAAATAACAAAAGAATAGGAAAACAAACAGTTTTCTATATTCAGTGGTGAATATTGATAAAGCGCACTTAGGCGCATTATGTCGAACATGTATTTTGCCAATAATGTAACTTGTAAAAGCCAAATCTGTTGAAAACTGGCATAAAATGGCTAAGTGAGATTGTTTAAAGTTATTTAAATCACCAAAATATCATTCCATGGAGTTTAGGGTCTTTTGGAAATTTGTAAGCCAGATAAATACCCAAAAAGGGAAATTTTGAGAGATTAGACAATTTAGGGACCAAATTTTTCAAAAATGCACAACATATGCTGTTTTGGTAGTTTTTCCATATTATTCACATAATGTCCAAACTGTTTACAAAGAAAAAATAGCTTTTTTCAGGAAAAAAGTTTTCTCAGCCATCCAATACAAGGTATAAAACCACTAATTCCGAGTCCCATTGATTTCTATGTTAAATTGGACATTTTTAAAATGCTGTAGATTTTTTGTCTGAAGTTCAAATAAAGTGTCAATAGTCTTATTTCAATGCCAAATGATTTGGCTCACTCCAGTTCAAAAACTAGCACATCTTACATTGAATAACGGGAAAAACTGGTTCCCGGTTTAAATCATCCTGAACGTCCGGTACTTTCTAGTCATGTTTGTGGCAAGAATGAGACCCCAAGTAAAAGTAATCTTAAAAATTGACACTTAGCATATATCTGAGCAAACATGGGCTGAAATTGTTTCTAAGATGTTCATCTTTCAAATAAAAGCTCATTTAATGATTTGCATGCAGTAGTTTTAGCTGGGTCAATACTTTAATGGAACTATATTGTCTCAAAATAGGAACTATATTCAGGTTCGTCCTGTACCGGATTGCGAATTAGTGGTTTTATACCTATAACAGAAAAAAACCTCTTTAATACTTGATCATTGTCCTTTTTTACATAAATTGGTTTATTGCGACAAATAAAAGCCTATTTTTATGTATGTTTCTTAAAGACTTTAACTACTGCGGGCCACCTTTTAGACCATATACTTTTATGCGATTAACCAAAAAATCCTGATTTACTAAAAATATCATTTTTGGGGGGAAAGTGGAAAATCTTTACTATTTTCTTACAATTGGATTGAACATTTGCATTTGGTTGTTTATTTGTTATACATTTCTTATATATTTTCCTGCAAAAGTAAAACATAATGTCATTTATAGTGAAAATAATAGGTTAAAGGGCCCTCCCCCTTTTTATGGGCAAAAACATACCAAAAACAATAAAAATCACACTAGGATACTTTTTTTTTAGCTTTAAAACATGCCAGATGACACATAAGACCTTAATGTTTATAAAAAGTCACTTTCAAAGATTGTTGTGTAGAAAAATATTAAAAACAATGCCTAAAATTACCAAAACTCATTACACGTATTAAATTACATTGCGCAAAACTGAATGTATAAAACTAATTTTTCAAGACTGAAATAAATAAGGGGACTAAATGCACTGTTTGCAATCTTAAGACACATAAATCATTCAGTTTCTCTATTCATTTCTTCTACTTGTGAAAAATATCCTTAAAAACATCCTTTTCATATCAATACTGCACTGCATTTGAGCCATGTTACCTAATAGAGGGTGAATATTGTGCTCAGAAAAACAGGTTGTGCCAAGACATTCATCTATTGGCTACTAAAATGCTAAGCATGGTTACTCAGGATCTCAAAAAAGACAATTTTGTTTAAAAATAACAAAAGAATAGGAAAACAAACAGTTTTCTATATTCAGTGGTGAATATTGATAAAGCGCACTTAGGCGCATTATGTCGAACATGTATTTTGCCAATAATGTAACTTGTAAAAGCCAAATCTGTTGAAAACTGGCATAAAATGGCTAAGTGAGATTGTTTAAAGTTATTTAAATCACCAAAATATCATTCCATGGAGTTTAGGGTCTTTTGGAAATTTGTAAGCCAGATAAATACCCAAAAAGGGAAATTTTGAGAGATTAGACAATTTAGGGACCAAATTTTTCAAAAATGCACAACATATGCTGTTTTGGTAGTTTTTCCATATTATTCACATAATGTCCAAACTGTTTACAAAGAAAAAATAGCTTTTTTCAGGAAAAAAGTTTTCTCAGCCATCCAATACAAGGTATAAAACCACTAATTCCGAGTCCCATTGATTTCTATGTTAAATTGGACATTTTTAAAATGCTGTAGATTTTTTGTCTGAAGTTCAAATAAAGTGTCAATAGTCTTATTTCAATGCCAAATGATTTGGCTCACTCCAGTTCAAAAACTAGCACATCTTACATTGAATAACGGGAAAAACTGGTTCCCGGTTTAAATCATCCTGAACGTCCGGTACTTTCTAGTCATGTTTGTGGCAAGAATGAGACCCCAAGTAAAAGTAATCTTAAAAATTGACACTTAGCATATATCTGAGCAAACATGGGCTGAAATTGTTTCTAAGATGTTCATCTTTCAAATAAAAGCTCATTTAATGATTTGCATGCAGTAGTTTTAGCTGGGTCAATACTTTAATGGAACTATATTGTCTCAAAATAGGAACTATATTCAGGTTCGTCCTGTACCGGATTGCGAATTAGTGGTTTTATACCTATAACAGAAAAAAACCTCTTTAATACTTGATCATTGTCCTTTTTTACATAAATTGGTTTATTGCGACAAATAAAAGCCTATTTTTATGTATGTTTCTTAAAGACTTTAACTACTGCGGGCCACCTTTTAGACCATATACTTTTATGCGATTAACCAAAAAATCCTGATTTACTAAAAATATCATTTTTGGGGGGAAAGTGGAAAATCTTTACTATTTTCTTACAATTGGATTGAACATTTGCATTTGGTTGTTTATTTGTTATACATTTCTTATATATTTTCCTGCAAAAGTAAAACATAATGTCATTTATAGTGAAAATAATAGGTTAAAGGGCCCTCCCCCTTTTTATGGGCAAAAACATACCAAAAACAATAAAAATCACACTAGGATACTTTTTTTTTAGCTTTAAAACATGCCAGATGACACATAAGACCTTAATGTTTATAAAAAGTCACTTTCAAAGATTGTTGTGTAGAAAAATATTAAAAACAATGCCTAAAATTACCAAAACTCATTACACGTATTAAATTACATTGCGCAAAACTGAATGTATAAAACTAATTTTTCAAGACTGAAATAAATAAGGGGACTAAATGCACTGTTTGCAATCTTAAGACACATAAATCATTCAGTTTCTCTATTCATTTCTTCTACTTGTGAAAAATATCCTTAAAAACATCCTTTTCATATCAATACTGCACTGCATTTGAGCCATGTTACCTAATAGAGGGTGAATATTGTGCTCAGAAAAACAGGTTGTGCCAAGACATTCATCTATTGGCTACTAAAATGCTAAGCATGGTTACTCAGGATCTCAAAAAAGACAATTTTGTTTAAAAATAACAAAAGAATAGGAAAACAAACAGTTTTCTATATTCAGTGGTGAATATTGATAAAGCGCACTTAGGCGCATTATGTCGAACATGTATTTTGCCAATAATGTAACTTGTAAAAGCCAAATCTGTTGAAAACTGGCATAAAATGGCTAAGTGAGATTGTTTAAAGTTATTTAAATCACCAAAATATCATTCCATGGAGTTTAGGGTCTTTTGGAAATTTGTAAGCCAGATAAATACCCAAAAAGAGAAATTTTGAGAGATTAGACAATTTAGGGACCAAATTTTTCAAAAATGCACAACATATGCTGTTTTGGTAGTTTTTCCATATTATTCACATAATGTCCAAACTGTTTACAAAGAAAAAATAGCTTTTTTCAGGAAAAAAGTTTTCTCAGCCATCCAATACAAGGTATAAAACCACTAATTCCGAGTCCCATTGATTTCTATGTTAAATTGGACATTTTTAAAATGCTGTAGATTTTTTGTCTGAAGTTCAAATAAAGTGTCAATAGTCTTATTTCAATGCCAAATGATTTGGCTCACTCCAGTTCAAAAACTAGCACATCTTACATTGAATAACGGGAAAAACTGGTTCCCGGTTTAAATCATCCTGAACGTCCGGTACTTTCTAGTCATGTTTGTGGCAAGAATGAGACCCCAAGTAAAAGTAATCTTAAAAATTGACACTTAGCATATATCTGAGCAAACATGGGCTGAAATTGTTTCTAAGATGTTCATCTTTCAAATAAAAGCTCATTTAATGATTTGCATGCAGTAGTTTTAGCTGGGTCAATACTTTAATGGAACTATATTGTCTCAAAATAGGAACTATATTCAGGTTCGTCCTGTACCGGATTGCGAATTAGTGGTTTTATACCTATAACAGAAAAAAACCTCTTTAATACTTGATCATTGTCCTTTTTTACATAAATTGGTTTATTGCGACAAATAAAAGCCTATTTTTATGTATGTTTCTTAAAGACTTTAACTACTGCGGGCCACCTTTTAGACCATATACTTTTATGCGATTAACCAAAAAATCCTGATTTACTAAAAATATCATTTTTGGGGGGAAAGTGGAAAATCTTTACTATTTTCTTACAATTGGATTGAACATTTGCATTTGGTTGTTTATTTGTTATACATTTCTTATATATTTTCCTGCAAAAGTAAAACATAATGTCATTTATAGTGAAAATAATAGGTTAAAGGGCCCTCCCCCTTTTTATGGGCAAAAACATACCAAAAACAATAAAAATCACACTAGGATACTTTTTTTTTAGCTTTAAAACATGCCAGATGACACATAAGACCTTAATGTTTATAAAAAGTCACTTTCAAAGATTGTTGTGTAGAAAAATATTAAAAACAATGCCTAAAATTACCAAAACTCATTACACGTATTAAATTACATTGCGCAAAACTGAATGTATAAAACTAATTTTTCAAGACTGAAATAAATAAGGGGACTAAATGCACTGTTTGCAATCTTAAGACACATAAATCATTCAGTTTCTCTATTCATTTCTTCTACTTGTGAAAAATATCCTTAAAAACATCCTTTTCATATCAATACTGCACTGCATTTGAGCCATGTTACCTAATAGAGGGTGAATATTGTGCTCAGAAAAACAGGTTGTGCCAAGACATTCATCTATTGGCTACTAAAATGCTAAGCATGGTTACTCAGGATCTCAAAAAAGACAATTTTGTTTAAAAATAACAAAAGAATAGGAAAACAAACAGTTTTCTATATTCAGTGGTGAATATTGATAAAGCGCACTTAGGCGCATTATGTCGAACATGTATTTTGCCAATAATGTAACTTGTAAAAGCCAAATCTGTTGAAAACTGGCATAAAATGGCTAAGTGAGATTGTTTAAAGTTATTTAAATCACCAAAATATCATTCCATGGAGTTTAGGGTCTTTTGGAAATTTGTAAGCCAGATAAATACCCAAAAAGGGAAATTTTGAGAGATTAGACAACTTAGGGACCAAATTTTTCAAAAATGCACAACATATGCTGTTTTGGTAGTTTTTCCATATTATTCACATAATGTCCAAACTGTTTACAAAGAAAAAATAGCTTTTTTCAGGAAAAAAGTTTTCTCAGCCATCCAATACAAGGTATAAAACCACTAATTCCGAGTCCCATTGATTTCTATGTTAAATTGGACATTTTTAAAATGCTGTAGATTTTTTGTCTGAAGTTCAAATAAAGTGTCAATAGTCTTATTTCAATGCCAAATGATTTGGCTCACTCCAGTTCAAAAACTAGCACATCTTACATTGAATAACGGGAAAAACTGGTTCCCGGTTTAAATCATCCTGAACGTCCGGTACTTTCTAGTCATGTTTGTGGCAAGAATGAGACCCCAAGTAAAAGTAATCTTAAAAATTGACACTTAGCATATATCTGAGCAAACATGGGCTGAAATTGTTTCTAAGATGTTCATCTTTCAAATAAAAGCTCATTTAATGATTTGCATGCAGTAGTTTTAGCTGGGTCAATACTTTAATGGAACTATATTGTCTCAAAATAGGAACTATATTCAGGTTCGTCCTGTACCGGATTGCGAATTAGTGGTTTTATACCTATAACAGAAAAAAACCTCTTTAATACTTGATCATTGTCCTTTTTTACATAAATTGGTTTATTGCGACAAATAAAAGCCTATTTTTATGTATGTTTCTTAAAGACTTTAACTACTGCGGGCCACCTTTTAGACCATATACTTTTATGCGATTAACCAAAAAATCCTGATTTACTAAAAATATCATTTTTGGGGGGAAAGTGGAAAATCTTTACTATTTTCTTACAATTGGATTGAACATTTGCATTTGGTTGTTTATTTGTTATACATTTCTTATATATTTTCCTGCAAAAGTAAAACATAATGTCATTTATAGTGAAAATAATAGGTTAAAGGGCCCTCCCCCTTTTTATGGGCAAAAACATACCAAAAACAATAAAAATCACACTAGGATACTTTTTTTTTAGCTTTAAAACATGCCAGATGACACATAAGACCTTAATGTTTATAAAAAGTCACTTTCAAAGATTGTTGTGTAGAAAAATATTAAAAACAATGCCTAAAATTACCAAAACTCATTACACGTATTAAATTACATTGCGCAAAACTGAATGTATAAAACTAATTTTTCAAGACTGAAATAAATAAGGGGACTAAATGCACTGTTTGCAATCTTAAGACACATAAATCATTCAGTTTCTCTATTCATTTCTTCTACTTGTGAAAAATATCCTTAAAAACATCCTTTTCATATCAATACTGCACTGCATTTGAGCCATGTTACCTAATAGAGGGTGAATATTGTGCTCAGAAAAACAGGTTGTGCCAAGACATTCATCTATTGGCTACTAAAATGCTAAGCATGGTTACTCAGGATCTCAAAAAAGACAATTTTGTTTAAAAATAACAAAAGAATAGGAAAACAAACAGTTTTCTATATTCAGTGGTGAATATTGATAAAGCGCACTTAGGCGCATTATGTCGAACATGTATTTTGCCAATAATGTAACTTGTAAAAGCCAAATCTGTTGAAAACTGGCATAAAATGGCTAAGTGAGATTGTTTAAAGTTATTTAAATCACCAAAATATCATTCCATGGAGTTTAGGGTCTTTTGGAAATTTGTAAGCCAGATAAATACCCAAAAAGGGAAATTTTGAGAGATTAGACAATTTAGGGACCAAATTTTTCAAAAATGCACAACATATGCTGTTTTGGTAGTTTTTCCATATTATTCACATAATGTCCAAACTGTTTACAAAGAAAAAATAGCTTTTTTCAGGAAAAAAGTTTTCTCAGCCATCCAATACAACAGAAAAAAACCTCTTTAATACTTGATCATTGTCCTTTTTTACATAAATTGGTTTATTGCGACAAATAAAAGCCTATTTTTATGTATGTTTCTTAAAGACTTTAACTACTGCGGGCCACCTTTTAGACCATATACTTTTATGCGATTAACCAAAAAATCCTGATTTACTAAAAATATCATTTTTGGGGGGAAAGTGGAAAATCTTTACTATTTTCTTACAATTGGATTGAACATTTGCATTTGGTTGTTTATTTGTTATACATTTCTTATATATTTTCCTGCAAAAGTAAAACATAATGTCATTTATAGTGAAAATAATAGGTTAAAGGGCCCTCCCCCTTTTTATGGGCAAAAACATACCAAAAACAATAAAAATCACACTAGGATACTTTTTTTTTAGCTTTAAAACATGCCAGATGACACATAAGACCTTAATGTTTATAAAAAGTCACTTTCAAAGATTGTTGTGTAGAAAAATATTAAAAACAATGCCTAAAATTACCAAAACTCATTACACGTATTAAATTACATTGCGCAAAACTGAATGTATAAAACTAATTTTTCAAGACTGAAATAAATAAGGGGACTAAATGCACTGTTTGCAATCTTAAGACACATAAATCATTCAGTTTCTCTATTCATTTCTTCTACTTGTGAAAAATATCCTTAAAAACATCCTTTTCATATCAATACTGCACTGCATTTGAGCCATGTTACCTAATAGAGGGTGAATATTGTGCTCAGAAAAACAGGTTGTGCCAAGACATTCATCTATTGGCTACTAAAATGCTAAGCATGGTTACTCAGGATCTCAAAAAAGACAATTTTGTTTAAAAATAACAAAAGAATAGGAAAACAAACAGTTTTCTATATTCAGTGGTGAATATTGATAAAGCGCACTTAGGCGCATTATGTCGAACATGTATTTTGCCAATAATGTAACTTGTAAAAGCCAAATCTGTTGAAAACTGGCATAAAATGGCTAAGTGAGATTGTTTAAAGTTATTTAAATCACCAAAATATCATTCCATGGAGTTTAGGGTCTTTTGGAAATTTGTAAGCCAGATAAATACCCAAAAAGGGAAATTTTGAGAGATTAGACAATTTAGGGACCAAATTTTTCAAAAATGCACAACATATGCTGTTTTGGTAGTTTTTCCATATTATTCACATAATGTCCAAACTGTTTACAAAGAAAAAATAGCTTTTTTCAGGAAAAAAGTTTTCTCAGCCATCCAATACAAGGTATAAAACCACTAATTCCGAGTCCCATTGATTTCTATGTTAAATTGGACATTTTTAAAATGCTGTAGATTTTTTGTCTGAAGTTCAAATAAAGTGTCAATAGTCTTATTTCAATGCCAAATGATTTGGCTCACTCCAGTTCAAAAACTAGCACATCTTACATTGAATAACGGGAAAAACTGGTTCCCGGTTTAAATCATCCTGAACGTCCGGTACTTTCTAGTCATGTTTGTGGCAAGAATGAGACCCCAAGTAAAAGTAATCTTAAAAATTGACACTTAGCATATATCTGAGCAAACATGGGCTGAAATTGTTTCTAAGATGTTCATCTTTCAAATAAAAGCTCATTTAATGATTTGCATGCAGTAGTTTTAGCTGGGTCAATACTTTAATGGAACTATATTGTCTCAAAATAGGAACTATATTCAGGTTCGTCCTGTACCGGATTGCGAATTAGTGGTTTTATACCTATAACAGAAAAAAACCTCTTTAATACTTGATCATTGTCCTTTTTTACATAAATTGGTTTATTGCGACAAATAAAAGCCTATTTTTATGTATGTTTCTTAAAGACTTTAACTACTGCGGGCCACCTTTTAGACCATATACTTTTATGCGATTAACCAAAAAATCCTGATTTACTAAAAATATCATTTTTGGGGGGAAAGTGGAAAATCTTTACTATTTTCTTACAATTGGATTGAACATTTGCATTTGGTTGTTTATTTGTTATACATTTCTTATATATTTTCCTGCAAAAGTAAAACATAATGTCATTTATAGTGAAAATAATAGGTTAAAGGGCCCTCCCCCTTTTTATGGGCAAAAACATACCAAAAACAATAAAAATCACACTAGGATACTTTTTTTTTAGCTTTAAAACATGCCAGATGACACATAAGACCTTAATGTTTATAAAAAGTCACTTTCAAAGATTGTTGTGTAGAAAAATATTAAAAACAATGCCTAAAATTACCAAAACTCATTACACGTATTAAATTACATTGCGCAAAACTGAATGTATAAAACTAATTTTTCAAGACTGAAATAAATAAGGGGACTAAATGCACTGTTTGCAATCTTAAGACACATAAATCATTCAGTTTCTCTATTCATTTCTTCTACTTGTGAAAAATATCCTTAAAAACATCCTTTTCATATCAATACTGCACTGCATTTGAGCCATGTTACCTAATAGAGGGTGAATATTGTGCTCAGAAAAACAGGTTGTGCCAAGACATTCATCTATTGGCTACTAAAATGCTAAGCATGGTTACTCAGGATCTCAAAAAAGACAATTTTGTTTAAAAATAACAAAAGAATAGGAAAACAAACAGTTTTCTATATTCAGTGGTGAATATTGATAAAGCGCACTTAGGCGCATTATGTCGAACATGTATTTTGCCAATAATGTAACTTGTAAAAGCCAAATCTGTTGAAAACTGGCATAAAATGGCTAAGTGAGATTGTTTAAAGTTATTTAAATCACCAAAATATCATTCCATGGAGTTTAGGGTCTTTTGGAAATTTGTAAGCCAGATAAATACCCAAAAAGGGAAATTTTGAGAGATTAGACAATTTAGGGACCAAATTTTTCAAAAATGCACAACATATGCTGTTTTGGTAGTTTTTCCATATTATTCACATAATGTCCAAACTGTTTACAAAGAAAAAATAGCTTTTTTCAGGAAAAAAGTTTTCTCAGCCATCCAATACAAGGTATAAAACCACTAATTCCGAGTCCCATTGATTTCTATGTTAAATTGGACATTTTTAAAATGCTGTAGATTTTTTGTCTGAAGTTCAAATAAAGTGTCAATAGTCTTATTTCAATGCCAAATGATTTGGCTCACTCCAGTTCAAAAACTAGCACATCTTACATTGAATAACGGGAAAAACTGGTTCCCGGTTTAAATCATCCTGAACGTCCGGTACTTTCTAGTCATGTTTGTGGCAAGAATGAGACCCCAAGTAAAAGTAATCTTAAAAATTGACACTTAGCATATATCTGAGCAAACATGGGCTGAAATTGTTTCTAAGATGTTCATCTTTCAAATAAAAGCTCATTTAATGATTTGCATGCAGTAGTTTTAGCTGGGTCAATACTTTAATGGAACTATATTGTCTCAAAATAGGAACTATATTCAGGTTCGTCCTGTACCGGATTGCGAATTAGTGGTTTTATACCTATAACAGAAAAAAACCTCTTTAATACTTGATCATTGTCCTTTTTTACATAAATTGGTTTATTGCGACAAATAAAAGCCTATTTTTATGTATGTTTCTTAAAGACTTTAACTACTGCGGGCCACCTTTTAGACCATATACTTTTATGCGATTAACCAAAAAATCCTGATTTACTAAAAATATCATTTTTGGGGGGAAAGTGGAAAATCTTTACTATTTTCTTACAATTGGATTGAACATTTGCATTTGGTTGTTTATTTGTTATACATTTCTTATATATTTTCCTGCAAAAGTAAAACATAATGTCATTTATAGTGAAAATAATAGGTTAAAGGGCCCTCCCCCTTTTTATGGGCAAAAACATACCAAAAACAATAAAAATCACACTAGGATACTTTTTTTTTAGCTTTAAAACATGCCAGATGACACATAAGACCTTAATGTTTATAAAAAGTCACTTTCAAAGATTGTTGTGTAGAAAAATATTAAAAACAATGCCTAAAATTACCAAAACTCATTACACGTATTAAATTACATTGCGCAAAACTGAATGTATAAAACTAATTTTTCAAGACTGAAATAAATAAGGGGACTAAATGCACTGTTTGCAATCTTAAGACACATAAATCATTCAGTTTCTCTATTCATTTCTTCTACTTGTGAAAAATATCCTTAAAAACATCCTTTTCATATCAATACTGCACTGCATTTGAGCCATGTTACCTAATAGAGGGTGAATATTGTGCTCAGAAAAACAGGTTGTGCCAAGACATTCATCTATTGGCTACTAAAATGCTAAGCATGGTTACTCAGGATCTCAAAAAAGACAATTTTGTTTAAAAATAACAAAAGAATAGGAAAACAAACAGTTTTCTATATTCAGTGGTGAATATTGATAAAGCGCACTTAGGCGCATTATGTCGAACATGTATTTTGCCAATAATGTAACTTGTAAAAGCCAAATCTGTTGAAAACTGGCATAAAATGGCTAAGTGAGATTGTTTAAAGTTATTTAAATCACCAAAATATCATTCCATGGAGTTTAGGGTCTTTTGGAAATTTGTAAGCCAGATAAATACCCAAAAAGGGAAATTTTGAGAGATTAGACAATTTAGGGACCAAATTTTTCAAAAATGCACAACATATGCTGTTTTGGTAGTTTTTCCATATTATTCACATAATGTCCAAACTGTTTACAAAGAAAAAATAGCTTTTTTCAGGAAAAAAGTTTTCTCAGCCATCCAATACAAGGTATAAAACCACTAATTCCGAGTCCCATTGATTTCTATGTTAAATTGGACATTTTTAAAATGCTGTAGATTTTTTGTCTGAAGTTCAAATAAAGTGTCAATAGTCTTATTTCAATGCCAAATGATTTGGCTCACTCCAGTTCAAAAACTAGCACATCTTACATTGAATAACGGGAAAAACTGGTTCCCGGTTTAAATCATCCTGAACGTCCGGTACTTTCTAGTCATGTTTGTGGCAAGAATGAGACCCCAAGTAAAAGTAATCTTAAAAATTGACACTTAGCATATATCTGAGCAAACATGGGCTGAAATTGTTTCTAAGATGTTCATCTTTCAAATAAAAGCTCATTTAATGATTTGCATGCAGTAGTTTTAGCTGGGTCAATACTTTAATGGAACTATATTGTCTCAAAATAGGAACTATATTCAGGTTCGTCCTGTACCGGATTGCGAATTAGTGGTTTTATACCTATAACAGAAAAAAACCTCTTTAATACTTGATCATTGTCCTTTTTTACATAAATTGGTTTATTGCGACAAATAAAAGCCTATTTTTATGTATGTTTCTTAAAGACTTTAACTACTGCGGGCCACCTTTTAGACCATATACTTTTATGCGATTAACCAAAAAATCCTGATTTACTAAAAATATCATTTTTGGGGGGAAAGTGGAAAATCTTTACTATTTTCTTACAATTGGATTGAACATTTGCATTTGGTTGTTTATTTGTTATACATTTCTTATATATTTTCCTGCAAAAGTAAAACATAATGTCATTTATAGTGAAAATAATAGGTTAAAGGGCCCTCCCCCTTTTTATGGGCAAAAACATACCAAAAACAATAAAAATCACACTAGGATACTTTTTTTTTAGCTTTAAAACATGCCAGATGACACATAAGACCTTAATGTTTATAAAAAGTCACTTTCAAAGATTGTTGTGTAGAAAAATATTAAAAACAATGCCTAAAATTACCAAAACTCATTACACGTATTAAATTACATTGCGCAAAACTGAATGTATAAAACTAATTTTTCAAGACTGAAATAAATAAGGGGACTAAATGCACTGTTTGCAATCTTAAGACACATAAATCATTCAGTTTCTCTATTCATTTCTTCTACTTGTGAAAAATATCCTTAAAAACATCCTTTTCATATCAATACTGCACTGCATTTGAGCCATGTTACCTAATAGAGGGTGAATATTGTGCTCAGAAAAACAGGTTGTGCCAAGACATTCATCTATTGGCTACTAAAATGCTAAGCATGGTTACTCAGGATCTCAAAAAAGACAATTTTGTTTAAAAATAACAAAAGAATAGGAAAACAAACAGTTTTCTATATTCAGTGGTGAATATTGATAAAGCGCACTTAGGCGCATTATGTCGAACATGTATTTTGCCAATAATGTAACTTGTAAAAGCCAAATCTGTTGAAAACTGGCATAAAATGGCTAAGTGAGATTGTTTAAAGTTATTTAAATCACCAAAATATCATTCCATGGAGTTTAGGGTCTTTTGGAAATTTGTAAGCCAGATAAATACCCAAAAAGGGAAATTTTGAGAGATTAGACAATTTAGGGACCAAATTTTTCAAAAATGCACAACATATGCTGTTTTGGTAGTTTTTCCATATTATTCACATAATGTCCAAACTGTTTACAAAGAAAAAATAGCTTTTTTCAGGAAAAAAGTTTTCTCAGCCATCCAATACAAGGTATAAAACCACTAATTCCGAGTCCCATTGATTTCTATGTTAAATTGGACATTTTTAAAATGCTGTAGATTTTTTGTCTGAAGTTCAAATAAAGTGTCAATAGTCTTATTTCAATGCCAAATGATTTGGCTCACTCCAGTTCAAAAACTAGCACATCTTACATTGAATAACGGGAAAAACTGGTTCCCGGTTTAAATCATCCTGAACGTCCGGTACTTTCTAGTCATGTTTGTGGCAAGAATGAGACCCCAAGTAAAAGTAATCTTAAAAATTGACACTTAGCATATATCTGAGCAAACATGGGCTGAAATTGTTTCTAAGATGTTCATCTTTCAAATAAAAGCTCATTTAATGATTTGCATGCAGTAGTTTTAGCTGGGTCAATACTTTAATGGAACTATATTGTCTCAAAATAGGAACTATATTCAGGTTCGTCCTGTACCGGATTGCGAATTAGTGGTTTTATACCTATAACAGAAAAAAACCTCTTTAATACTTGATCATTGTCCTTTTTTACATAAATTGGTTTATTGCGACAAATAAAAGCCTATTTTTATGTATGTTTCTTAAAGACTTTAACTACTGCGGGCCACCTTTTAGACCATATACTTTTATGCGATTAACCAAAAAATCCTGATTTACTAAAAATATCATTTTTGGGGGGAAAGTGGAAAATCTTTACTATTTTCTTACAATTGGATTGAACATTTGCATTTGGTTGTTTATTTGTTATACATTTCTTATATATTTTCCTGCAAAAGTAAAACATAATGTCATTTATAGTGAAAATAATAGGTTAAAGGGCCCTCCCCCTTTTTATGGGCAAAAACATACCAAAAACAATAAAAATCACACTAGGATACTTTTTTTTTAGCTTTAAAACATGCCAGATGACACATAAGACCTTAATGTTTATAAAAAGTCACTTTCAAAGATTGTTGTGTAGAAAAATATTAAAAACAATGCCTAAAATTACCAAAACTCATTACACGTATTAAATTACATTGCGCAAAACTGAATGTATAAAACTAATTTTTCAAGACTGAAATAAATAAGGGGACTAAATGCACTGTTTGCAATCTTAAGACACATAAATCATTCAGTTTCTCTATTCATTTCTTCTACTTGTGAAAAATATCCTTAAAAACATCCTTTTCATATCAATACTGCACTGCATTTGAGCCATGTTACCTAATAGAGGGTGAATATTGTGCTCAGAAAAACAGGTTGTGCCAAGACATTCATCTATTGGCTACTAAAATGCTAAGCATGGTTACTCAGGATCTCAAAAAAGACAATTTTGTTTAAAAATAACAAAAGAATAGGAAAACAAACAGTTTTCTATATTCAGTGGTGAATATTGATAAAGCGCACTTAGGCGCATTATGTCGAACATGTATTTTGCCAATAATGTAACTTGTAAAAGCCAAATCTGTTGAAAACTGGCATAAAATGGCTAAGTGAGATTGTTTAAAGTTATTTAAATCACCAAAATATCATTCCATGGAGTTTAGGGTCTTTTGGAAATTTGTAAGCCAGATAAATACCCAAAAAGGGAAATTTTGAGAGATTAGACAATTTAGGGACCAAATTTTTCAAAAATGCACAACATATGCTGTTTTGGTAGTTTTTCCATATTATTCACATAATGTCCAAACTGTTTACAAAGAAAAAATAGCTTTTTTCAGGAAAAAAGTTTTCTCAGCCATCCAATACAAGGTATAAAACCACTAATTCCGAGTCCCATTGATTTCTATGTTAAATTGGACATTTTTAAAATGCTGTAGATTTTTTGTCTGAAGTTCAAATAAAGTGTCAATAGTCTTATTTCAATGCCAAATGATTTGGCTCACTCCAGTTCAAAAACTAGCACATCTTACATTGAATAACGGGAAAAACTGGTTCCCGGTTTAAATCATCCTGAACGTCCGGTACTTTCTAGTCATGTTTGTGGCAAGAATGAGACCCCAAGTAAAAGTAATCTTAAAAATTGACACTTAGCATATATCTGAGCAAACATGGGCTGAAATTGTTTCTAAGATGTTCATCTTTCAAATAAAAGCTCATTTAATGATTTGCATGCAGTAGTTTTAGCTGGGTCAATACTTTAATGGAACTATATTGTCTCAAAATAGGAACTATATTCAGGTTCGTCCTGTACCGGATTGCGAATTAGTGGTTTTATACCTATAACAGAAAAAAACCTCTTTAATACTTGATCATTGTCCTTTTTTACATAAATTGGTTTATTGCGACAAATAAAAGCCTATTTTTATGTATGTTTCTTAAAGACTTTAACTACTGCGGGCCACCTTTTAGACCATATACTTTTATGCGATTAACCAAAAAATCCTGATTTACTAAAAATATCATTTTTGGGGGGAAAGTGGAAAATCTTTACTATTTTCTTACAATTGGATTGAACATTTGCATTTGGTTGTTTATTTGTTATACATTTCTTATATATTTTCCTGCAAAAGTAAAACATAATGTCATTTATAGTGAAAATAATAGGTTAAAGGGCCCTCCCCCTTTTTATGGGCAAAAACATACCAAAAACAATAAAAATCACACTAGGATACTTTTTTTTTAGCTTTAAAACATGCCAGATGACACATAAGACCTTAATGTTTATAAAAAGTCACTTTCAAAGATTGTTGTGTAGAAAAATATTAAAAACAATGCCTAAAATTACCAAAACTCATTACACGTATTAAATTACATTGCGCAAAACTGAATGTATAAAACTAATTTTTCAAGACTGAAATAAATAAGGGGACTAAATGCACTGTTTGCAATCTTAAGACACATAAATCATTCAGTTTCTCTATTCATTTCTTCTACTTGTGAAAAATATCCTTAAAAACATCCTTTTCATATCAATACTGCACTGCATTTGAGCCATGTTACCTAATAGAGGGTGAATATTGTGCTCAGAAAAACAGGTTGTGCCAAGACATTCATCTATTGGCTACTAAAATGCTAAGCATGGTTACTCAGGATCTCAAAAAAGACAATTTTGTTTAAAAATAACAAAAGAATAGGAAAACAAACAGTTTTCTATATTCAGTGGTGAATATTGATAAAGCGCACTTAGGCGCATTATGTCGAACATGTATTTTGCCAATAATGTAACTTGTAAAAGCCAAATCTGTTGAAAACTGGCATAAAATGGCTAAGTGAGATTGTTTAAAGTTATTTAAATCACCAAAATATCATTCCATGGAGTTTAGGGTCTTTTGGAAATTTGTAAGCCAGATAAATACCCAAAAAGGGAAATTTTGAGAGATTAGACAATTTAGGGACCAAATTTTTCAAAAATGCACAACATATGCTGTTTTGGTAGTTTTTCCATATTATTCACATAATGTCCAAACTGTTTACAAAGAAAAAATAGCTTTTTTCAGGAAAAAAGTTTTCTCAGCCATCCAATACAAGGTATAAAACCACTAATTCCGAGTCCCATTGATTTCTATGTTAAATTGGACATTTTTAAAATGCTGTAGATTTTTTGTCTGAAGTTCAAATAAAGTGTCAATAGTCTTATTTCAATGCCAAATGATTTGGCTCACTCCAGTTCAAAAACTAGCACATCTTACATTGAATAACGGGAAAAACTGGTTCCCGGTTTAAATCATCCTGAACGTCCGGTACTTTCTAGTCATGTTTGTGGCAAGAATGAGACCCCAAGTAAAAGTAATCTTAAAAATTGACACTTAGCATATATCTGAGCAAACATGGGCTGAAATTGTTTCTAAGATGTTCATCTTTCAAATAAAAGCTCATTTAATGATTTGCATGCAGTAGTTTTAGCTGGGTCAATACTTTAATGGAACTATATTGTCTCAAAATAGGAACTATATTCAGGTTCGTCCTGTACCGGATTGCGAATTAGTGGTTTTATACCTATAACAGAAAAAAACCTCTTTAATACTTGATCATTGTCCTTTTTTACATAAATTGGTTTATTGCGACAAATAAAAGCCTATTTTTATGTATGTTTCTTAAAGACTTTAACTACTGCGGGCCACCTTTTAGACCATATACTTTTATGCGATTAACCAAAAAATCCTGATTTACTAAAAATATCATTTTTGGGGGGAAAGTGGAAAATCTTTACTATTTTCTTACAATTGGATTGAACATTTGCATTTGGTTGTTTATTTGTTATACATTTCTTATATATTTTCCTGCAAAAGTAAAACATAATGTCATTTATAGTGAAAATAATAGGTTAAAGGGCCCTCCCCCTTTTTATGGGCAAAAACATACCAAAAACAATAAAAATCACACTAGGATACTTTTTTTTTAGCTTTAAAACATGCCAGATGACACATAAGACCTTAATGTTTATAAAAAGTCACTTTCAAAGATTGTTGTGTAGAAAAATATTAAAAACAATGCCTAAAATTACCAAAACTCATTACACGTATTAAATTACATTGCGCAAAACTGAATGTATAAAACTAATTTTTCAAGACTGAAATAAATAAGGGGACTAAATGCACTGTTTGCAATCTTAAGACACATAAATCATTCAGTTTCTCTATTCATTTCTTCTACTTGTGAAAAATATCCTTAAAAACATCCTTTTCATATCAATACTGCACTGCATTTGAGCCATGTTACCTAATAGAGGGTGAATATTGTGCTCAGAAAAACAGGTTGTGCCAAGACATTCATCTATTGGCTACTAAAATGCTAAGCATGGTTACTCAGGATCTCAAAAAAGACAATTTTGTTTAAAAATAACAAAAGAATAGGAAAACAAACAGTTTTCTATATTCAGTGGTGAATATTGATAAAGCGCACTTAGGCGCATTATGTCGAACATGTATTTTGCCAATAATGTAACTTGTAAAAGCCAAATCTGTTGAAAACTGGCATAAAATGGCTAAGTGAGATTGTTTAAAGTTATTTAAATCACCAAAATATCATTCCATGGAGTTTAGGGTCTTTTGGAAATTTGTAAGCCAGATAAATACCCAAAAAGGGAAATTTTGAGAGATTAGACAATTTAGGGACCAAATTTTTCAAAAATGCACAACATATGCTGTTTTGGTAGTTTTTCCATATTATTCACATAATGTCCAAACTGTTTACAAAGAAAAAATAGCTTTTTTCAGGAAAAAAGTTTTCTCAGCCATCCAATACAAGGTATAAAACCACTAATTCCGAGTCCCATTGATTTCTATGTTAAATTGGACATTTTTAAAATGCTGTAGATTTTTTGTCTGAAGTTCAAATAAAGTGTCAATAGTCTTATTTCAATGCCAAATGATTTGGCTCACTCCAGTTCAAAAACTAGCACATCTTACATTGAATAACGGGAAAAACTGGTTCCCGGTTTAAATCATCCTGAACGTCCGGTACTTTCTAGTCATGTTTGTGGCAAGAATGAGACCCCAAGTAAAAGTAATCTTAAAAATTGACACTTAGCATATATCTGAGCAAACATGGGCTGAAATTGTTTCTAAGATGTTCATCTTTCAAATAAAAGCTCATTTAATGATTTGCATGCAGTAGTTTTAGCTGGGTCAATACTTTAATGGAACTATATTGTCTCAAAATAGGAACTATATTCAGGTTCGTCCTGTACCGGATTGCGAATTAGTGGTTTTATACCTATAACAGAAAAAAACCTCTTTAATACTTGATCATTGTCCTTTTTTACATAAATTGGTTTATTGCGACAAATAAAAGCCTATTTTTATGTATGTTTCTTAAAGACTTTAACTACTGCGGGCCACCTTTTAGACCATATACTTTTATGCGATTAACCAAAAAATCCTGATTTACTAAAAATATCATTTTTGGGGGGAAAGTGGAAAATCTTTACTATTTTCTTACAATTGGATTGAACATTTGCATTTGGTTGTTTATTTGTTATACATTTCTTATATATTTTCCTGCAAAAGTAAAACATAATGTCATTTATAGTGAAAATAATAGGTTAAAGGGCCCTCCCCCTTTTTATGGGCAAAAACATACCAAAAACAATAAAAATCACACTAGGATACTTTTTTTTTAGCTTTAAAACATGCCAGATGACACATAAGACCTTAATGTTTATAAAAAGTCACTTTCAAAGATTGTTGTGTAGAAAAATATTAAAAACAATGCCTAAAATTACCAAAACTCATTACACGTATTAAATTACATTGCGCAAAACTGAATGTATAAAACTAATTTTTCAAGACTGAAATAAATAAGGGGACTAAATGCACTGTTTGCAATCTTAAGACACATAAATCATTCAGTTTCTCTATTCATTTCTTCTACTTGTGAAAAATATCCTTAAAAACATCCTTTTCATATCAATACTGCACTGCATTTGAGCCATGTTACCTAATAGAGGGTGAATATTGTGCTCAGAAAAACAGGTTGTGCCAAGACATTCATCTATTGGCTACTAAAATGCTAAGCATGGTTACTCAGGATCTCAAAAAAGACAATTTTGTTTAAAAATAACAAAAGAATAGGAAAACAAACAGTTTTCTATATTCAGTGGTGAATATTGATAAAGCGCACTTAGGCGCATTATGTCGAACATGTATTTTGCCAATAATGTAACTTGTAAAAGCCAAATCTGTTGAAAACTGGCATAAAATGGCTAAGTGAGATTGTTTAAAGTTATTTAAATCACCAAAATATCATTCCATGGAGTTTAGGGTCTTTTGGAAATTTGTAAGCCAGATAAATACCCAAAAAGGGAAATTTTGAGAGATTAGACAATTTAGGGACCAAATTTTTCAAAAATGCACAACATATGCTGTTTTGGTAGTTTTTCCATATTATTCACATAATGTCCAAACTGTTTACAAAGAAAAAATAGCTTTTTTCAGGAAAAAAGTTTTCTCAGCCATCCAATACAAGGTATAAAACCACTAATTCCGAGTCCCATTGATTTCTATGTTAAATTGGACATTTTTAAAATGCTGTAGATTTTTTGTCTGAAGTTCAAATAAAGTGTCAATAGTCTTATTTCAATGCCAAATGATTTGGCTCACTCCAGTTCAAAAACTAGCACATCTTACATTGAATAACGGGAAAAACTGGTTCCCGGTTTAAATCATCCTGAACGTCCGGTACTTTCTAGTCATGTTTGTGGCAAGAATGAGACCCCAAGTAAAAGTAATCTTAAAAATTGACACTTAGCATATATCTGAGCAAACATGGGCTGAAATTGTTTCTAAGATGTTCATCTTTCAAATAAAAGCTCATTTAATGATTTGCATGCAGTAGTTTTAGCTGGGTCAATACTTTAATGGAACTATATTGTCTCAAAATAGGAACTATATTCAGGTTCGTCCTGTACCGGATTGCGAATTAGTGGTTTTATACCTCAAAATTCAGTTTTCATGGAGCCGAACGGAACCATCTTGAAATCCAAATAATGTTTGGGATTGTGGGAAGGTTTCGTAGATATAACACAGTCCGAATTCCACCGTTAAAAATTATCTGCCCTATTTTTTTGCTCTCCTGTAAAGAGGTTAAAAATAGTACCTTAAAAATACATGGCGCTTAGGTGAGATGCACTCATATACATTGAGCGATTAAAAATTAAGCGACTTGTAATTTAAAAGGTAAGATCTTGACATATTTCTGCTTCTATCAATACAATTTAGAAAACGATGCCTAATGATCGAGATTTATTATTTTAACTCAAACACGTGTTTAAGGCCAAGCGGAACTTATACTCTGTTTTTGTTGAAAAATTCCCGTGTGTTTATTTCCACTAGTGCAACCTACAAACTCGGTTAAGAAATTGCAGATACAAAAAGACATTGAATCATCTAATTGGAAAAAATACATATCAACGGGCAAAAAAGTGTGGCACTTTTGAATAGCCCGTAGTCAAGTATTTCAGGGGAATTAATTTTATATACCACCAAGTACAAGGGGTGCGTTTAATAGGTTTTTATAGAAATGTAACATTACACAATAGAAAATGAATATAAAAAACATGGCATCGACTAATTTTGAAATGAAAACTGACTACCTCCATCTAAATTCCAATTCATGCATTATTTAAGTAATTTGACGTCAACATTTGGAATTATAGGAATCAAGAAATATTTCAAGGTTTTAAGGTGGAGGAGGAGGTACCGCGCTAATAGTCTACTGAGGAAAGGAGGGGGTGACGGGTCAATTTTGTTAAAAATTTGCACACACAAAAAAACTACCCTTTCTTAATCCGCCACTACTATGCTCTTGTATATTGTTCAGATTTAAATGCATGCGACTAGTTTACCTACTAACTTTGAATATGTTGAAATTAAGATCAAGTGATCCCTGTATACCTTGAAACTGTAATTAATTGCTTAATTTCATGAAAGTTCTGGAATGTGTGTAATATATGAAATTTTTTGTAGTTTCTATACGTGAAAATAAACTAACATATTTATGATATTACAATACATGATGCATTAAAAAAGGTTTTAGAACCAAGAAAAATATTCTATTCACCTTTATTTTATATAAACAGTTTGTGATGATACTCAAGCGATAATCTGTGTTTTTGTTTTCTTAACGGGTACTTTAACAGTTTAATTCAATTCGTTTATCAACCCTCTTTAAAACCGGTTCTCTATTATTTTGGATAAAGCGATCAAAGGTCAACAAAACACAAGATTGAGTGTCATTCAATGCCCATGTATTTATCAAACCGGGCTTTGTGCACTCACACTATATGCTAAAATTAATTCACTGTGACCTATATTTTATGAACTAACAACTTCGTTAAGTTCTTGGTAAAGGCATACGGAGAAATCTCGAAGATAAATTCCACTCTGAAGATTATGAGCCGTATAATTTGTAATAAACAACGCAAGAAGCTATACTTGTAAATCAAATTATTTAGATATTTTGCTAACCACCTGTTAAATCAGAATAATGGGACTTCTTTGATCTTAGAGGGGCAAACATTTTTCCTCATGTCTATAACTTGGATAATAGATGTTGGGGTCAATGATTCTTTTCTTGTTTCACCAAAACGTATTCTCCTATTTTGAAATTAGAAGGCTTCACTAGTAGATGTGTCTTGGGTAGGGTGACACCACCGACTAGAAACTACGTCACTGTGACCTATACATTACGCATGAATGACTCAGGTTAAGTTCTTGGGTCAGGTACATTTCTCGGACATTCGATGTTGGGGTCAATGATATTTCACCACCCACTAGAAATAAGGTCACCATGACCTTTATATTACGCATGAATGATTTGGGTAAAGTTCTTGGTAAAGGTTCAAATATCGGATACTGCATGTTGAGGGTCAATGGTAAGGTCCATTTCTCGAATACTACAAGTTAGGGGTTAATGATATTTTACTGCTAAATGAATCTTGGTAACACGGCACCACCCACCAGAAATTAGGTCACTGTGGCCTATATTTTACGCAAGGTCACTTTTGATTAATTTATCTGTAAAGGTCCATATCCAAGGTAATACATATGATAATGATATTTCAAGAACGGGAGGGTCATCCTGTGGCTCATAGACACATTTTCTAGTGTATGGCTAAAATCCTTCTTCATTTTGTTCTTACTTTTGCTGCCAAAATATATTTAAACACCGACTGCTCTTTTGAAGTTAAATAGTCGGTTCCTTTATTCTGATAAATAAATGCTCTTTATGCTTAAAACTACGAATTTAAGCACACCATATATCTACAGAACCTACTGTCTACAAACTCAATCTCCAAGCAAATGAAAAAAAAACAATTACAACAACAAAGTAAAAGCTTTTCTTTTTAAATTGTTCAAACTCAAAATGAATTTAACAAGAGGCTCCCAGGAGCCTGAATCGCTCACCTGACATATGTGCCTGAAGTAAAGGTTATAAGGCAAAATCGATTTAACGTTGAAAGGGTCATAAGATTAATAAGGGGGTCATCTGACAATATGGTGGATCTAAAGGTGCTGATCACTTTTGTTCTCAATCAAAATCTAAAAATCTGTCACCCTTTTTGAGTTATTTGCAAAAAAATGCAGTTTAACCTAATGTTCTATTTTTAGCCACAGCGGCCAAATTTTACAACCAATCAAAAATCCCCACAACAGTTCTATACACCTAATGATAATAAACAATAATATCAAGTTTGGTTCCATTTGGACCTAAAGTGTCAGAGGAGTTAACATTTTCGATATAAGGAAATGCAGTTAAAATGCTCAATTTTGACGTTCCAAGGGCAATAACTCCTCAAAGGAAAGGTCCTACAACGTTGACCCTGTTACAAATTTTGTAGATCTTGATGCGCTTAACAATATGCAATTTAAATTTCTCAAATATCTTGTATAGTTTTCAAGATATTGAGCTAAACAGGTGCAAAATTTGCAAAAAATCCACAAAAAGGGCAATAACTCCTACATGGGTTGTTGGATTTTCTTCAAAATTTCAGAGCTGGTAGATCTTGAGGTGCTGATCACTTTTGTTCCCAATCAAAATTTTGAAATCTGTCAATGTTTTAGAGTTATTTGCAAAAAAACTGCCATTTACCCCTATGTTCTATTTTTAGCCACAGCGGCCATGTTTTACGACCAATCAAAAATCCCCACATCAGTTTTATACACCTAATACTAATAAACATCTATACCAAGTTTGGTTCCATTTGGACTTAAAGTGTCAGAGGAGTTAACGTTTTTTAATGTAATGAGGAAATGCTGTTAAAATGCTAAATTTTGACGTTCTAAGGGCAATAACTCCTAAAAGGAAAGGTCCTACAACGTTGACCCTATTACATATTTTGTAGATCTTGATGTGCTTAACAATATGCAATTTAAATTTCTCAAATATCTAGTATAGTTTTCAAGATATTGAGCTAAACAGGTGCAAAATTTGCAAAAAATCCACAAAAAGGGCAATAACTCCTACATGGGTTGTTGGATTTTCTTCAAAATTTCAGAGCTGGTAGATCTTGAGGTGCTGATCACTTTTGTTCCCAATCAAAATTTTAAAATCTGTCACCGTTTTAGAGTTATTTGCAAAAAACTGCCATTTACCTCTATGTTCTATTTTTAGCCACAGCGGCCATGTTTTACAACCAATCAAAAATCCCCACATCAGTTCTATACAGCTAATGCTAATAAACAACTATACCAAGTTTGGTTTCATTTGGACTTAAAGTGTCAGAGGAGTTAACGTTTTCAATGTAATGAGGAAATGCTGTTAAAATGCTAAATTTTGACGTTCTAAGGGCAATAACTCCTAAAAGGAAAGGTCCTACAACGTTGACCCTGTTACATATTTTGTAGATCTTGATGCGCTTAACAATATGCAATTTAAATTTCTCAAATATCTAGTATAGTTTTCAAGATATTGAGCTAAACAGGTGCAAAATTTGCAAAAAATCCACAAAAAGGGCAATAACTCCTACATGGGTATTTGGATTTTCTTCAAAATTTCAGGGTAGGTAGATCTTGAGGTGCTGATCACTTTTACCCTATCCCAGAATATTGATATCTGTAGCCGTTTTTGAGTTATTTGCAAAAAACTGCATTTTACCCCTATGTTCTATTTTTAGCCATGGCGGCCATGTTTTACGACGAATCAAAAATCCCCACATCAGTTCTAAGCACCGAATGCTAATGAACAACCATACCAAGTTTGGTTGCAATTGGACTTATGGTGTCAGAGGAGTTAACGTTTTAAAAAGTTTACGGACGACGGACGGACGACGGACGACGGACGACGGACGGACGACGGACGCCAAGTGATGACAATAGCTCACATGACCCTTCGGGTCAGGTGAGCTAAAAAGGGGAGTGTGTAATACCTCTCGTTATCGAATTATTTTATTAGCGGTTTATTTCTTTCAATTATTCTTATCGTTTGTGTCCACTTCATTTACCCCAACAAAACAGAAATTCTAACCTTAATCCTACAAATAAATATTTCCTTTCAAGAAGAAGCGCTAATGATTGAAAACTTTACTTAAATCTCTTCTTTGCAACCGGACATTATCTGTCTTCCTATAATCCTTTAACTTTTCTATCCTTAATTTTACTTTAATTCTTTACACAAAGGTTACAACAGTACGATTTCCACCGAAAAGAGAACAAAAGAATTTAACTCTTCTATCAAATAACGACACTTTTGGACAAAATTGTTGTTAAACACGAATTTAACACTAAATTCCTTATTAATATGCGAAATATAACCACCGAAAAGGTATACTTTTTAAAAAATTCTAGCTTTTGTGTCAAATGGGGTTGTTGTTATTTAAGTTGCGCTAAGTGTTGGTGTATATTAGCGTAACGTCAGAAAACGTCAAAAAACGTCGCTATAGTTGGATTAATCATAGGGCCTTTAATTTTAGAGAATAGAAAACTAGTTTTTCAACACTATTTGATGGATTTGGGTGAAATTTGAATGTAGGAATTTCCAGATTTGCCTAAATTAATGTGCATTATTTCACATCTCAGGTTACTCATATAGTTTTTGAGTTTAAAGGTTCACAAAAAGTTGTTGAACGGGCGGACAAAGTGAAAACTATAGCTTCCTGCATTGTTGATGCGGGGCCTTAATTAAAGTAAGCCCATGTTATTTATGTGCTTAAACTGTTTACTTGTAATTTTACTCATGATTGTTACAAAAAATGAATGAAATTCAAATTCGTCAATTTTAGATAATTCAATATAGATTTCGCTATGCTAATAGTTTTGACGCGCACCTGCTTGTAGCGGATTTCGTTTTGCATTTTTAATAATTAATTAACATCAACTTGACCATGAGTTTGTGTTTTGTGTGTAAAGTAAACATCTTGTAAGGAATAAAAATTAAATGATAATAAACTTGAAAATGTGCCACAGATGGCCCACTCGTGAAATATTACAAAACTCCTACGTGCAGCACTAATGATATGGACTGTAACCAAGAACGTAATCAAAGTTTTACGGACGTAAGGACAGGCCGACAGGGCTTGAATTATATATTCAGCCCACATACGTGGATAGGCCACATGAATAGTGATAGATAGTTACACACCTGGAGCGGCTAAATCTCTAAGTACGGGTGTGTCCTCTTGGTCATCTCTGGAAGGCTGCGATGGCCGACTATTCTCCTGTTCCATTGTGATTTTTCTCACCTGTCCGTTGTGGACATTTTCACATTCCTCTGAGTCAGAATGAAGACAACTGTCACAATAGCATGACAATTCTCGAAGTACGACCTTTCCCGGGGTGGCAGTGGTAGATACTTGGTGGATTGTTCGATTTCTTTGGATTGGTTTAAACCTCAGATCGACATCTCTCGGAATATTCTCAACATATCTGAAAGTGAGAAAAAAAACAGTTGAAAGTTATGACTGTTAGAAATTTCAGAAATTTGTATAAGGTTACAATTTTATTCATACACACTTTTTCAACATTTAAAAATATATATTAATTAGACTGAAACGGCATTTTTGCGCATGCACCTATTAAACATATCTTAGACTATTCATGAATTTTCAATGAACTGTATTATTTTATTTACTTTTGCTTTTTATATTTGTATTTATATACTTTTCCATATCCCAAGCTTCTATGTCTTTTTTTTATCATTTGAGCTAAAAAAAACTCTAAAGTTTTGGTATTTTGTATGTAGATCCAACATACAAATGTCAAACAATCTTCACTAGAGGACTAAAAAAAACACAAAACATAAAGTACCTAAAAATTCGACGCTTGCACACACTAAACTTCGGGTTTTGAAGGGAATTGACAGCAAAACCATTAAAGTCTTTTGCAGAATGGATTGTTGCTGTTCCTCTCCGGATCGCCATATCTGCCTGTTGTTTAATAGTTCCACCTGCGGCATCTTGCGGACCTTTCCCATGTGCTGACTCATAGAAATGTTGAACTACTTTCCTCATTCTAAGTGCGACAGGTGCGATCAAAAAACCTCCAATGCAATGTCTACTTTTATACTGGCACTGACAGCCATCTGTAAAATTGTGCATTTCAGAAACTTTGCAACCAATATCATTTAAATATTCGGTTATCAGCTTTTTTTCGTGCTGTGAAAAATTATGATCATGTGACAAATCTAGACTAATCAAAAAGAAATGTTTAGTTACAATATTCGGGGTTTCCATGGTACTGTCCATACCATCGTACTCAAGCACGGCATGCCTATAAATTACGCTTACATGTATAGAAACTTCATTTTTTTGGAAATATGCACTTTGAATTTCTTGTTTATCAAAGCATGTTAAGTTTTCTGAAAAGTCATGTACACATAAGCAAGCATTTAATGGCAGATTTTCATGTATGGATTTAAGTTGTGCTGATTGATGCTGAGTTCTAAACTGGTGGGCAGGAAACGTGCTTAAAATGTCTTGAAAGTAAGCAAACATTTCACCAGGGGATGTTTCTTTCCTAACAAGAGACAGTTACTAACCGTTTTCCCTTTTTTCATGTTAATATTGATAAATTCATATCTAGACCATGACACTTTAATGGCCTCTTCAGATGTTTCCAGCTCATAGGGGAGATACGTCAGTTCAGACATTCCACAATCATTGCATTTTCGATTGAAGCAGTTCATACTTTGTGGTTCATTGGGCCATAATGTTACTTGAATAATGTCATTCATCTGTTCATTAACTGGATATACTTCCTGCAAAGCCCGATTCTCTTGTGTCATCTTTTGTCGGAAATTCATACAAGATTTAAAAAGTGTCTTCGCTTCAATGTGATATCTACATACACAAGTCTGTCTGTCTTTGGGTCTTATGGGATGTTCAAATTAAGGTTTGCACCTCTCGAATGTGCGTTGGCACATTTTTATATGTGGAAAGTTTTTCGCAAAATCGAAGTACACGTCTGTTTGGCTTTATTCCAGTGTGTGCACCATGTGCAAACTATAAGTCTTTGGACAGATGCGCATTCTCTTTATATCCGATTTATTACCAGTGAGTCCTAAGGACCGGGCAACCTTTCCCTTTGCTTTTCCCGAAACTATGCTGTTCCCACTTACGGCAGCGACCAACACATTCATCGCTTTCCTGGCATCATCAGATCTTTTTGATTTCGTTTCAGAAATGGCTGATTTTAATGACTGAACAATAGAAGAATTTACTTCATCACTTGGCGAAATAGATTTTTTTCACTTTTATTGATGTTGGCGAATTGTGATTTAGATATGCCTCTACTACTTGTACCCTTCTATCTGGTGTCTTCATAAGACTTCTCCTCAATTTCCCTATAGCTCTCTTTTTTCCATTCTGTGTTTGAAATTTACAGATTGACTAATATCACCGTCATTATTGTTTATTGCACTATAATTAGCATCAAGTAATCTTTCGGTTTTCCTTTTTACCCTATATCTTTTAACCCTTTCGAGAATTTTTGCTAGGTGTGCATTTCTCTTTTCTGTTTCGACCTGTTTCAATTTTCTCTGGTTTCGTTTCCACTTGGCGTCTTGTGTTTCAGATTGAATATTTATTTCAGATTTTTCATTTTTTTCTTCTGTGATACGACAGACGTTGAATTTCTCTCGCCTTCTCAAGTTTTTGTTGCTGGTACCATTTCAGTCTGTGAAATCTATCTAATGGGGCTGGAATGGAAAAATATATTTTTCTTTCAAAGTCAAAAAAGTAACTATAAAGAATATTTTCATAACGAATTTTGAAAGAAGCGTTTTTTGTGATGTATTTAATATAATGTAACTTTTTATCGCTTGTGTACTCTGTATCATTAAATATCGATTCTGTGTTTATCTATTAAATTAAGGCCATCATTTGGTTATCTCACATGTGTCCGTTAATACATGTACATCTTTTGGTAAAATAATTGTAATTGATCATTTGTGACCATTTTTCGCACTGCACTTCGACGTAAAGTCCCTCCAAAAACGCTAAAGTTAGCGTACGTTATTGGTTTTCGTGTTGAACGTCTCAACATTTGAACCACTGGACAAACGGTTGGAGTGGGCAAAAAGTGTATCATTTTTTCTAGGTTCGCAATATTGAATTGAACATTTACAGAAATATTCTAGAGAAAAAATGTATTTTTCTGGTATAAAAATATTGGTTCATCTTTCTATTTTCACGTTCATATAAAAGACGACATTTTAAGTTGACTCACAAAAGCGTGCGAAAACTGCAACAGGATTTTTAGGTGGAGCGCATTTTTCTCGCTACAAAAAGATGTTTACATTTCTTTTCAAAAAAACGTTTGTGGGGCGCCGCACCCCTCCATACACCAAAAATCTTATCTCTGTTTGATAGGTAAAAAAATAAATCCTACCAAAAACCATATATAGCAGTATAGTGTCATGCCGGAAATGGACTTAAAATTTGTGATATTTTTATGTTTAAACTTTTTTGTTCTTTTATGGACTTTAAATATTCTTATTTCACTTTTTGTTCAAAATCAAGTTAAAATTCTTGTCACATTTGGTTATCACCTTTTAAAATAATAAGATATTTTCTCTGAGGTTAGATTAAGATTAGATATATACTTGTAATGTTACTCAATTTCCATTAGTCTTTATATGTGTCAAAGATAATCTTGTTTGAATAACAAAGTATGTAAGTTGTGAATTAATCCATGATTAAGTTGTAAAAACGATATATATTTTTTTGTAATATTGAATGTAGTCAGTTTTGGAGTCAGCGCTTAATTAGACCTGACGCATCCGAATTCGTGAATAAATTTATTGTTGGAATTTAATATTGGTAATATATTGTTTTGTATGTGGAAAGTCTTGAACCGTTGCCACTAAACATTTAAAGTGACATTTTAGGAACATTAACAAGCGGAAAACGTTCCCCGTAACACAATTAAAAAAAACCTTTCGCACAAGAAATATACCAGCATCACATTTGGCGGAGTAACCCGAGGCGTGTTGTCTTTTCAGCATAACACACGATCCCGTTTGCATATAAGTGAAGAATTCCCCAATTTAAAATGGACTTTAATTTTAGACCACAATGGAGCTTATGGAATTACTATCCAGCTATGCACCGACCGTTGTGTGGAAAATGTGGACAATGTCATAAATTCGGACAATGTATAGCATATCAGAAGCACTGTTTTCAATGTAAAAAAGTTGAACATTTCGCAAGACGGTGTTGGACTTCGTTTAATGACATAGCGACAACCAAGAAGAACTCAACAAAATCTCAGAAGAAAAAAGATCGCGATTCTCGTCGAATGAAGCAGTATAATGAAGCAAAACGTGGATTAAGAGAAATGCCATTCAGTGGTTTGCGTGGATCGGCGTTCTTGAACTGTTTAAGCACCTCAGGAGGATTGAAAGCAGAACTTAAGTGCGCAAAAGAAAAAATTAAAAAGATAAATGAAGTAAGGATAAATAAAGCAACAGATGCCGAAAAGGCAAACGAACTGCTCAATGAGTCCTTGTTGAATCTGCGCCAACAGTTTCAAGAAGCCAAATCTAAAGTCATTAAATTAGAAGAAGAGAAGATCGGAATGAATAATTTTTGTGCGATCGTTAAATTCAAATATGAAGAAGTCTTGCGAGAAAAAGAACATTTTGAAGGTGAAAATTTCGAATTACAGACGAAATTACTGAAATAACAAGACGAAGCATTTGATACAATATGGAAGGCTCTGGTGGGATCATGCCCCACCCCTATCAAATGACAAAATACTTAATATCTTGAAAACCATTTAGATCCTCACCCTTTAGCCATTTACTTTTATAATTTTGCACCTTATGACAAGACGAAGCATTTGGTATCTTAGAGGCCAGGGATCTGGAGTTCACGCCCAACCCCACTCAAATGACCGAATACTACACTTTTTGAGAACCACTGGGATCTCCATCTTATAACGATATCTATTATTACTCTATTTGACAAGACGAAGCATTTGGTACCTCAGGGGGTCTGGAAGGATTTCATGGTGTCATGATTGGGAGTCTTCGTTTTGGATACTTGGTAACTGTTTCACTGTTATCATGCCCTGTGTTACATGTACATGATTATTTTTCTTTTTTAGGGCCCCACCATGCTCTATAGTAATCAGTCTGTCCGTCCGTCCATATCAAAATCAGTTTTCCGCACTTTTTCCATACGCTTGCAGACATTGGACAATATTTTGTATGTTAGTAAAGTATGTTGAGTAACAGTACAAGTTAACGTTTCGTTCCGGTCCGCAAATTTGTATGGGCGTTATGGCCCTTTGATTTTGGAAAATTAACTGAAATTTCAATTTTCCGCACTTTTTTCTTAACGCTTGCAGATAATGAACTGTTTTTGGTATGTGAGTTTCTAGGGGGACCAAACTTTTTTATACTGCTACATTACATCTTGCTTATGGACCCCTCTAGGCCCAGGTACACCCCTGGCAGGTGGACCACTTTACTCTAGGTCAGGACAGAGAAAGGACCCAACCACACAATCAAAGTGGTCTTTTATTTTTTCATGGACCAGTCTTTGTTTCAAGGGGGACCAAACTTTACTATACTGCAACATAATGCCTTACCTGTGGACCCCTTTAGGCCCAGGTAGACCCCTGGCAGGTGGACCCCATTACTCTGGGTCAGGACAGGGAAAGGACCCAACTACACAATCTAAGTGGTGTTTTATTTTTTCATGGACCAGTCTTTGTTTCTAGGCGGACCAAACTTTACTATACTGCAACATAATGCCTTACCTGTGGACCCCTTTAGGCCCAGGTAGACCCCTGGCAGATGGACCCCATTACTCTAGGCCAGGACAAGGCAAGGACTCAACTACCTAAATCTAAGTGGTCTTTTATTTTTTCATGGACCAGTCTTTGTTTCTAGGGGGACCAAACTTTACTATACTGCCACATTACGCCTTACTTCTGGACCCATCTAGGCCCAGGTACACCCCTGGCAGGTGGGCCCCGTTACTCTAGGCCAGGAAAGGGAAAGGACCCAACTACACAATCTAAGTGATCTTTTATTTTTTCATGGACCAGTCTTTGTTTCTTGGGGGACAAAACTTTACTATGATGCCACATAACGCCTTACTTGTGGACCCTTTTAAGCCCAGGTAGACCCCGTTACTCAAGGCCAGGACAGGGAAAGGAACCAACTACTCAATTTAAGTGGTCTTTGATTTTTTCATGGACAATTCTTTGTTTCTAGGGGGACCACACTTTACTATACTGCCATATAACGCCTTACTTGTGGACCCCTCTATCCCCAGGTAGACTCCTGGCAGGTAGACCCATTTACTCTAGGCCATGACAGGGAAAGGACCCAACTACACATTCTAAGTGGTCTTTTATTTTTTTATGGACCAGTTTTTGTTTCTAGGGGGCCAAACTTTACTATACTGCTACATAACATCTTACTTGTGGACCCCGTTACTATAGCATAAAAGGGAAGGGACCCAAATACACAATTTAAGTGGTCGTTTATCTTTTTGAATGGACCAGTCTTTGTTTTAGGGGGACTAAACTTTACTATACTGCTACATAACATCTTACTTGTGGACCCCTCTAGGCCCAGGTAGACCCCTGGCAGGTAGACCCCGTTACTGTAGGCCAGGACAGGGAAAGGACCCAACTAGACAAACTTAGTGGTCTTTGATTTGTTAATGGACCTGTCTTTGTTTCTAGGGGGACCAAACTTTACTATACTGCCACATAAGGCCTTTTTGGTGGACCCCTCTAAGCCCAGGTAGACCACGTTACTCTAGGTCAGGACAGGGAAAGGAACCAACTACTTAATCTAAGTGGTCTTTGATTTTTTCATAGACCAGGTTTTTTTCTATGGAGACCAAACATTACTATACTGCTTCTTTACTCCTTACTTGTGGCCCCCTCTAGACCCACATAGACCCCTGGCAAGTGGACCCCGTTACTCTAGGCCAGGACAGGGCAAGGACTCAACTACCTAAATCTAAGTGGTCTTTTATTTTTTCATGGACCAATCTTTGTTTCTAGGGGGGACAATTGTATTATACTGCCACATAACGCCTTACTTGTGGGCCCCTCAGCCTAGGTAGACCGTTGGCAAGTGGACCCCGTTACTCTAGGTAAGGACAGAGAAAGGACCCAACTACACAATCTAAGTAGACCAGGACAGGGAAAGGACCCAACTACACAATCTAAGTTGTCTTTTTTATGGACCAGTCTTTATTTCTAAAGGACCAAACTTTACACTACTGCTACATAACGCCTTCCTTGTGGACCCATTAAGGCACAGGTAGATTGTGTGGTTGGGTCATTCCCTGTCCTTGCCTAGAGTAACGGGGTCCACTTGCCAGCGGTCTACCTGGGCCTAGAGGGGTCCACAAGTAAGGAGTTATATGGCAGTATAACAAAAATTGTCCCCCCTAGAAACAAAGATTGGTCCATGAAAAAACAAAAGACCACTTTGATTTATGTAGTTGAGTCCTTACCCTATCCTGGCCTAGAGTAATGGGGTCCTATTGCCAGGGGTCTACCTGGGCCTTGAGGGGTCGACAAGTAAGGCGTTATATGTGGAAGTATAGTAAAGTTTAGTCCCCCTAGAAAAAAAGACTGGTCCATGAAAAAAAGACCACTTAGACTGTGTAGTTGGGTCGTTTCCCTATCCTCGCCTAGAGTAACGGGGTCAACCTGCAAAGCTTCTACCTGGGCCTAGAGGGGTCCACAAGTAAGGCGCTATATGTGGAAGTATACTAAAGTTTAATCCCCTAGACACAATGACTTGTCCATGAAAAAACAAAAGACCACTTTGATTTATGTAGTTGAGTCCTTACCCTATCCTGGCCTAGAGTAATGGGGTCCTATTGCCAGGGGTCTACCTGGGCCTTGAGGGGTCCACAAGTAAGGCGTTATATGTGGAAGTATAGAAAAGTTTAGTCCCCCTATAAAAAATGACTGGTCCATGAAAGAAATAAAGACCACTTAGATTGTGTAGTTGGGTCCTTTCCCTGTCCTGGCCTGGAGTAACGGGGTCCACCTGCCAGGGGTCTACCTCGGCCTAGAGGGGTCCACAAGTAAAGCGTTACCGTATGTGGCAGTATAGTAAGGTTTGCCCCCCCCTACAAACAAAGACTGGTCCATGGAAAAATAAAAGACCACTTAGATTATGTAGTTTGATCGTTTCCCTGTCCTGGCCTAGAGTAACGGGGTCAACCTGCCATACTTCTACCTCGGTCTAGAGGGGTCCACAAGTAAGGCGTTATGTGGCAGTATAGTAAAGTTTGGTCCCCCTAGAAAAAATGACTCCTCCACTTAGATTTTGTAGTTGGGTCCTTTTCCTGTTCTGGTCTAGTCCAACAAGGTCCTTCTGCCAGGCTACTACCTGGGGTTAGAGGGGTCCACAAGTAGGGCGTTTTGTGGCAGTATAGTAAATTTTGGTCCCCCTAGAAATAACTATTGGTCCATGAAAAATAAAAGACCACTTAGATTGTGTAGTTGGGTCCTTCTCCTCTCCTGGCCTAGAGTAACGGGGTCCACCTGCCAGGGTTCCACCTCGGCCCAGAGGGGTCCACAAGTAAAGTGTAATGTGGCAGTATAGTAAAGTTTGGTCCCCCTAGAAACAAAAACTGGTCCATTAAAAAAATAAAAGACTACTTAGATTGTGTAGTTGGTTCCTTTCCCTGTCCTGGCCTAAAGGTAACGGGATTCACCTGTCAGGGGTCTACCTTGGCGTAGCGAGGTCTACAAGTAAGGCATAAGTAATACAAAGCTCGACAAAAAACTCAATATATTGAATATTATAATGACCCTTCATAGGAGTTTTGGTTCCTTAAATGTCAAAATAACTGTAGAAAACAAAAAAAAGCTTTTGCTTGCTAAAATGGTCAGGTAATTGAACTTGACAATTTAATACATTAAGTTAATCAATGTTGTCAGATGACCCCTACGGTGGCAGAATGCGGCCATGAGAAAAAAAATAATACCCCGTTCCCTCGTGATACCATCACGTTCCCTCAAGATAGTTATTGCGTTCCCTCAAGATAATTATCTCGTTCCCTCAAGATAATTATCTGGTTCCCTTAAGATAACATCATGTTCCCTCAAGATAACATCGCGTTCCCTCAAAATAATTATTGCGTTCCCTTAAGATAATTATCTCGTTCCCCCAAGATAATTATGTCGTTCCCTCAAGATAATTATCTCGTTCCCTCAAGATAACATCGCGTTCCCTTGAGGAAACGCGATAACTATCCTAAGGGAACGACATGTTATCTTGAGGGAATGCAATAATTATTTTGAGGGAACGCGATAACTATTTTGAGGGAACGCGATGTTATCTTGATGGAACGCGATAACTATCTTGTGGGAACGCGATAACTATTTTGAGGGAACGCGATGTTATCCTGAGGGAACGCGATAACTATCTTGAGGGAACGTGGTGTTATCTTGAGAGAACGCGATGTTATCTTGAGGGAACGAGATAATTATCTTGAGGGAACGAGATTATTATCTTGGGGGAACAAGATAATTATCTTGAGGGAACAAGATAATTATTTTGAGGGAACGCGATCTTATCTTGAGGGAACGTAATGTTATCTTGAGGGAACGAGCTAATTATCTTGAGGGAACGCGATGTTATCTTGAGGGAACGTGATGTTGTCTTGAGGGAACGTGGTGTTATCTTGAGAGAACGTGATAGTATTACGAGGGAACGTGATATTATTTTTTTTCCTCATGGCCGCATTCTGACACCGTAGACCCCTTATTTAACTTATAGCCATTTCAATGTAAAAAAAAAACATTTAAGTCAAGTGAGCAATTCGGGCTCCTAAGAGCCTCTTGTTCTTTGTGTTATTGCATGGAAAGAAAATAAACAGAAGCAAGATATCAGGGAGATGGCAGCCATCTCTAAGGGTCCCGCTAGTTGAACCCTGTACTTCGGGGACCAATATGAACCCGGTTTTTCTTTTTGACACATGTGGTCAATGGTGGATAGACTATAAGTTTTTGATATGGATCAAGCGTTCTGCGAGTATTGCAAAACAATACATAGTTCCCTAATGGCCACATATTTCAATTCTCGAATAGCCATAACTCTCATAAAAATCTGCGGACCGGAACAAAACATAAACTTGATCTTTAACTTTTCATGATAGACTCACATACCAAACAAACAGTTCATTATTTGCAATCGTTAAGAAAAAGGTGCGGAAAACTGAAATTTCAGTGAATTTTCCAAGTTCAAAGGGCCATAACGCCCATACAAATTTGCGGACCGGAACGAAACGTAAAAATAAACTGTAACTCATCATACTTGACTCACATACAAAATACTGGCCCAATGTCTGCAAGCGTATGGAAAAAATGCGGAAACTAATTTTGCTATGGACGGACGGACAGACTGATTACTATAGAACATGGTGGGGCCCTAAAAAAGAAAAAAATCATGTACATGACGTAACACAGGGCATGGTAACAGTGAAACAGTTACTAAGTCTCCAAAACGAAGACGCCCAATCATGACATCATGGAATCCTTTCAGACCCCCTGAGGTACAAAATGCTTCGTCTTATCAAATAGAGTAATAATAGATATCGTTATAAGATGAAGATCCCAGTGGTTTTCAAAAAGTGTAGTACTTAGTATTCGGTCATTTGAGTGTGGTTGGGCGTGAACCCTCAGATGGACCAACGTAACTAATTAAACTGTAACTTTGAGGCAGACAAAAATAGTCCGTATTATCACGTGACTAGTACCAAGTTTGGGATATTATTGCACATTGAATACTTCATGGAATTACAAAAGGATGACTGTTCTGAAAAGCTAATTTAATATGGAAAGAAGAATTATTGAAGCCATCTTCACAAGAAAAGACTCCAACTTAAAAAAATGACTTCCATTAGAGATGCATATTTTTGGACTATTTGCTGCTGACGTCATCATAATATTCACGTTTTTCGGGGTTTGGCAAATTCCGGAAAAACTAATCTGGCTTCATCCCCCGATATTGAAACTGACATAAGAAGAGTTTATCAGCTTTAAAATGAGATACTACACATGTCATAAATATTTATAGAATTAAAGTTACGAGAACAAATGTTAGTATTGTCGCCTATGGAAATTCATTTAGTACCATTGAGCCAGTTGATGATTTTAGCCTGTCCACAATTTAGCATGTGCCTAGAGTTATCCCCCTTTATACGATGGATAAATTGTTTGGAAATGCAAACAAATAAGGTTAGTTTCTTCAATTTAAGTAATTTAAAACTTTAAATAGTACTAAAGGCATTGATATTGTACCACATACTCGTTGTTTTTACACGACAAGTGTGTCAAAATGCAGTAGAAAGTCTACTTGACTGTGTTGTATACACACGATGTCAGGATCAGGTGTTTGTTTTGATTATACATGTACTTTGTGTATTTTCAGTCAGTATTGCTGTTTTTGTTAATCAAAATTGTTTAAACACACTCACATAAAAAAAATTGTAATAAACAGTTGGATTTAACATAGGATCGGACACTGACACAAGGCGATTTACATGTAATTAAACATTTTCATTTTTTGCTATTTGTTTATACTTGTTTTGATGTTTTACATATGTTAAAAAGGGCTGACATTTTCTTACTAAATACATGAAATAGATAAAAAAAAAAACCAACAAATGCAAGAGAATGAACATAAATAGCATTATTTAAATCTAGTCATAATGAACGATACATGTACTTATGTATGTACATGGATGCGCTTGTGCGTATGTTTGAATTATGGTTATATTCACGACCCATGAAACCGGTTCATTTTCTTAAACTATTGTCTTCATGTTAAACCTACTTCAGGTTTATTATGTCTAGTTGAAGCATTATTTTAAAAGATGTTCATGTTTTTTTAGTTCAATGAAGACAAATGACTGACTGGTGTCAATAGCATGCCTTAACATTTATGACACTTTTTTTCAGTTCACTTTATATACAAGAAAGAGATAGCAAATGGTAAACACAGGCTTGGCAAGGCTTCAATCAGCTAATTTGGTCATGAAATCATTGTTTAAGATGTGCTGCTAAGATGATTTGGCCTCAAACAATATTTTTTGGATGGTGAGTTTGATTAAATCAATCTTTTGCTCATTAAGAGTGAATCCGGACTTTGGTTGCTATGTATTTTTCCCACAATGGAATCGCTTGGATACATAAAACAAAATTACTATTTATTTAGCTTGTCATGCACATAAGATGTTAAAATGTAAAAAAAATATGAACACAGCCATGAACAGAACTAATGATAGTTAAACGACATCAGAATTTGTACAATAACGTTGAGTTAATACGCTATAATATTTGTGTTTTTTTTTATCAAAACCATGGAAAACACTAAAATATCAACTGTAGCATTATTATTTGACCGATTTTTAAAATTGAACCCTCATTATAATGGCAAATAGATTACCTTTTTGTTCAAGAAACATTTTATATGCATAGTTATTTTGAAATTGAATGTGTCTATTGAATTTGGACCAACTTTAAATAAAGATTGTCATTTTTGACGAAAATAGCGTAAAAACACCCAAAATTATGGTTCATATCATGCACATATGGTGATGAAGATATGTTTATTGTTCTTTTTTCAACTCCTTATAGCTGTTAAAGGCACAATAGGTAACTTTAATCTGTTTCATTGACATCTGACAAAAAATAAAACAGTCATTATAAGAAAAATACCTATGTCCAAATTTTGTACATTTTTGTCGCAATTTGCACACATATGCATAGATGGTTTTAGCGCAATATATTCTGTTTCTTTTTTCAGACTTTAAAGAAATTGTCCAGAACCACTGCTGAGATACTAAAGAATGAATTAAAACCCATTTCATATGAATTTTTGACATTGAATACCTCAGTTGATGATTTTAGCCTGTCCACAATTTAGCATGTGCCTAGAGTTATCCCCCTTTATACGATGGATAAATTGTTTGGAAATGCAAACAAATAAGGTTAGTTTCTTCAATTTAAGTAATTTAAAACTTTAAATAGTACTAAAGGCATTGATATTGTACCACATACTCGTTGTTTTTACACGACAAGTGTGTCAAAATGCAGTAGAAAGTCTACTTGACTGTGTTGTATACACACGATGTCAGGATCAGGTGTTTGTTTTGATTATACATGTACTTTGTGTATTTTCAGTCAGTATTGCTGTTTTTGTTAATCAAAATTGTTTAAACACACTCACATAAAAAAAATTGTAATAAACAGTTGGATTTAACATAGGATCGGACACTGACACAAGGCGATTTACATGTAATTAAACATTTTCATTTTTTGCTATTTGTTTATACTTGTTTTGATGTTTTACATATGTTAAAAAGGGCTGACATTTTCTTACTAAATACATGAAATAGATAAAAAAAAAAAAACCAACAAATGCAAGAGAATGAACATAAATAGCATTATTTAAATCTAGTCATAATGAACGATACATGTACTTATGTATGTACATGGATGCGCTTGTGCGTATGTTTGAATTATGGTTATATTCACGACCCATGAAACCGGTTCATTTTCTTAAACTATTGTCTTCATGTTAAACCTACTTCAGGTTTATTATGTCTAGTTGAAGCATTATTTTAAAAGATGTTCATGTTTTTTTAGTTCAATGAAGACAAATGACTGACTGGTGTCAATAGCATGCCTTAACATTTATGACACTTTTTTTCAGTTCACTTTATATACAAGAAAGAGATAGCAAATGGTAAACACAGGCTTGGCAAGGCTTCAATCAGCTAATTTGGTCATGAAATCATTGTTTAAGATGTGCTGCTAAGATGATTTGGCCTCAAACAATATTTTTTGGATGGTGAGTTTGATTAAATCAATCTTTTGCTCATTAAGAGTGAATCCGGACTTTGGTTGCTATGTATTTTTCCCACAATGGAATCGCTTGGATACATAAAACAAAATTACTATTTATTTAGCTTGTCATGCACATAAGATGTTAAAATGTAAAAAAAATATGAACACAGCCATGAACAGAACTAATGATAGTTAAACGACATCAGAATTTGTACAATAACGTTGAGTTAATACGCTATAATATTTGTGTTTTTTTTTATCAAAACCATGGAAAACACTAAAATATCAACTGTAGCATTATTATTTGACCGATTTTTAAAATTGAACCCTCATTATAATGGCAAATAGATTACCTTTTTGTTCAAGAAACATTTTATATGCATAGTTATTTTGAAATTGAATGTGTCTATTGAATTTGGACCAACTTTAAATAAAGATTGTCATTTTTGACGAAAATAGCGTAAAAACACCCAAAATTATGGTTCATATCATGCACATATGGTGATGAAGATATGTTTATTGTTCTTTTTTCAACTCCTTATAGCTGTTAAAGGCACAATAGGTAACTTTAATCTGTTTCATTGACATCTGACAAAAAATAAAACAGTCATTATAAGAAAAATACCTATGTCCAAATTTTGTACATTTTTGTCGCAATTTGCACACATATGCATAGATGGTTTTAGCGCAATATATTCTGTTTCTTTTTTCAGACTTTAAAGAAATTGTCCAGAACCACTGCTGAGATACTAAAGAATGAATTAAAACCCATTTCATATGAATTTTTGACATTGAATACCTCAGTTGATGATTTTAGCCTGTCCACAATTTAGCATGTGCCTAGAGTTATCCCCCTTTATACGATGGATAAATTGTTTGGAAATGCAAACAAATAAGGTTAGTTTCTTCAATTTAAGTAATTTAAAACTTTAAATAGTACTAAAGGCATTGATATTGTACCACATACTCGTTGTTTTTACACGACAAGTGTGTCAAAATGCAGTAGAAAGTCTACTTGACTGTGTTGTATACACACGATGTCAGGATCAGGTGTTTGTTTTGATTATACATGTACTTTGTGTATTTTCAGTCAGTATTGCTGTTTTTGTTAATCAAAATTGTTTAAACACACTCACATAAAAAAAATTGTAATAAACAGTTGGATTTAACATAGGATCGGACACTGACACAAGGCGATTTACATGTAATTAAACATTTTCATTTTTTGCTATTTGTTTATACTTGTTTTGATGTTTTACATATGTTAAAAAGGGCTGACATTTTCTTACTAAATACATGAAATAGATAAAAAAAAAAAAACCAACAAATGCAAGAGAATGAACATAAATAGCATTATTTAAATCTAGTCATAATGAACGATACATGTACTTATGTATGTACATGGATGCGCTTGTGCGTATGTTTGAATTATGGTTATATTCACGACCCATGAAACCGGTTCATTTTCTTAAACTATTGTCTTCATGTTAAACCTACTTCAGGTTTATTATGTCTAGTTGAAGCATTATTTTAAAAGATGTTCATGTTTTTTTAGTTCAATGAAGACAAATGACTGACTGGTGTCAATAGCATGCCTTAACATTTATGACACTTTTTTTCAGTTCACTTTATATACAAGAAAGAGATAGCAAATGGTAAACACAGGCTTGGCAAGGCTTCAATCAGCTAATTTGGTCATGAAATCATTGTTTAAGATGTGCTGCTAAGATGATTTGGCCTCAAACAATATTTTTTGGATGGTGAGTTTGATTAAATCAATCTTTTGCTCATTAAGAGTGAATCCGGACTTTGGTTGCTATGTATTTTTCCCACAATGGAATCGCTTGGATACATAAAACAAAATTACTATTTATTTAGCTTGTCATGCACATAAGATGTTAAAATGTAAAAAAAATATGAACACAGCCATGAACAGAACTAATGATAGTTAAACGACATCAGAATTTGTACAATAACGTTGAGTTAATACGCTATAATATTTGTGTTTTTTTTTATCAAAACCATGGAAAACACTAAAATATCAACTGTAGCATTATTATTTGACCGATTTTTAAAATTGAACCCTCATTATAATGGCAAATAGATTACCTTTTTGTTCAAGAAACATTTTATATGCATAGTTATTTTGAAATTGAATGTGTCTATTGAATTTGGACCAACTTTAAATAAAGATTGTCATTTTTGACGAAAATAGCGTAAAAACACCCAAAATTATGGTTCATATCATGCACATATGGTGATGAAGATATGTTTATTGTTCTTTTTTCAACTCCTTATAGCTGTTAAAGGCACAATAGGTAACTTTAATCTGTTTCATTGACATCTGACAAAAAATAAAACAGTCATTATAAGAAAAATACCTATGTCCAAATTTTGTACATTTTTGTCGCAATTTGCACACATATGCATAGATGGTTTTAGCGCAATATATTCTGTTTCTTTTTTCAGACTTTAAAGAAATTGTCCAGAACCACTGCTGAGATACTAAAGAATGAATTAAAACCCATTTCATATGAATTTTTGACATTGAATACCTCAGTTGATGATTTTAGCCTGTCCACAATTTAGCATGTGCCTAGAGTTATCCCCCTTTATACGATGGATAAATTGTTTGGAAATGCAAACAAATAAGGTTAGTTTCTTCAATTTAAGTAATTTAAAACTTTAAATAGTACTAAAGGCATTGATATTGTACCACATACTCGTTGTTTTTACACGACAAGTGTGTCAAAATGCAGTAGAAAGTCTACTTGACTGTGTTGTATACACACGATGTCAGGATCAGGTGTTTGTTTTGATTATACATGTACTTTGTGTATTTTCAGTCAGTATTGCTGTTTTTGTTAATCAAAATTGTTTAAACACACTCACATAAAAAAAATTGTAATAAACAGTTGGATTTAACATAGGATCGGACACTGACACAAGGCGATTTACATGTAATTAAACATTTTCATTTTTTGCTATTTGTTTATACTTGTTTTGATGTTTTACATATGTTAAAAAGGGCTGACATTTTCTTACTAAATACATGAAATAGATAAAAAAAAAAAAAACCAACAAATGCAAGAGAATGAACATAAATAGCATTATTTAAATCTAGTCATAATGAACGATACATGTACTTATGTATGTACATGGATGCGCTTGTGCGTATGTTTGAATTATGGTTATATTCACGACCCATGAAACCGGTTCATTTTCTTAAACTATTGTCTTCATGTTAAACCTACTTCAGGTTTATTATGTCTAGTTGAAGCATTATTTTAAAAGATGTTCATGTTTTTTTAGTTCAATGAAGACAAATGACTGACTGGTGTCAATAGCATGCCTTAACATTTATGACACTTTTTTTCAGTTCACTTTATATACAAGAAAGAGATAGCAAATGGTAAACACAGGCTTGGCAAGGCTTCAATCAGCTAATTTGGTCATGAAATCATTGTTTAAGATGTGCTGCTAAGATGATTTGGCCTCAAACAATATTTTTTGGATGGTGAGTTTGATTAAATCAATCTTTTGCTCATTAAGAGTGAATCCGGACTTTGGTTGCTATGTATTTTTCCCACAATGGAATCGCTTGGATACATAAAACAAAATTACTATTTATTTAGCTTGTCATGCACATAAGATGTTAAAATGTAAAAAAAATATGAACACAGCCATGAACAGAACTAATGATAGTTAAACGACATCAGAATTTGTACAATAACGTTGAGTTAATACGCTATAATATTTGTGTTTTTTTTTATCAAAACCATGGAAAACACTAAAATATCAACTGTAGCATTATTATTTGACCGATTTTTAAAATTGAACCCTCATTATAATGGCAAATAGATTACCTTTTTGTTCAAGAAACATTTTATATGCATAGTTATTTTGAAATTGAATGTGTCTATTGAATTTGGACCAACTTTAAATAAAGATTGTCATTTTTGACGAAAATAGCGTAAAAACACCCAAAATTATGGTTCATATCATGCACATATGGTGATGAAGATATGTTTATTGTTCTTTTTTCAACTCCTTATAGCTGTTAAAGGCACAATAGGTAACTTTAATCTGTTTCATTGACATCTGACAAAAAATAAAACAGTCATTATAAGAAAAATACCTATGTCCAAATTTTGTACATTTTTGTCGCAATTTGCACACATATGCATAGATGGTTTTAGCGCAATATATTCTGTTTCTTTTTTCAGACTTTAAAGAAATTGTCCAGAACCACTGCTGAGATACTAAAGAATGAATTAAAACCCATTTCATATGAATTTTTGACATTGAATACCTCAGTTGATGATTTTAGCCTGTCCACAATTTAGCATGTGCCTAGAGTTATCCCCCTTTATACGATGGATAAATTGTTTGGAAATGCAAACAAATAAGGTTAGTTTCTTCAATTTAAGTAATTTAAAACTTTAAATAGTACTAAAGGCATTGATATTGTACCACATACTCGTTGTTTTTACACGACAAGTGTGTCAAAATGCAGTAGAAAGTCTACTTGACTGTGTTGTATACACACGATGTCAGGATCAGGTGTTTGTTTTGATTATACATGTACTTTGTGTATTTTCAGTCAGTATTGCTGTTTTTGTTAATCAAAATTGTTTAAACACACTCACATAAAAAAAATTGTAATAAACAGTTGGATTTAACATAGGATCGGACACTGACACAAGGCGATTTACATGTAATTAAACATTTTCATTTTTTGCTATTTGTTTATACTTGTTTTGATGTTTTACATATGTTAAAAAGGGCTGACATTTTCTTACTAAATACATGAAATAGATAAAAAAAAAAAAACCAACAAATGCAAGAGAATGAACATAAATAGCATTATTTAAATCTAGTCATAATGAACGATACATGTACTTATGTATGTACATGGATGCGCTTGTGCGTATGTTTGAATTATGGTTATATTCACGACCCATGAAACCGGTTCATTTTCTTAAACTATTGTCTTCATGTTAAACCTACTTCAGGTTTATTATGTCTAGTTGAAGCATTATTTTAAAAGATGTTCATGTTTTTTTAGTTCAATGAAGACAAATGACTGACTGGTGTCAATAGCATGCCTTAACATTTATGACACTTTTTTTCAGTTCACTTTATATACAAGAAAGAGATAGCAAATGGTAAACACAGGCTTGGCAAGGCTTCAATCAGCTAATTTGGTCATGAAATCATTGTTTAAGATGTGCTGCTAAGATGATTTGGCCTCAAACAATATTTTTTGGATGGTGAGTTTGATTAAATCAATCTTTTGCTCATTAAGAGTGAATCCGGACTTTGGTTGCTATGTATTTTTCCCACAATGGAATCGCTTGGATACATAAAACAAAATTACTATTTATTTAGCTTGTCATGCACATAAGATGTTAAAATGTAAAAAAAATATGAACACAGCCATGAACAGAACTAATGATAGTTAAACGACATCAGAATTTGTACAATAACGTTGAGTTAATACGCTATAATATTTGTGTTTTTTTTTATCAAAACCATGGAAAACACTAAAATATCAACTGTAGCATTATTATTTGACCGATTTTTAAAATTGAACCCTCATTATAATGGCAAATAGATTACCTTTTTGTTCAAGAAACATTTTATATGCATAGTTATTTTGAAATTGAATGTGTCTATTGAATTTGGACCAACTTTAAATAAAGATTGTCATTTTTGACGAAAATAGCGTAAAAACACCCAAAATTATGGTTCATATCATGCACATATGGTGATGAAGATATGTTTATTGTTCTTTTTTCAACTCCTTATAGCTGTTAAAGGCACAATAGGTAACTTTAATCTGTTTCATTGACATCTGACAAAAAATAAAACAGTCATTATAAGAAAAATACCTATGTCCAAATTTTGTACATTTTTGTCGCAATTTGCACACATATGCATAGATGGTTTTAGCGCAATATATTCTGTTTCTTTTTTCAGACTTTAAAGAAATTGTCCAGAACCACTGCTGAGATACTAAAGAATGAATTAAAACCCATTTCATATGAATTTTTGACATTGAATACCTCAGTTGATGATTTTAGCCTGTCCACAATTTAGCATGTGCCTAGAGTTATCCCCCTTTATACGATGGATAAATTGTTTGGAAATGCAAACAAATAAGGTTAGTTTCTTCAATTTAAGTAATTTAAAACTTTAAATAGTACTAAAGGCATTGATATTGTACCACATACTCGTTGTTTTTACACGACAAGTGTGTCAAAATGCAGTAGAAAGTCTACTTGACTGTGTTGTATACACACGATGTCAGGATCAGGTGTTTGTTTTGATTATACATGTACTTTGTGTATTTTCAGTCAGTATTGCTGTTTTTGTTAATCAAAATTGTTTAAACACACTCACATAAAAAAAATTGTAATAAACAGTTGGATTTAACATAGGATCGGACACTGACACAAGGCGATTTACATGTAATTAAACATTTTCATTTTTTGCTATTTGTTTATACTTGTTTTGATGTTTTACATATGTTAAAAAGGGCTGACATTTTCTTACTAAATACATGAAATAGATAAAAAAAAAAAAAAACCAACAAATGCAAGAGAATGAACATAAATAGCATTATTTAAATCTAGTCATAATGAACGATACATGTACTTATGTATGTACATGGATGCGCTTGTGCGTATGTTTGAATTATGGTTATATTCACGACCCATGAAACCGGTTCATTTTCTTAAACTATTGTCTTCATGTTAAACCTACTTCAGGTTTATTATGTCTAGTTGAAGCATTATTTTAAAAGATGTTCATGTTTTTTTAGTTCAATGAAGACAAATGACTGACTGGTGTCAATAGCATGCCTTAACATTTATGACACTTTTTTTCAGTTCACTTTATATACAAGAAAGAGATAGCAAATGGTAAACACAGGCTTGGCAAGGCTTCAATCAGCTAATTTGGTCATGAAATCATTGTTTAAGATGTGCTGCTAAGATGATTTGGCCTCAAACAATATTTTTTGGATGGTGAGTTTGATTAAATCAATCTTTTGCTCATTAAGAGTGAATCCGGACTTTGGTTGCTATGTATTTTTCCCACAATGGAATCGCTTGGATACATAAAACAAAATTACTATTTATTTAGCTTGTCATGCACATAAGATGTTAAAATGTAAAAAAAATATGAACACAGCCATGAACAGAACTAATGATAGTTAAACGACATCAGAATTTGTACAATAACGTTGAGTTAATACGCTATAATATTTGTGTTTTTTTTTATCAAAACCATGGAAAACACTAAAATATCAACTGTAGCATTATTATTTGACCGATTTTTAAAATTGAACCCTCATTATAATGGCAAATAGATTACCTTTTTGTTCAAGAAACATTTTATATGCATAGTTATTTTGAAATTGAATGTGTCTATTGAATTTGGACCAACTTTAAATAAAGATTGTCATTTTTGACGAAAATAGCGTAAAAACACCCAAAATTATGGTTCATATCATGCACATATGGTGATGAAGATATGTTTATTGTTCTTTTTTCAACTCCTTATAGCTGTTAAAGGCACAATAGGTAACTTTAATCTGTTTCATTGACATCTGACAAAAAATAAAACAGTCATTATAAGAAAAATACCTATGTCCAAATTTTGTACATTTTTGTCGCAATTTGCACACATATGCATAGATGGTTTTAGCGCAATATATTCTGTTTCTTTTTTCAGACTTTAAAGAAATTGTCCAGAACCACTGCTGAGATACTAAAGAATGAATTAAAACCCATTTCATATGAATTTTTGACATTGAATACCTCAGTTGATGATTTTAGCCTGTCCACAATTTAGCATGTGCCTAGAGTTATCCCCCTTTATACGATGGATAAATTGTTTGGAAATGCAAACAAATAAGGTTAGTTTCTTCAATTTAAGTAATTTAAAACTTTAAATAGTACTAAAGGCATTGATATTGTACCACATACTCGTTGTTTTTACACGACAAGTGTGTCAAAATGCAGTAGAAAGTCTACTTGACTGTGTTGTATACACACGATGTCAGGATCAGGTGTTTGTTTTGATTATACATGTACTTTGTGTATTTTCAGTCAGTATTGCTGTTTTTGTTAATCAAAATTGTTTAAACACACTCACATAAAAAAAATTGTAATAAACAGTTGGATTTAACATAGGATCGGACACTGACACAAGGCGATTTACATGTAATTAAACATTTTCATTTTTTGCTATTTGTTTATACTTGTTTTGATGTTTTACATATGTTAAAAAGGGCTGACATTTTCTTACTAAATACATGAAATAGATAAAAAAAAAAAAAAACCAACAAATGCAAGAGAATGAACATAAATAGCATTATTTAAATCTAGTCATAATGAACGATACATGTACTTATGTATGTACATGGATGCGCTTGTGCGTATGTTTGAATTATGGTTATATTCACGACCCATGAAACCGGTTCATTTTCTTAAACTATTGTCTTCATGTTAAACCTACTTCAGGTTTATTATGTCTAGTTGAAGCATTATTTTAAAAGATGTTCATGTTTTTTTAGTTCAATGAAGACAAATGACTGACTGGTGTCAATAGCATGCCTTAACATTTATGACACTTTTTTTCAGTTCACTTTATATACAAGAAAGAGATAGCAAATGGTAAACACAGGCTTGGCAAGGCTTCAATCAGCTAATTTGGTCATGAAATCATTGTTTAAGATGTGCTGCTAAGATGATTTGGCCTCAAACAATATTTTTTGGATGGTGAGTTTGATTAAATCAATCTTTTGCTCATTAAGAGTGAATCCGGACTTTGGTTGCTATGTATTTTTCCCACAATGGAATCGCTTGGATACATAAAACAAAATTACTATTTATTTAGCTTGTCATGCACATAAGATGTTAAAATGTAAAAAAAATATGAACACAGCCATGAACAGAACTAATGATAGTTAAACGACATCAGAATTTGTACAATAACGTTGAGTTAATACGCTATAATATTTGTGTTTTTTTTTATCAAAACCATGGAAAACACTAAAATATCAACTGTAGCATTATTATTTGACCGATTTTTAAAATTGAACCCTCATTATAATGGCAAATAGATTACCTTTTTGTTCAAGAAACATTTTATATGCATAGTTATTTTGAAATTGAATGTGTCTATTGAATTTGGACCAACTTTAAATAAAGATTGTCATTTTTGAAGAAAATAGCGTAAAAACACCCAAAATTATGGTTCATATCATGCACATATGGTGATGAAGATATGTTTATTGTTCTTTTTTCAACTCCTTATAGCTGTTAAAGGCACAATAGGTAACTTTAATCTGTTTCATTGACATCTGACAAAAAATAAAACAGTCATTATAAGAAAAATACCTATGTCCAAATTTTGTACATTTTTGTCGCAATTTGCACACATATGCATAGATGGTTTTAGCGCAATATATTCTGTTTCTTTTTTCAGACTTTAAAGAAATTGTCCAGAACCACTGCTGAGATACTAAAGAATGAATTAAAACCCATTTCATATGAATTTTTGACATTGAATACCTCAGTTGATGATTTTAGCCTGTCCACAATTTAGCATGTGCCTAGAGTTATCCCCCTTTATACGATGGATAAATTGTTTGGAAATGCAAACAAATAAGGTTAGTTTCTTCAATTTAAGTAATTTAAAACTTTAAATAGTACTAAAGGCATTGATATTGTACCACATACTCGTTGTTTTTACACGACAAGTGTGTCAAAATGCAGTAGAAAGTCTACTTGACTGTGTTGTATACACACGATGTCAGGATCAGGTGTTTGTTTTGATTATACATGTACTTTGTGTATTTTCAGTCAGTATTGCTGTTTTTGTTAATCAAAATTGTTTAAACACACTCACATAAAAAAAATTGTAATAAACAGTTGGATTTAACATAGGATCGGACACTGACACAAGGCGATTTACATGTAATTAAACATTTTCATTTTTTGCTATTTGTTTATACTTGTTTTGATGTTTTACATATGTTAAAAAGGGCTGACATTTTCTTACTAAATACATGAAATAGATAAAAAAAAAAAAAAACCAACAAATGCAAGAGAATGAACATAAATAGCATTATTTAAATCTAGTCATAATGAACGATACATGTACTTATGTATGTACATGGATGCGCTTGTGCGTATGTTTGAATTATGGTTATATTCACGACCCATGAAACCGGTTCATTTTCTTAAACTATTGTCTTCATGTTAAACCTACTTCAGGTTTATTATGTCTAGTTGAAGCATTATTTTAAAAGATGTTCATGTTTTTTTAGTTCAATGAAGACAAATGACTGACTGGTGTCAATAGCATGCCTTAACATTTATGACACTTTTTTTCAGTTCACTTTATATACAAGAAAGAGATAGCAAATGGTAAACACAGGCTTGGCAAGGCTTCAATCAGCTAATTTGGTCATGAAATCATTGTTTAAGATGTGCTGCTAAGATGATTTGGCCTCAAACAATATTTTTTGGATGGTGAGTTTGATTAAATCAATCTTTTGCTCATTAAGAGTGAATCCGGACTTTGGTTGCTATGTATTTTTCCCACAATGGAATCGCTTGGATACATAAAACAAAATTACTATTTATTTAGCTTGTCATGCACATAAGATGTTAAAATGTAAAAAAAATATGAACACAGCCATGAACAGAACTAATGATAGTTAAACGACATCAGAATTTGTACAATAACGTTGAGTTAATACGCTATAATATTTGTGTTTTTTTTTATCAAAACCATGGAAAACACTAAAATATCAACTGTAGCATTATTATTTGACCGATTTTTAAAATTGAACCCTCATTATAATGGCAAATAGATTACCTTTTTGTTCAAGAAACATTTTATATGCATAGTTATTTTGAAATTGAATGTGTCTATTGAATTTGGACCAACTTTAAATAAAGATTGTCATTTTTGACGAAAATAGCGTAAAAACACCCAAAATTATGGTTCATATCATGCACATATGGTGATGAAGATATGTTTATTGTTCTTTTTTCAACTCCTTATAGCTGTTAAAGGCACAATAGGTAACTTTAATCTGTTTCATTGACATCTGACAAAAAATAAAACAGTCATTATAAGAAAAATACCTATGTCCAAATTTTGTACATTTTTGTCGCAATTTGCACACATATGCATAGATGGTTTTAGCGCAATATATTCTGTTTCTTTTTTCAGACTTTAAAGAAATTGTCCAGAACCACTGCTGAGATACTAAAGAATGAATTAAAACCCATTTCATATGAATTTTTGACATTGAATACCTCAGTTGATGATTTTAGCCTGTCCACAATTTAGCATGTGCCTAGAGTTATCCCCCTTTATACGATGGATAAATTGTTTGGAAATGCAAACAAATAAGGTTAGTTTCTTCAATTTAAGTAATTTAAAACTTTAAATAGTACTAAAGGCATTGATATTGTACCACATACTCGTTGTTTTTACACGACAAGTGTGTCAAAATGCAGTAGAAAGTCTACTTGACTGTGTTGTATACACACGATGTCAGGATCAGGTGTTTGTTTTGATTATACATGTACTTTGTGTATTTTCAGTCAGTATTGCTGTTTTTGTTAATCAAAATTGTTTAAACACACTCACATAAAAAAAATTGTAATAAACAGTTGGATTTAACATAGGATCGGACACTGACACAAGGCGATTTACATGTAATTAAACATTTTCATTTTTTGCTATTTGTTTATACTTGTTTTGATGTTTTACATATGTTAAAAAGGGCTGACATTTTCTTACTAAATACATGAAATAGATAAAAAAAAAAAAAAACCAACAAATGCAAGAGAATGAACATAAATAGCATTATTTAAATCTAGTCATAATGAACGATACATGTACTTATGTATGTACATGGATGCGCTTGTGCGTATGTTTGAATTATGGTTATATTCACGACCCATGAAACCGGTTCATTTTCTTAAACTATTGTCTTCATGTTAAACCTACTTCAGGTTTATTATGTCTAGTTGAAGCATTATTTTAAAAGATGTTCATGTTTTTTTAGTTCAATGAAGACAAATGACTGACTGGTGTCAATAGCATGCCTTAACATTTATGACACTTTTTTTCAGTTCACTTTATATACAAGAAAGAGATAGCAAATGGTAAACACAGGCTTGGCAAGGCTTCAATCAGCTAATTTGGTCATGAAATCATTGTTTAAGATGTGCTGCTAAGATGATTTGGCCTCAAACAATATTTTTTGGATGGTGAGTTTGATTAAATCAATCTTTTGCTCATTAAGAGTGAATCCGGACTTTGGTTGCTATGTATTTTTCCCACAATGGAATCGCTTGGATACATAAAACAAAATTACTATTTATTTAGCTTGTCATGCACATAAGATGTTAAAATGTAAAAAAAATATGAACACAGCCATGAACAGAACTAATGATAGTTAAACGACATCAGAATTTGTACAATAACGTTGAGTTAATACGCTATAATATTTGTGTTTTTTTTTATCAAAACCATGGAAAACACTAAAATATCAACTGTAGCATTATTATTTGACCGATTTTTAAAATTGAACCCTCATTATAATGGCAAATAGATTACCTTTTTGTTCAAGAAACATTTTATATGCATAGTTATTTTGAAATTGAATGTGTCTATTGAATTTGGACCAACTTTAAATAAAGATTGTCATTTTTGACGAAAATAGCGTAAAAACACCCAAAATTATGGTTCATATCATGCACATATGGTGATGAAGATATGTTTATTGTTCTTTTTTCAACTCCTTATAGCTGTTAAAGGCACAATAGGTAACTTTAATCTGTTTCATTGACATCTGACAAAAAATAAAACAGTCATTATAAGAAAAATACCTATGTCCAAATTTTGTACATTTTTGTCGCAATTTGCACACATATGCATAGATGGTTTTAGCGCAATATATTCTGTTTCTTTTTTCAGACTTTAAAGAAATTGTCCAGAACCACTGCTGAGATACTAAAGAATGAATTAAAACCCATTTCATATGAATTTTTGACATTGAATACCTCAGTTGATGATTTTAGCCTGTCCACAATTTAGCATGTGCCTAGAGTTATCCCCCTTTATACGATGGATAAATTGTTTGGAAATGCAAACAAATAAGGTTAGTTTCTTCAATTTAAGTAATTTAAAACTTTAAATAGTACTAAAGGCATTGATATTGTACCACATACTCGTTGTTTTTACACGACAAGTGTGTCAAAATGCAGTAGAAAGTCTACTTGACTGTGTTGTATACACACGATGTCAGGATCAGGTGTTTGTTTTGATTATACATGTACTTTGTGTATTTTCAGTCAGTATTGCTGTTTTTGTTAATCAAAATTGTTTAAACACACTCACATAAAAAAAATTGTAATAAACAGTTGGATTTAACATAGGATCGGACACTGACACAAGGCGATTTACATGTAATTAAACATTTTCATTTTTTGCTATTTGTTTATACTTGTTTTGATGTTTTACATATGTTAAAAAGGGCTGACATTTTCTTACTAAATACATGAAATAGATAAAAAAAAAAAAAACCAACAAATGCAAGAGAATGAACATAAATAGCATTATTTAAATCTAGTCATAATGAACGATACATGTACTTATGTATGTACATGGATGCGCTTGTGCGTATGTTTGAATTATGGTTATATTCACGACCCATGAAACCGGTTCATTTTCTTAAACTATTGTCTTCATGTTAAACCTACTTCAGGTTTATTATGTCTAGTTGAAGCATTATTTTAAAAGATGTTCATGTTTTTTTAGTTCAATGAAGACAAATGACTGACTGGTGTCAATAGCATGCCTTAACATTTATGACACTTTTTTTCAGTTCACTTTATATACAAGAAAGAGATAGCAAATGGTAAACACAGGCTTGGCAAGGCTTCAATCAGCTAATTTGGTCATGAAATCATTGTTTAAGATGTGCTGCTAAGATGATTTGGCCTCAAACAATATTTTTTGGATGGTGAGTTTGATTAAATCAATCTTTTGCTCATTAAGAGTGAATCCGGACTTTGGTTGCTATGTATTTTTCCCACAATGGAATCGCTTGGATACATAAAACAAAATTACTATTTATTTAGCTTGTCATGCACATAAGATGTTAAAATGTAAAAAAAATATGAACACAGCCATGAACAGAACTAATGATAGTTAAACGACATCAGAATTTGTACAATAACGTTGAGTTAATACGCTATAATATTTGTGTTTTTTTTTATCAAAACCATGGAAAACACTAAAATATCAACTGTAGCATTATTATTTGACCGATTTTTAAAATTGAACCCTCATTATAATGGCAAATAGATTACCTTTTTGTTCAAGAAACATTTTATATGCATAGTTATTTTGAAATTGAATGTGTCTATTGAATTTGGACCAACTTTAAATAAAGATTGTCATTTTTGACGAAAATAGCGTAAAAACACCCAAAATTATGGTTCATATCATGCACATATGGTGATGAAGATATGTTTATTGTTCTTTTTTCAACTCCTTATAGCTGTTAAAGGCACAATAGGTAACTTTAATCTGTTTCATTGACATCTGACAAAAAATAAAACAGTCATTATAAGAAAAATACCTATGTCCAAATTTTGTACATTTTTGTCGCAATTTGCACACATATGCATAGATGGTTTTAGCGCAATATATTCTGTTTCTTTTTTCAGACTTTAAAGAAATTGTCCAGAACCACTGCTGAGATACTAAAGAATGAATTAAAACCCATTTCATATGAATTTTTGACATTGAATACCTCAGTTGATGATTTTAGCCTGTCCACAATTTAGCATGTGCCTAGAGTTATCCCCCTTTATACGATGGATAAATTGTTTGGAAATGCAAACAAATAAGGTTAGTTTCTTCAATTTAAGTAATTTAAAACTTTAAATAGTACTAAAGGCATTGATATTGTACCACATACTCGTTGTTTTTACACGACAAGTGTGTCAAAATGCAGTAGAAAGTCTACTTGACTGTGTTGTATACACACGATGTCAGGATCAGGTGTTTGTTTTGATTATACATGTACTTTGTGTATTTTCAGTCAGTATTGCTGTTTTTGTTAATCAAAATTGTTTAAACACACTCACATAAAAAAAATTGTAATAAACAGTTGGATTTAACATAGGATCGGACACTGACACAAGGCGATTTACATGTAATTAAACATTTTCATTTTTTGCTATTTGTTTATACTTGTTTTGATGTTTTACATATGTTAAAAAGGGCTGACATTTTCTTACTAAATACATGAAATAGATAAAAAAAAAAAAAAACCAACAAATGCAAGAGAATGAACATAAATAGCATTATTTAAATCTAGTCATAATGAACGATACATGTACTTATGTATGTACATGGATGCGCTTGTGCGTATGTTTGAATTATGGTTATATTCACGACCCATGAAACCGGTTCATTTTCTTAAACTATTGTCTTCATGTTAAACCTACTTCAGGTTTATTATGTCTAGTTGAAGCATTATTTTAAAAGATGTTCATGTTTTTTTAGTTCAATGAAGACAAATGACTGACTGGTGTCAATAGCATGCCTTAACATTTATGACACTTTTTTTCAGTTCACTTTATATACAAGAAAGAGATAGCAAATGGTAAACACAGGCTTGGCAAGGCTTCAATCAGCTAATTTGGTCATGAAATCATTGTTTAAGATGTGCTGCTAAGATGATTTGGCCTCAAACAATATTTTTTGGATGGTGAGTTTGATTAAATCAATCTTTTGCTCATTAAGAGTGAATCCGGACTTTGGTTGCTATGTATTTTTCCCACAATGGAATCGCTTGGATACATAAAACAAAATTACTATTTATTTAGCTTGTCATGCACATAAGATGTTAAAATGTAAAAAAAATATGAACACAGCCATGAACAGAACTAATGATAGTTAAACGACATCAGAATTTGTACAATAACGTTGAGTTAATACGCTATAATATTTGTGTTTTTTTTTATCAAAACCATGGAAAACACTAAAATATCAACTGTAGCATTATTATTTGACCGATTTTTAAAATTGAACCCTCATTATAATGGCAAATAGATTACCTTTTTGTTCAAGAAACATTTTATATGCATAGTTATTTTGAAATTGAATGTGTCTATTGAATTTGGACCAACTTTAAATAAAGATTGTCATTTTTGACGAAAATAGCGTAAAAACACCCAAAATTATGGTTCATATCATGCACATATGGTGATGAAGATATGTTTATTGTTCTTTTTTCAACTCCTTATAGCTGTTAAAGGCACAATAGGTAACTTTAATCTGTTTCATTGACATCTGACAAAAAATAAAACAGTCATTATAAGAAAAATACCTATGTCCAAATTTTGTACATTTTTGTCGCAATTTGCACACATATGCATAGATGGTTTTAGCGCAATATATTCTGTTTCTTTTTTCAGACTTTAAAGAAATTGTCCAGAACCACTGCTGAGATACTAAAGAATGAATTAAAACCCATTTCATATGAATTTTTGACATTGAATACCTCAGTTGATGATTTTAGCCTGTCCACAATTTAGCATGTGCCTAGAGTTATCCCCCTTTATACGATGGATAAATTGTTTGGAAATGCAAACAAATAAGGTTAGTTTCTTCAATTTAAGTAATTTAAAACTTTAAATAGTACTAAAGGCATTGATATTGTACCACATACTCGTTGTTTTTACACGACAAGTGTGTCAAAATGCAGTAGAAAGTCTACTTGACTGTGTTGTATACACACGATGTCAGGATCAGGTGTTTGTTTTGATTATACATGTACTTTGTGTATTTTCAGTCAGTATTGCTGTTTTTGTTAATCAAAATTGTTTAAACACACTCACATAAAAAAAATTGTAATAAACAGTTGGATTTAACATAGGATCGGACACTGACACAAGGCGATTTACATGTAATTAAACATTTTCATTTTTTGCTATTTGTTTATACTTGTTTTGATGTTTTACATATGTTAAAAAGGGCTGACATTTTCTTACTAAATACATGAAATAGATAAAAAAAAAAAAAACCAACAAATGCAAGAGAATGAACATAAATAGCATTATTTAAATCTAGTCATAATGAACGATACATGTACTTATGTATGTACATGGATGCGCTTGTGCGTATGTTTGAATTATGGTTATATTCACGACCCATGAAACCGGTTCATTTTCTTAAACTATTGTCTTCATGTTAAACCTACTTCAGGTTTATTATGTCTAGTTGAAGCATTATTTTAAAAGATGTTCATGTTTTTTTAGTTCAATGAAGACAAATGACTGACTGGTGTCAATAGCATGCCTTAACATTTATGACACTTTTTTTCAGTTCACTTTATATACAAGAAAGAGATAGCAAATGGTAAACACAGGCTTGGCAAGGCTTCAATCAGCTAATTTGGTCATGAAATCATTGTTTAAGATGTGCTGCTAAGATGATTTGGCCTCAAACAATATTTTTTGGATGGTGAGTTTGATTAAATCAATCTTTTGCTCATTAAGAGTGAATCCGGACTTTGGTTGCTATGTATTTTTCCCACAATGGAATCGCTTGGATACATAAAACAAAATTACTATTTATTTAGCTTGTCATGCACATAAGATGTTAAAATGTAAAAAAAATATGAACACAGCCATGAACAGAACTAATGATAGTTAAACGACATCAGAATTTGTACAATAACGTTGAGTTAATACGCTATAATATTTGTGTTTTTTTTTATCAAAACCATGGAAAACACTAAAATATCAACTGTAGCATTATTATTTGACCGATTTTTAAAATTGAACCCTCATTATAATGGCAAATAGATTACCTTTTTGTTCAAGAAACATTTTATATGCATAGTTATTTTGAAATTGAATGTGTCTATTGAATTTGGACCAACTTTAAATAAAGATTGTCATTTTTGACGAAAATAGCGTAAAAACACCCAAAATTATGGTTCATATCATGCACATATGGTGATGAAGATATGTTTATTGTTCTTTTTTCAACTCCTTATAGCTGTTAAAGGCACAATAGGTAACTTTAATCTGTTTCATTGACATCTGACAAAAAATAAAACAGTCATTATAAGAAAAATACCTATGTCCAAATTTTGTACATTTTTGTCGCAATTTGCACACATATGCATAGATGGTTTTAGCGCAATATATTCTGTTTCTTTTTTCAGACTTTAAAGAAATTGTCCAGAACCACTGCTGAGATACTAAAGAATGAATTAAAACCCATTTCATATGAATTTTTGACATTGAATACCTCAGTTGATGATTTTAGCCTGTCCACAATTTAGCATGTGCCTAGAGTTATCCCCCTTTATACGATGGATAAATTGTTTGGAAATGCAAACAAATAAGGTTAGTTTCTTCAATTTAAGTAATTTAAAACTTTAAATAGTACTAAAGGCATTGATATTGTACCACATACTCGTTGTTTTTACACGACAAGTGTGTCAAAATGCAGTAGAAAGTCTACTTGACTGTGTTGTATACACACGATGTCAGGATCAGGTGTTTGTTTTGATTATACATGTACTTTGTGTATTTTCAGTCAGTATTGCTGTTTTTGTTAATCAAAATTGTTTAAACACACTCACATAAAAAAAATTGTAATAAACAGTTGGATTTAACATAGGATCGGACACTGACACAAGGCGATTTACATGTAATTAAACATTTTCATTTTTTGCTATTTGTTTATACTTGTTTTGATGTTTTACATATGTTAAAAAGGGCTGACATTTTCTTACTAAATACATGAAATAGATAAAAAAAAAAAAAAACCAACAAATGCAAGAGAATGAACATAAATAGCATTATTTAAATCTAGTCATAATGAACGATACATGTACTTATGTATGTACATGGATGCGCTTGTGCGTATGTTTGAATTATGGTTATATTCACGACCCATGAAACCGGTTCATTTTCTTAAACTATTGTCTTCATGTTAAACCTACTTCAGGTTTATTATGTCTAGTTGAAGCATTATTTTAAAAGATGTTCATGTTTTTTTAGTTCAATGAAGACAAATGACTGACTGGTGTCAATAGCATGCCTTAACATTTATGACACTTTTTTTCAGTTCACTTTATATACAAGAAAGAGATAGCAAATGGTAAACACAGGCTTGGCAAGGCTTCAATCAGCTAATTTGGTCATGAAATCATTGTTTAAGATGTGCTGCTAAGATGATTTGGCCTCAAACAATATTTTTTGGATGGTGAGTTTGATTAAATCAATCTTTTGCTCATTAAGAGTGAATCCGGACTTTGGTTGCTATGTATTTTTCCCACAATGGAATCGCTTGGATACATAAAACAAAATTACTATTTATTTAGCTTGTCATGCACATAAGATGTTAAAATGTAAAAAAAATATGAACACAGCCATGAACAGAACTAATGATAGTTAAACGACATCAGAATTTGTACAATAACGTTGAGTTAATACGCTATAATATTTGTGTTTTTTTTTATCAAAACCATGGAAAACACTAAAATATCAACTGTAGCATTATTATTTGACCGATTTTTAAAATTGAACCCTCATTATAATGGCAAATAGATTACCTTTTTGTTCAAGAAACATTTTATATGCATAGTTATTTTGAAATTGAATGTGTCTATTGAATTTGGACCAACTTTAAATAAAGATTGTCATTTTTGACGAAAATAGCGTAAAAACACCCAAAATTATGGTTCATATCATGCACATATGGTGATGAAGATATGTTTATTGTTCTTTTTTCAACTCCTTATAGCTGTTAAAGGCACAATAGGTAACTTTAATCTGTTTCATTGACATCTGACAAAAAATAAAACAGTCATTATAAGAAAAATACCTATGTCCAAATTTTGTACATTTTTGTCGCAATTTGCACACATATGCATAGATGGTTTTAGCGCAATATATTCTGTTTCTTTTTTCAGACTTTAAAGAAATTGTCCAGAACCACTGCTGAGATACTAAAGAATGAATTAAAACCCATTTCATATGAATTTTTGACATTGAATACCTCAGTTGATGATTTTAGCCTGTCCACAATTTAGCATGTGCCTAGAGTTATCCCCCTTTATACGATGGATAAATTGTTTGGAAATGCAAACAAATAAGGTTAGTTTCTTCAATTTAAGTAATTTAAAACTTTAAATAGTACTAAAGGCATTGATATTGTACCACATACTCGTTGTTTTTACACGACAAGTGTGTCAAAATGCAGTAGAAAGTCTACTTGACTGTGTTGTATACACACGATGTCAGGATCAGGTGTTTGTTTTGATTATACATGTACTTTGTGTATTTTCAGTCAGTATTGCTGTTTTTGTTAATCAAAATTGTTTAAACACACTCACATAAAAAAAATTGTAATAAACAGTTGGATTTAACATAGGATCGGACACTGACACAAGGCGATTTACATGTAATTAAACATTTTCATTTTTTGCTATTTGTTTATACTTGTTTTGATGTTTTACATATGTTAAAAAGGGCTGACATTTTCTTACTAAATACATGAAATAGATAAAAAAAAAAAAAAACCAACAAATGCAAGAGAATGAACATAAATAGCATTATTTAAATCTAGTCATAATGAACGATACATGTACTTATGTATGTACATGGATGCGCTTGTGCGTATGTTTGAATTATGGTTATATTCACGACCCATGAAACCGGTTCATTTTCTTAAACTATTGTCTTCATGTTAAACCTACTTCAGGTTTATTATGTCTAGTTGAAGCATTATTTTAAAAGATGTTCATGTTTTTTTAGTTCAATGAAGACAAATGACTGACTGGTGTCAATAGCATGCCTTAACATTTATGACACTTTTTTTCAGTTCACTTTATATACAAGAAAGAGATAGCAAATGGTAAACACAGGCTTGGCAAGGCTTCAATCAGCTAATTTGGTCATGAAATCATTGTTTAAGATGTGCTGCTAAGATGATTTGGCCTCAAACAATATTTTTTGGATGGTGAGTTTGATTAAATCAATCTTTTGCTCATTAAGAGTGAATCTGGACTTTGGTTGCTATGTATTTTTCCCACAATGGAATCGCTTGGATACATAAAACAAAATTACTATTTATTTAGCTTGTCATGCACATAAGATGTTAAAATGTAAAAAAAATATGAACACAGCCATGAACAGAACTAATGATAGTTAAACGACATCAGAATTTGTACAATAACGTTGAGTTAATACGCTATAATATTTGTGTTTTTTTTTATCAAAACCATGGAAAACACTAAAATATCAACTGTAGCATTATTATTTGACCGATTTTTAAAATTGAACCCTCATTATAATGGCAAATAGATTACCTTTTTGTTCAAGAAACATTTTATATGCATAGTTATTTTGAAATTGAATGTGTCTATTGAATTTGGACCAACTTTAAATAAAGATTGTCATTTTTGACGAAAATAGCGTAAAAACACCCAAAATTATGGTTCATATCATGCACATATGGTGATGAAGATATGTTTATTGTTCTTTTTTCAACTCCTTATAGCTGTTAAAGGCACAATAGGTAACTTTAATCTGTTTCATTGACATCTGACAAAAAATAAAACAGTCATTATAAGAAAAATACCTATGTCCAAATTTTGTACATTTTTGTCGCAATTTGCACACATATGCATAGATGGTTTTAGCGCAATATATTCTGTTTCTTTTTTCAGACTTTAAAGAAATTGTCCAGAACCACTGCTGAGATACTAAAGAATGAATTAAAACCCATTTCATATGAATTTTTGACATTGAATACCTCAGTTGATGATTTTAGCCTGTCCACAATTTAGCATGTGCCTAGAGTTATCCCCCTTTATACGATGGATAAATTGTTTGGAAATGCAAACAAATAAGGTTAGTTTCTTCAATTTAAGTAATTTAAAACTTTAAATAGTACTAAAGGCATTGATATTGTACCACATACTCGTTGTTTTTACACGACAAGTGTGTCAAAATGCAGTAGAAAGTCTACTTGACTGTGTTGTATACACACGATGTCAGGATCAGGTGTTTGTTTTGATTATACATGTACTTTGTGTATTTTCAGTCAGTATTGCTGTTTTTGTTAATCAAAATTGTTTAAACACACTCACATAAAAAAAATTGTAATAAACAGTTGGATTTAACATAGGATCGGACACTGACACAAGGCGATTTACATGTAATTAAACATTTTCATTTTTTGCTATTTGTTTATACTTGTTTTGATGTTTTACATATGTTAAAAAGGGCTGACATTTTCTTACTAAATACATGAAATAGATAAAAAAAAAAAAAAACCAACAAATGCAAGAGAATGAACATAAATAGCATTATTTAAATCTAGTCATAATGAACGATACATGTACTTATGTATGTACATGGATGCGCTTGTGCGTATGTTTGAATTATGGTTATATTCACGACCCATGAAACCGGTTCATTTTCTTAAACTATTGTCTTCATGTTAAACCTACTTCAGGTTTATTATGTCTAGTTGAAGCATTATTTTAAAAGATGTTCATGTTTTTTTAGTTCAATGAAGACAAATGACTGACTGGTGTCAATAGCATGCCTTAACATTTATGACACTTTTTTTCAGTTCACTTTATATACAAGAAAGAGATAGCAAATGGTAAACACAGGCTTGGCAAGGCTTCAATCAGCTAATTTGGTCATGAAATCATTGTTTAAGATGTGCTGCTAAGATGATTTGGCCTCAAACAATATTTTTTGGATGGTGAGTTTGATTAAATCAATCTTTTGCTCATTAAGAGTGAATCCGGACTTTGGTTGCTATGTATTTTTCCCACAATGGAATCGCTTGGATACATAAAACAAAATTACTATTTATTTAGCTTGTCATGCACATAAGATGTTAAAATGTAAAAAAAATATGAACACAGCCATGAACAGAACTAATGATAGTTAAACGACATCAGAATTTGTACAATAACGTTGAGTTAATACGCTATAATATTTGTGTTTTTTTTTATCAAAACCATGGAAAACACTAAAATATCAACTGTAGCATTATTATTTGACCGATTTTTAAAATTGAACCCTCATTATAATGGCAAATAGATTACCTTTTTGTTCAAGAAACATTTTATATGCATAGTTATTTTGAAATTGAATGTGTCTATTGAATTTGGACCAACTTTAAATAAAGATTGTCATTTTTGACGAAAATAGCGTAAAAACACCCAAAATTATGGTTCATATCATGCACATATGGTGATGAAGATATGTTTATTGTTCTTTTTTCAACTCCTTATAGCTGTTAAAGGCACAATAGGTAACTTTAATCTGTTTCATTGACATCTGACAAAAAATAAAACAGTCATTATAAGAAAAATACCTATGTCCAAATTTTGTACATTTTTGTCGCAATTTGCACACATATGCATAGATGGTTTTAGCGCAATATATTCTGTTTCTTTTTTCAGACTTTAAAGAAATTGTCCAGAACCACTGCTGAGATACTAAAGAATGAATTAAAACCCATTTCATATGAATTTTTGACATTGAATACCTCAGTTGATGATTTTAGCCTGTCCACAATTTAGCATGTGCCTAGAGTTATCCCCCTTTATACGATGGATAAATTGTTTGGAAATGCAAACAAATAAGGTTAGTTTCTTCAATTTAAGTAATTTAAAACTTTAAATAGTACTAAAGGCATTGATATTGTACCACATACTCGTTGTTTTTACACGACAAGTGTGTCAAAATGCAGTAGAAAGTCTACTTGACTGTGTTGTATACACACGATGTCAGGATCAGGTGTTTGTTTTGATTATACATGTACTTTGTGTATTTTCAGTCAGTATTGCTGTTTTTGTTAATCAAAATTGTTTAAACACACTCACATAAAAAAAATTGTAATAAACAGTTGGATTTAACATAGGATCGGACACTGACACAAGGCGATTTACATGTAATTAAACATTTTCATTTTTTGCTATTTGTTTATACTTGTTTTGATGTTTTACATATGTTAAAAAGGGCTGACATTTTCTTACTAAATACATGAAATAGATAAAAAAAAAAAAAACCAACAAATGCAAGAGAATGAACATAAATAGCATTATTTAAATCTAGTCATAATGAACGATACATGTACTTATGTATGTACATGGATGCGCTTGTGCGTATGTTTGAATTATGGTTATATTCACGACCCATGAAACCGGTTCATTTTCTTAAACTATTGTCTTCATGTTAAACCTACTTCAGGTTTATTATGTCTAGTTGAAGCATTATTTTAAAAGATGTTCATGTTTTTTTAGTTCAATGAAGACAAATGACTGACTGGTGTCAATAGCATGCCTTAACATTTATGACACTTTTTTTCAGTTCACTTTATATACAAGAAAGAGATAGCAAATGGTAAACACAGGCTTGGCAAGGCTTCAATCAGCTAATTTGGTCATGAAATCATTGTTTAAGATGTGCTGCTAAGATGATTTGGCCTCAAACAATATTTTTTGGATGGTGAGTTTGATTAAATCAATCTTTTGCTCATTAAGAGTGAATCCGGACTTTGGTTGCTATGTATTTTTCCCACAATGGAATCGCTTGGATACATAAAACAAAATTACTATTTATTTAGCTTGTCATGCACATAAGATGTTAAAATGTAAAAAAAATATGAACACAGCCATGAACAGAACTAATGATAGTTAAACGACATCAGAATTTGTACAATAACGTTGAGTTAATACGCTATAATATTTGTGTTTTTTTTTTATCAAAACCATGGAAAACACTAAAATATCAACTGTAGCATTATTATTTGACCGATTTTTAAAATTGAACCCTCATTATAATGGCAAATAGATTACCTTTTTGTTCAAGAAACATTTTATATGCATAGTTATTTTGAAATTGAATGTGTCTATTGAATTTGGACCAACTTTAAATAAAGATTGTCATTTTTGACGAAAATAGCGTAAAAACACCCAAAATTATGGTTCATATCATGCACATATGGTGATGAAGATATGTTTATTGTTCTTTTTTCAACTCCTTATAGCTGTTAAAGGCACAATAGGTAACTTTAATCTGTTTCATTGACATCTGACAAAAAATAAAACAGTCATTATAAGAAAAATACCTATGTCCAAATTTTGTACATTTTTGTCGCAATTTGCACACATATGCATAGATGGTTTTAGCGCAATATATTCTGTTTCTTTTTTCAGACTTTAAAGAAATTGTCCAGAACCACTGCTGAGATACTAAAGAATGAATTAAAACCCATTTCATATGAATTTTTGACATTGAATACCTCAGTTGATGATTTTAGCCTGTCCACAATTTAGCATGTGCCTAGAGTTATCCCCCTTTATACGATGGATAAATTGTTTGGAAATGCAAACAAATAAGGTTAGTTTCTTCAATTTAAGTAATTTAAAACTTTAAATAGTACTAAAGGCATTGATATTGTACCACATACTCGTTGTTTTTACACGACAAGTGTGTCAAAATGCAGTAGAAAGTCTACTTGACTGTGTTGTATACACACGATGTCAGGATCAGGTGTTTGTTTTGATTATACATGTACTTTGTGTATTTTCAGTCAGTATTGCTGTTTTTGTTAATCAAAATTGTTTAAACACACTCACATAAAAAAAATTGTAATAAACAGTTGGATTTAACATAGGATCGGACACTGACACAAGGCGATTTACATGTAATTAAACATTTTCATTTTTTGCTATTTGTTTATACTTGTTTTGATGTTTTACATATGTTAAAAAGGGCTGACATTTTCTTACTAAATACATGAAATAGATAAAAAAAAAAAAAAACCAACAAATGCAAGAGAATGAACATAAATAGCATTATTTAAATCTAGTCATAATGAACGATACATGTACTTATGTATGTACATGGATGCGCTTGTGCGTATGTTTGAATTATGGTTATATTCACGACCCATGAAACCGGTTCATTTTCTTAAACTATTGTCTTCATGTTAAACCTACTTCAGGTTTATTATGTCTAGTTGAAGCATTATTTTAAAAGATGTTCATGTTTTTTTAGTTCAATGAAGACAAATGACTGACTGGTGTCAATAGCATGCCTTAACATTTATGACACTTTTTTTCAGTTCACTTTATATACAAGAAAGAGATAGCAAATGGTAAACACAGGCTTGGCAAGGCTTCAATCAGCTAATTTGGTCATGAAATCATTGTTTAAGATGTGCTGCTAAGATGATTTGGCCTCAAACAATATTTTTTGGATGGTGAGTTTGATTAAATCAATCTTTTGCTCATTAAGAGTGAATCCGGACTTTGGTTGCTATGTATTTTTCCCACAATGGAATCGCTTGGATACATAAAACAAAATTACTATTTATTTAGCTTGTCATGCACATAAGATGTTAAAATGTAAAAAAAATATGAACACAGCCATGAACAGAACTAATGATAGTTAAACGACATCAGAATTTGTACAATAACGTTGAGTTAATACGCTATAATATTTGTGTTTTTTTTTATCAAAACCATGGAAAACACTAAAATATCAACTGTAGCATTATTATTTGACCGATTTTTAAAATTGAACCCTCATTATAATGGCAAATAGATTACCTTTTTGTTCAAGAAACATTTTATATGCATAGTTATTTTGAAATTGAATGTGTCTATTGAATTTGGACCAACTTTAAATAAAGATTGTCATTTTTGACGAAAATAGCGTAAAAACACCCAAAATTATGGTTCATATCATGCACATATGGTGATGAAGATATGTTTATTGTTCTTTTTTCAACTCCTTATAGCTGTTAAAGGCACAATAGGTAACTTTAATCTGTTTCATTGACATCTGACAAAAAATAAAACAGTCATTATAAGAAAAATACCTATGTCCAAATTTTGTACATTTTTGTCGCAATTTGCACACATATGCATAGATGGTTTTAGCGCAATATATTCTGTTTCTTTTTTCAGACTTTAAAGAAATTGTCCAGAACCACTGCTGAGATACTAAAGAATGAATTAAAACCCATTTCATATGAATTTTTGACATTGAATACCTCAGTTGATGATTTTAGCCTGTCCACAATTTAGCATGTGCCTAGAGTTATCCCCCTTTATACGATGGATAAATTGTTTGGAAATGCAAACAAATAAGGTTAGTTTCTTCAATTTAAGTAATTTAAAACTTTAAATAGTACTAAAGGCATTGATATTGTACCACATACTCGTTGTTTTTACACGACAAGTGTGTCAAAATGCAGTAGAAAGTCTACTTGACTGTGTTGTATACACACGATGTCAGGATCAGGTGTTTGTTTTGATTATACATGTACTTTGTGTATTTTCAGTCAGTATTGCTGTTTTTGTTAATCAAAATTGTTTAAACACACTCACATAAAAAAAATTGTAATAAACAGTTGGATTTAACATAGGATCGGACACTGACACAAGGCGATTTACATGTAATTAAACATTTTCATTTTTTGCTATTTGTTTATACTTGTTTTGATGTTTTACATATGTTAAAAAGGGCTGACATTTTCTTACTAAATACATGAAATAGATAAAAAAAAAAAAAAACCAACAAATGCAAGAGAATGAACATAAATAGCATTATTTAAATCTAGTCATAATGAACGATACATGTACTTATGTATGTACATGGATGCGCTTGTGCGTATGTTTGAATTATGGTTATATTCACGACCCATGAAACCGGTTCATTTTCTTAAACTATTGTCTTCATGTTAAACCTACTTCAGGTTTATTATGTCTAGTTGAAGCATTATTTTAAAAGATGTTCATGTTTTTTTAGTTCAATGAAGACAAATGACTGACTGGTGTCAATAGCATGCCTTAACATTTATGACACTTTTTTTCAGTTCACTTTATATACAAGAAAGAGATAGCAAATGGTAAACACAGGCTTGGCAAGGCTTCAATCAGCTAATTTGGTCATGAAATCATTGTTTAAGATGTGCTGCTAAGATGATTTGGCCTCAAACAATATTTTTTGGATGGTGAGTTTGATTAAATCAATCTTTTGCTCATTAAGAGTGAATCCGGACTTTGGTTGCTATGTATTTTTCCCACAATGGAATCGCTTGGATACATAAAACAAAATTACTATTTATTTAGCTTGTCATGCACATAAGATGTTAAAATGTAAAAAAAATATGAACACAGCCATGAACAGAACTAATGATAGTTAAACGACATCAGAATTTGTACAATAACGTTGAGTTAATACGCTATAATATTTGTGTTTTTTTTTATCAAAACCATGGAAAACACTAAAATATCAACTGTAGCATTATTATTTGACCGATTTTTAAAATTGAACCCTCATTATAATGGCAAATAGATTACCTTTTTGTTCAAGAAACATTTTATATGCATAGTTATTTTGAAATTGAATGTGTCTATTGAATTTGGACCAACTTTAAATAAAGATTGTCATTTTTGACGAAAATAGCGTAAAAACACCCAAAATTATGGTTCATATCATGCACATATGGTGATGAAGATATGTTTATTGTTCTTTTTTCAACTCCTTATAGCTGTTAAAGGCACAATAGGTAACTTTAATCTGTTTCATTGACATCTGACAAAAAATAAAACAGTCATTATAAGAAAAATACCTATGTCCAAATTTTGTACATTTTTGTTGCAATTTGCACACATATGCATAGATGGTTTTAGCGCAATATATTCTGTTTCTTTTTTCAGACTTTAAAGAAATTGTCCAGAACCACTGCTGAGATACTAAAGAATGAATTAAAACCCATTTCATATGAATTTTTGACATTGAATACCTCAATATGGACCAACGTAACTAATTAAACTGTAACTTTGAGGCAGACAAAAATAGTCCGTATTATCACGTGACTAGTACCAAGTTTGGGATATTATTGCACATTGAATACTTCATGGAATTACAAAAGGATGACTGTTCTGAAAAGCTAATTTAATATGGAAAGAAGAATTATTGAAGCCATCTTCACAAGAAAAGACTCCAACTTAAAAAAATGACTTCCATTAGAGATGCATATTTTTGGACTATTTGCTGCTGACGTCATCATAATATTCACGTTTTTCGGGGTTTGGCAAATTCCGGAAAAACTAATCTGGCTTCATCCCCCGATATTGAAACTGACATAAGAAGAGTTTATCAGCTTTAAAATGAGATACTACACATGTCATAAATATTTATAGAATTAAAGTTACGAGAACAAATGTTAGTATTGTCGCCTATGGAAATTCATTTAGTACCATTGAGCCAGATCACTGGCCTCTAAGATACCAAATGCTTCGTCTTATCATAAGGAGCAAAAATATAAAAGTTTATGGCTCAAGGGTGGGGACCTAAATGTTTTTTAAGATATTAAGTATTTTGTCATTTGATAGGGGTGGGGCATGATCCCCTCAGAGCCCTCCTTATTGTATCAAATGCTTCGTCTTGTCATCAGGCGTATTACTATATATATATAATTATTGGTATGAATTATGTTTTTACCTATTAAACAGAGATCAGATTTTGAGGTGTATGGAGGGGTGCGGCGCGGCACTGCTTTTGGGGGCCCCTTCTTTTGAAAAATGTCAAGTTAGAAGCTTACAGGCAACACCTCATTGGATATTATCTTTATGCAAAATTTGATTGATATCGGTTAAGTATTAAGTACAAAAGTGCCATGGACAAAGCTTGCGGTGCAAGAGATAAGATGAAGAATAATAATAAGGAAAAAAGCGCAACAAAAATTATAAAAGGTTCAAAACTTCGTTTTGGAGACTTAATTAAGGCACTTGAAATTACTAGTCAAAATAATAAAATTTCGGGGATAAGCGCAAGTTGAGTTTTTAGGGTTAGTCACTGATAATATTTATCTGCGATTATCCCCGAAATTTCGGGGATAGTCGTATTTCGGGGATAGTCGCCCCACAAACGTTAGTATTTTTCGAAACTAGAAAAATAAGTATTTTTTTTTCTATTTATCTTATTTTAAATGCAAATTGTATATTTGATATTTTACCTGTCTCCATTGTGCTATGGACAGTTTTCGCAATAGCGTTACACTTCCAACCTGATGGTTTCAGCCATGGTATATCCGAAATTTCAAAAGTCTATTATGACGTCACAAACTTTGCAATCTTAGCTATCCACGCATATTCTTACCACGAATATTCGCGGAATAATTCGTCTGCAATAGCGAAAAGCACAAAAAACTTACCTGGCTATGTTACGCATTTCACATGAATTTTAAGAGTTACAACCATTTTCATCCAATAAAAAAATACTAAATGCTCATAATTTCAAAAAAATTTAATGATACACAATGCTGCATTTTCGTAAAGAACTGTTTTTGTAAAAAAAAATATATGTTAATATTGTTATTGATTCATTATGTAATGGTAAATTAAGATCTTATCGGAAATTCGAACGAATTGTCACCAACACCGCGTGCAACACTTTTTTGCCCTGAACAGGAACAATCTACAAAAAATTCCAAATACAGATGAAATTCGTTCCAATAAATTGATGCTATATTCAAGGTGGCACTTAAAACTTTTGACGATATACACAATTCTAAGGTTAGTTAATTTCTTTGTGCCCGTGTTATTTTGCCCAATTTGCCCAACGAACACACCCGTCCTTGACATTGTGAAAAGTTACAAAAGAAAATACTATTTAATCATTTAAAACAATTTCATTAAGTCTATATATAAAAACTAAAGTTAAAAATCGAAATGATGTATATTTATTTTTATAAATACATGGGCAATGAATGACAGTCAATCTTATTCAATTATCACCCTAGTTTGTGTGTTAGTTTATTTTCATGTAAGAAACTATACAAATTTCATATATTACACACATTCCCACACATTTCAGAACTTTCACGAAATTAAGCAATTACATTTTCAAGGTATACAGGTATCATTTGATCATTTGATTTCAACATATTCATAATAAGTAGTCTTAGTATCAATACATGTAGCATACATTTAAATCTGAACAATATATATGTGCATGGCATTGGCGGATCCAGAAAGGGTATCCTTTGGTTTTTTAACCCACTTTCGCTGGATAATGGTGGTTTTTTTTTTGTGTGCAAATTTTAAGCAAAATTGACCCGTCACCCCCCTTTCCTCAGTAGACTATTAGCACAGTACCTCCTCCCCCACCTTAAAACCTTTAAAAATTTCTTGATTCATATCCAAATGTTGAAGTCAAATTACAGTTAAACTATGAATGAAATATAATTTAGATGGAGATAGTCAGTTTGCATTCAAAATTAAGTCGAACCAAGTTTTTACATTTGTTATTTTCTATTGTGTAATGTTACATCTCTATAAAAATCTATCAAACGCACCTCTTGTACTTGGTGGTATAAAACATTAATTCCCCTGAAAATACTTGACTACGGGCTATTCAAAAGTGCTAAACTTTTGCTCGTTGATTTAGAATTTTTCCGATTAGATCATTTGATGTCTTTTTGTATCCGCAATCTCTAAACCGAATTGTAGGTGGTACCAATGGAAATAAACACACGGGAATTTTTCAACAAAGACAGAGTATTAGTTCCGCTTGGCCTTTAACACCAGTTTGAGTTGAAATAATAAATCATTAGGCATGGTGTTCTAACTTGTAGTGATAATAGCAGAAATTTGTCAAGATCTTACCTTTTAAATTACAAGTCGCTTAATCCAACACGTTATTTTTAATCGCACATTGTATAAGAGTGCATCTCACCTTAGCGTCATGTATTTTTAAGGTACTCTTTACAGGAGAGCAAAATAATAGGGCAGATAATTTTTTAACAGCGGAAATCGGACTGACAAGAAACGTCTCATACAGTCCCTTTAAAAATTCCTTCGTTATCAGCCACTGGTGGAAAAATTCAAAATTAGGTTGGTCATTGTTTTGATAATAATAAGTGACTCTATGCAGATGACCTTGTATTGGTATCAAAAACTGCAGAGGGGCTCCAAAACTCTATTAACAAATTAAATACCTATTGTAAGACATGGGGCCTAGAAGTAAATATCAAAAAGACAAAAACTATAGTTTTTAATAAAAGTGGGAAAACAGTTAAAAACAAATTCTATTTAAACAATAACCCCATTGAAAAGGGTAGGACATACAAGTATTTAGGACTCAATTTTTCAACCTGTGGATCCTTCACAGAAGCCAAGACTGACCTATATAACCGAGGTCTTAAAGCGCTCTATAAGATGACAAAATATTTTGAATCTAAGAGACCAAGCATAAAAACAATTATGCACTTATTTGATCACACTGTGAAACCAATTTTGTTATATGGTAGTGAGATATGGGGAAGTTTTATTGGTAATAAACTAAAAGAAGGTGATTATTGTTTTATTTCTAAAATATTTAATAACTTAAAACAGGAACATGTTCATTTAAAATTTTGCAAATATTTATTAGGGGTTGGAAAAAGGTCCACATCTTCAGCAGTGATGGGAGAATTGGGAAGGTATCCACTTTACACCAATATATTTACTTATATGTTTAAATACTTGCAACGTCTATGCTCTTCTAATGACATTTTACTTAAAAATGCATATGAAGAGTCAATAAATTTAGCCAATGCAGGTAAAAACAGTTGGTACAGTTGTATGAACTCTATCATGAAATACTTAAATATTAATCTTAATATGTGCATTACTTCCAAGAGTAACATAAAATTATTAATTATTAACAAAGTAAAAACTATTTACAACAAAATCTGGAAAGACGATATATTCAATGATAATAAGAGTAGGTCTGGAAATAAATTGAGAACCTACAGATTATTTAAAAATATTTTCTCTTATGAACCATATTTAGACTACTTTGCTGAAGACAAAAGAAAACTATTTACAAAGTTCAGAATAAGTGCACACAGGTTAGAGATAGAAACAGGAAGATATAAAAATATCCCTGCAGAGAATAGAATTTGCGGGCTGTGTGATGCTGGAGTGGGAGATGAAATTCATTTTCTTCTCCAGTGTCCAAAACTTAGCAAAGAAAGATCTAAATTTCTACAGGAAATAAATAATATTAATAATAACTTTTGTAGATTGGATACCACTTCCCAATTCATCTGGCTATTATCTTCTGAAGACCAAATAATTTTAAATAAACTTATTGTTTTCTTACAATTAATTAACACTGAAAGAAATAAAATTCTTGACGCATGAATATTATTTAAATACACATACTATGTACCTTTTAAAGTACCAACTTGGGTCACTGTGCTAATTAAAATATGTTTCCCTTTTACTCTATACATTGATAATTCTCATTTTCATATGTTTTCACTCCCTTTGTTAATCTTAATTTTATCAATATATTGTACAATCATTCTTTATTTTATTTTAAGTTGTAGCAGCTCTACATGGGCGTCATAATTGACATAATAAAATTATTCTATTCTATTCTATTCTATTCTGTTGATTGTTGTATTGATGTGATCATCTTATTATCGATAGCGAAACCCTGGTTTAACCCACCGGTTCATTTAAAAAGCCTTAACCAAGTCAGAACCAATGCGATCTATAACTTTCCGATGTGTCTTCCATGTTTTGGCTTTTCTCTGGGACATTGAGATTGATTCTCCGAGTTCGGTAATTTTGTTATTACTTTTTTGGTGCGTGTCAGAGCTTGGGTTACCCGAAGGGTTGTTAAAGTGGGTCACACACCGTGATAAGTGTATATGTAAACAATTTTCGGAGTAAGATTTTGAATATACTACGACTTCAAATGTTTGTTTTTCCTCAAATGAGATATCATCACGTGTGTAGTAAACCCAACAAATCTACATTGATCAATTCGAACTAAAACGTACCTATAAACTTATACACCACAACAAAACCAGATGATACGTAAACATTTGTGGTAAACTGGTAAACTCTTCTCTTTTTTTACTCAACAATTCCTTTCTTTTCAATCCCCACACTTGGTTATAACCACTACTAAAACATTTTATGTTATCATTTTATATATGTAAGTCCTAAATTTGAATTACTATAGCCGTTTATTTGAATGATAGCATATTTTTGTTACTCTATTTCAGTTTGATTCTAGTATTGATATCATGGTACATTTTAAACATAAAAATTCACACGGTTTGTTTGTTTGTTTGTTTTTTTTTTCTTTGTTTTTTATCCTCTTATATTATATCGTAACGCGTGAATAACATTAGTTGTTAGGTGTGTTTCTGGCATAACTCGGATCAGAGATGGGGTAATCGTAATTGTAATCACTAATCAGCTGTAATCGATTACATTTTTTCACGTAATCAGAGTAATCATTAATCAGCCCAAAATCTGATTACATGTAATTTAATTTAATCGATTACTGGTCAAAAATAACATGTAATCATGATTACTTTTTGATTACATTCTGATTACATTGGAGATATAGGTACATGTTTCCTAACAAGCAAGATCTACAGTAATATTGTCTTAAAAATGGTATTTTGGAGTCACAATGTTTTACAAATAATACACTTCATAATTCTTTATCAGTTTATAATAATTAAGTCAATTTTTATTGTTTTTTTTTTCACTTGCTGGTATAGAAAGTAATAAAAAATCATTAGTTTAATGAATTCAAGCACATTCATGTAAATTTGCATATTTTTTAATGTCTTTAAGGATATTTTTATTGTACAATTATTAAATTGGTACATGTATGCACTATTTATTAAGTAGTAGTCCACCTAAGAATCATGCAAAATTGAAGAAAAGTGATTCATCGATAAAAAGGCTACACTGGTTTATTTTTAACAAAAGATAGTTCAAAGTATACAAAATAAGAAATAAATAACAATTTGCTCATAACTGTCTGGTCCTGGGAGAAATCTTGCCATTTTGTTACAATGGTTTCTATTGAAATTATTGACAGTTTTAAGAGTTATCTCCCTTTCTTATAATTTTCCAATGCATTGTATATATTTTTTTTTCTCAGGACCAGGGCTAGTTTGGAAAAAGAGTACAAAATATCGAATCAGGGTGCTAGTAGGAGTAACATATCAAAAATAAAGTGGTGTAGGCTTTCCACCCATGAATCGCTTTTTGCATGATTCTTATAAAAAGTGGTACTTAATTGGCTTTCAACTGTCAAAATTAAAGGTGACAATAAACAAGGGATTAAAGGCTTAATTGCTTTATAAACATCTCATTATTGTTTTGAAATGAAGACCTATAGATCCTTTCTGACAAGTAGAGATTGAATTGATCTACAAATCTACAAAAATGTTTTCCCTCATTTGTCCAAGTTGACCTTTTAAAAAATGATAAAATTTAATGGCTCTTAAAAACAGTACAATGTGCAAATATTTATTAATTCTAAAAAAAAACTATAGATATTGAAACTTATGTTTCAGAAACAATCAACAGTATATGCAATGAATTGCATAATTTTACAAATGAAATAGCAAATACTACACACATATGTACAAAGGTTTATACATGATATGGTCTTATACATGTATGTTCTGTGATCATAATGATGCGATTAATTTAGTGAGGAATAAAAACATTCTTTTTACTTTAAACTTTAAAATATGTAACACTAATGGATTTCACTTGTCTGTCTGTTCTTCCACAATTTCTTACACTCATTACCTACATATCGTAGTGGTCTAAATTTTACACAGCGATTTTATAATTTTGGGAAATGATTCATGATAAATTGTTGTAATTGTAATTTAATTTAATCGTAAATTTGGCAAAGAAATTGTAATTTAATCGATTACTTTTCAAATTGGCTGTAATTGAAATTTAATTTAATCGTAAAATTAGCAAAGTAATTGTAATTTAATCGATTACTTTCAAATGTAATCGGACCCATCTCTGACTCGGATGGTATGATGTTGTACGATGTGTTTATGGCGTGGGTTCTATGTCGAATGATGCATTCAGTTGCATGATGTGGTTCTGACAGATGAAAGTTATTGTTAAATGAGATTATGGCGTGAGTTCTATGTCGGAAGGTACAAAAAGTTGTGAGGGGTGATTCTGGCATGGGTCTCGTGTCGGATGGTGCAATTAGTTCTAAGTGTTTCAGGTGTAATTTAGAACTGTGTCGAATGGTTCAGTCAGTTGCACGATGTGTTTCTACGGTGGGGCCTGTGACAAATTAATTCAGTTGTACGATGTTTTTTCTAAAGTGGGCCCAACGATCGATGGTGCAATCAGTTGTAGGTGTTTTTGGTGTGAGTTGAAACTTTGCGGTCAGTTACAAGAAGTGTTTCTGGGGTAGGTCCTGTCATAGATGATATCAATTGTACGTTGTGTTTCTGACGTGGGCCGTGTGGTGGATGGTGCAATCAGTTATAAGGGGTAGTCCGGGCGTGGGTTCTGTGGTTACACTTTCATTAATGGTATATTTATTTCAATTATGTAGTCCAATCTGAAAAACAAAGCCAAAACTAAAGAACAAAGTATTTATCACACAAAAGAGTCAAACTTATTTTAAAGACACATATCTTTCAAAACGTTTAAAAACTATGATAAATTATATAACAATATTAGCACTAAACTTAAAACTTATAAAATAGGCTATAAAAATCCACATTACAAAACTGTAATTGGCAAACGAACGCGTGGTTTTGAACAAAGAATTGAACCAAATAAATGTAGAAACCAAGTTAAACAATGTTGTATAAATAACTTGGAATATATAGCACTGAACATATTTCAATCAGTATGTCGGTGGAAATAACATCTTACATTGCCTCCAAAAATATTTCGATTGTCGTTACTATAGAAATTTATGATGTCACTCAAATAATGTGATTTCTAAAAAAATTGTTGGAAATTCTTCACTCTTAGTCATTTTCATCTAATAATAATAACTGCATTTGATTTTACCACATGTTAGCTATAACTTTGTTTATGATCAGCTGTGGTTTTTAGCAGAAAATCTGTCACCACTGTCAATAGCAAACTTAATAAATAAAGAAGTGTATTTTGTTTATAGGTATCTGAGATCAATTAAGAATTTTTTAGATACATGTAAGAATTGTGGTGGAGAAATAAGTTGGGGTTTTTTAATGAGTGATGGCATCAACTTTATTGAAATAAAAAGTTTTTATATGTATATTGAAATCTTATGATACTAATTAAACATACTTGAAAAACGAGTTTACTTCCTTTTCAGTTCACTTGAACCGAAAGTAAATGTGAGCTATTGTAAACTTTTTTCAAACATTATTTCTTCTGCCACCGTAGGTCAACTGCAACCAAAATTATTGAAATGTCTATTAGCATTAAATGTATAGATCTGACGTGGGGATTTTTTATTCGTTTAAAAAGATGACCGTCGTGGTCTAAAAAAAACATGGTGATTGATTACATATTTATTGCAAATAACTCAAAAAAGCTACAACTATAAAAAAATATATACCTGCCCTATAATCTTGTAAAAGATTAAACAAACCATGCAAGAGAAAATGCTTTTTTTTATTTTGCGCTTATAAAGCTCGTTTATCTTAAAAGCTATTAAGAGTTTTGAGAGATTCAAACTGCATATTGTTTAGCACATCAAGATCAACAAAGTAGTAGTAACATACATTTTAGGGGTTATTCCTCTTAGAACGCCATACTGTGCCATTTATACAGCATTTGCTGGTTGTATTGAGGCCTCTTAATCCTCTGGCGTCATAATTTCTATTGCAATAAAAATTGGTAAACTTATGTTTTAGCATAAGTGGAATAGAACTATTGTGGACTAGGAGGTTGTTTACTCGTCGTACAGCATGATCACCGTGGCTTAGAAATAAAACGTAGGGGTTAATACCAGTTTTCGCTTATAAGCCTAAAACGATAACAAATATTAAAAGTTTGATAAAGAAAGAGTAATCAGAATCTCAAGACCTACCCTTCCTGAATTTTTGAATAACTAGCGAACAATGTGGGAGTTATTGTTCTTTTGATTTTTTTTCGAATTAAGTACTTATCAAGCTTAATTTCTTGAAAAATTAATAATATATTTGAGGATCAATTTTATATTAAGACATCAGGGTATACAAAACAAAATGACAACAAAGTTCCAGACAATAAATTTTGCTACGACTGACGCGCGTTTCGTCTATTCAAGACTCATCAGAGGCACTCTACAAAAAAATATTCAAAATGCCAAATACTATATGATTATGAAGAGCATAAAACAATAAAACCAAAAATACCAAACTGGGGAACCAAGTTATTACTAAGATGATCAACCTATATATGGGTCAAAGTTTTAGAACAATTCATTTTTGGGGGGTTATTATCCTTTGAATGTCAAAATTGACCATTTTCTTTCCTGCAAGTTAAACAATGTTGTCAGATAACCCATTATTAAATTTAAAACACTTTCAATGATAAAAAAAATTGTTATTGCGTTATTGCCTAAAATTGACTGGTAACGTAATTGTCAATCTGTGTTATGTAACAACATTTGCCTACACATGTAAAACCAAGAACAGTAGATTTCGAGACTATACTCCTAAATACCTGCTATCAATGTTTCCCAATATGTGGAGAAAGTAAAATCATTTCTATCTTTGTTGACAAAACCTTGTAAAAATATGATTTGGATTCAAATGACTGGTGTCTTCGAACAAGGTAAATACAAAAAGTACCATAACAATCAACGAATCAAAACTTTGAATTCTCAGGTTGAAATAAGATTTTAAAAAAAATTACACTCGAATGGATTGGTGCCTCTTTGTCTCATTCAGATATTTTAACCAGGTGAACGTTTCCAACTCCTAGGGCCCTCTTGTTTATTGATCTAATCGTATATATCATACAGTTAACTTGCAAATAAATAATTGATCTTCGGATAACACTATCTAAACACATTGTATCATGGAAATGAGGATCATTCATTTGATACTTGCGTTTATAGTAATATTTTCTATGATATACGTATTAGTACCGAATCAAACGACTGTTTACATTCCTTATGGAAAGCCGGTGTCGACATCTCAAGGTATTGTCTCGAAATCTTCTGATCCTGGTTTTACATGTGTAGACAAATGTTGTAACGTAACGCAGATTGACAATTACGTTACCAGTGACTTGACCTTGATAGGCGATTCAACAATGTTTAGAACATTTGACCAGTTGCTGTCTCACTATACATCTTGTAGAAAATTAAAAGGAGCCGGAAGATGTGACTTGATAACCTATCTTGGCAAAAACAAAACAGCAAAATGGATCCCACCTTCCCGTAATGAGGGTCCGATCACTTACGGAAAAACACACCCGTTTTGCACCGATTGTTCAGGATGCAACAGTGGATTTTATCAATGTGCCAAACACAAATTAGAATATTTAGCTGTTGAGTTTGCAAAAGACGCTGAGATTCAATCGCAATTTTTCAACACAACTCAGGCAAACGTGGCTTCTTATTTATCTGAACACCCTAGTACTACTTGTGTTGTGAGTGCTGGACTTCATGATCTTAAGATCCCTGCTATTAATGTTTCCCAATATGTGGAGAACGTAAAATCATTTCTATCTTTGTTGACAAAACCTTGTAAAAATATGATTTGGATTCAAATGACTGGTGTTCTCGAACAAGGTAAATACAAAAAGTACCAAAACAATCAACGAATCAAAACTTGGAATTCTCATCTTGAAAATATGATAAAAAATACATTTAACAGAGTTTATATAATAGATTTCTTTAATGCTTCTTTATCAAGCTACCGTCATATCGACAATGTTCATATGGAAAGGAGATTTTATAATAGTGTTGCTCAATGTATTAAAGTTCTTGACGGTGTTACAAAAAGCTAAAAATACTGTGTCTAGTTTTATCTTAAAAGACAGATCAACAAATTTTGCTAAAGGGGGTGTCCTGACCTTTGCCTCAGTGATATCCCAATATTCTTTCAGGAGGAGGGTCAGAAAATTTAAAAGTATGAGCCCTTCTCCAACCCTGATTTTTTCAATGTTCTGATTCGACAAAATCAAACGCCTTCGTACAACATGTATTTTGAGTGGTGGACTTCATCATATCTGCTCTTAGTGTTTCCCAATATGTGGAGACCGTAAAATAATACTAGGTTTGCACAATATATCCGTTCCGGATTTGACTCGTCATTTAGACGAGGTCATCAGTGGTCACGGGGAGGAAAAACGACGTCGTTCAGCATGGGATAAAGGGAACGACATTTTCTATCAAAGACTCTTCTGCAATTATTCAACATATAGGGTAAAAATCATTTGCAACTGACAAATAAACCAACAATCAATATTTCCAGCCCATAAAAAATCCAACTTGAATGGAAATAAAGAAATTACTTTCTTCGTCCATTAGCATGTTGGAACTAGTTTTTCTACCTGTTCCTCCTCGTTTGGCTAAAATAGTTACCGATCCCACAAATGCGCAATCCGTGTATTCCTTTCTTTGTTGGTAAAAAATATACTGGATTCAAGAGACTGATGTTCGTGAAGATGAAAAACACAAAATGTATTATTACAATCTACGAACTGAAGCTTTGAATTCTCAAGTTAAACGGCTACAACACTGTCTAAGGAGGAAACCATTGACAATCACAAATCTGTTATTTCATCCCTGTATTGGATTCCTAAATTACATAAATAGCCATAGAAGCAACGCTTCATTGCAGGGTCATCCAAATGTACAACTAAGCCTCTTTCAGTTCTGTTGACTTCAATGCTTACGGCATTAATATCCGGCTCCAGAAATATTACGAATGTTGTTATTCTAGAAATGGTGTCAATCAAATGTTGATCCTGAAGAATTGGTCAGAACTGATGGAGATTCTTAACTCTTAATCAGTTTCATCTTGTAACAGCATCAAAACATTCGAGTTCTCCACACTTTACATTTCTATTCCACATGAACAACTGAAATCGCAATTGGCACAGCTGATTAAGTCTTGGTATAATCGACTACTAGATAAACGCAGCTTTAAGAATATGGAAAACGCAGGTACAGATATCTAGTAGTCGATTATACAAAGACTTACTTTGTCATCAATAAGTCTAAGAAAAAAAACAAATTTACAGAAGACCGAATAATCGACATTCTCAACTTTCTTTTTGACAACATATTTGTTTAGTTTGGTGGACGTGTTTTTCTGCAAACAATAGGGATTCCAATGGGCACTAATTGTGCACCTTTGCTTGCTGATTTATTTCTTCATTCATATGAAGCAGACTTCTTCTTTCAACCTCACGTTCCGTTATATTGACGATGTCCTTTCACTAAACAATTCTCGATTTGGTGACTTTCTCTATTTCATATATCCCCAGGAGCTTGAGATAAAGGACACAACGGATTCTAGGAAACCAGCTTCATATTTAGATCTACATCTCGAAATTTACTCTCAGGGAAGACTTTCAACAAGGCTCTGTGACAAACGTGATGACTTTTACTTTCCAATCGTCACCTTTACCTTCCTGTGTAGCAACATTCCGTCCGCTCCAACTTATGGAGTTTACGTATCTCAATTGATTCGTTACTCCAGAACGTGCGGGACTAAAATCGATTTCCTTAGCATAGCGACACGTCTGACGCAAAAATTCCTCACACAGGGTTATGTTGATCCTCGGTCGCTGTCTTCACTCAAGAAATTTTACGGAAGACATCATGCCTTTTTAGACAAATATGGGATTCCGATCTCTCAGATGAGTGTAGATGTTGGTTTGTCATAGGGATTTGTTTTGTCTTCCTTTACCGGATTTGATACGCTGAATTGACTATTGGCAACGCAAGGGTGTGCTATAGCAAGCAGGAACTGCTTACTTTTCCGGAGCACCTGAGTGCATACTTGTATCGATTGGAGTTCGCGTTGTTGATTGATATTCAGTGATTTTGTGTTTCCGTGTTTTACATGTTGTCTGTTTTTGTCCCGTCCTTGATGGTGTTTACCGGATTTGTCTCTGCCCTTTCGGACTTTTGACATTCGGATACCCCATTAATACCTCTGCTTTCAAAAAAAAATAAGATAAGAGATACAATTAATATTATAGATTTCTTTAATATTTCCATATCCAGCTACCGACACATAGACAATATTCATATGCAAGGGAGATTTTATGAAATCGTTGCTCAATGTATTAAAGTTTTTCGCGGTGTTAACAAAAGTTTATTGCTTGCTTTTCTCTTCATCGGAAGCGTCTGTTTTTTTATTGAAAACAAAAGGTGCCAGGATCTTTAGCGACAGTGATTTCTTTTATATTATAAACCAAATTTATTTTTTTGAACCAAAATAGCTGCCGTTGGTTTAAGTGACGTTTGCTAACGATTCCTGCAAGCGTGTTAATTTTCATTATTTATTTTTTTTTGTAGGATCGTCAATCTTATAAAATAAAGGTAATAATAAAACTACCGAACTTGAATGATCAATCTCATAGTCCAGAGAAAAGGACAAAAACGAATCAGTCATGCCGAATAAATCGCAATGGTCCTGACTTGGTACAGGCATTTTAAACGAAATGGTAGGTTAAACAAGGTTTAATGGCGCCAAACCTCCCCCTTCCATTGCGATCTTAGGGTCCGGTAATGACCATACAACACAACATAGCCGTGAGACACAATATGGATATTGAGGTGATCATCTCAGTACAGCAGACCAGTCAAACACTAATTAAAACAATTACCTACCATATCTTTTAACTCAATTTTGAACTTTTCTACTAGTGGCTGATAACTAAGAAAGAATTTTTTTAGGGATCGTATTAGACGTATTTTCCTATAGCCATGCTCCAAAAGTCGGTCACGAAGAAATCGGTGTCTGATCAAAAAACTGTGAAATGTGTGCAAGCTCTGGCATGTCGAATGAGTTGTGAAATATAAACACCGTATGCAGGGGAAGTAGGTACAATGTATATTGCTCTGTAGATTAGGAAAATTAATAATTTGAAAATTAAAATCGTCTCTTTTATCGTAAATTTTTGTACTGAGATGACCACCTAGGTCGAATTCGAGGTGCAAATCCAAGAAAGACGTGAAGCAATTTGATTCGGTGGTCTCTTTAATCTCCGATTCTGGAGGGTGTATTGAAGGAATCAGTCTAACAAATGGAGTGTTATTGACAGAAAGGACATCATCAAAATATCTGAATGTAAGATTAAATGACCTTGCCTCTTTCATCTTCTTTTTCTCTACGAGTCCCTGAAGAAATTCAGTCTCGTAAGAGTATAAAAACAAATCAACGAGGAGAGGAGCACAGTTTGTACCCATTGAAATGCCGATTTGTTGTTGAAAAATCTCTCCTCCAAAGGTGAAAAATACATGTATGTTGTCAATGAGGAAATCAAGCATACTGTAAACTTGTTGCAGTGTGTAACAAATTTTATCTTTGAAAGATGTTTTGGAAAAGAATGTAGAGTTATATCCCAAAACAACAAAATTCTTAGATTTGAAAAGGCTTTTTCGAGAAGTTTTTTTCAGGCGACATTTTAGTTTTTTGTGTGGCAAGGTAGTGTATAAAGTTGAAAAATCGAACGTTTTCAAAGAGTGAACCTCAGAAAATGATCTAGATTTAAAATTATCTAACAAATCTTTTGAGTTCTTCAAAATCCACATATGGTTGATTCCACTACGATTATAAATAATGTTGCAGTATGCTTGTTGACCTTCTTTGACAGCAGACAAGATTTTAGTTAAATGAACGGACAGCTTTATAGTTGTACATGATGAAGATCCAGCTATATACCTTTCTTTGTACGGATTTTTGTGATGCTTAGGTATCCAGTACAAATATGGTAACTCTTTATGTTCCTCTTTCATTTAAATGCTGAAAGAAGACGCAAAACAGCTATGGTTGGCTATGATTTCATCTTTGTTAAATGTAGTCCGATTGTATGTAGCACTAGCGGAAGTATTACCATCAATGCCTAGCTCTTTTATTAGACAATTGTAATAATGTGCTTTACATACAAAAACTATATTATTGGAAGCCTTTTCTGCTGGCGTGACAACATACCTGTCATGTGAGGATTTTTGTCTAGATAACGGAAACTTTTTTTTCAATTTTTGAAGAAATAAAATTTATATCTACATAAATATATATATAAAACGAGCACTAAAGTTATAATTTTATGATACGTTTTTTTGCCTGAGTCATGTTAAAGAAGCCGAGGCACCAGTTGGACATCCGAATAGAGACAAAATCAGCAAGCACATTTTAAGCACCATTATAACGAAGCGACACCGTGTCTGTACTTTCGTTAAGTTCAGACCTTTTTATACTGTGCGAAGCTTGAGTTAGTATTCTTTTTGGTGTATTGTTTACATTGCATTGAAGCTACTAGGCTGGTGATAAACCCGGTGACAACCTGTCCACTAGAAAAGACAGCTACCCATTTTTTACGCCTGGGCCAGTATCCTTTTGGTATCTTTTTAACGTTGCGTTGAAGCTACTGCGCTGGTGATAACTTCGGGTACTGTCCACCAGCAGATACATCGACCTTCGATTGAAATTTCCGTCTGATCCAGCTTATTGAATTAACATATCACAATTGATTCGTCATTCCTGAGCCTGTGGTAGAAACCTTGATTTCCATTGCAGAACACCACGTTTAACCCAAAAATTGCTCACAAAAGATGATGCTGCTCCTCGGTTGCTGTCTTCACCAAAGAAACCTTTACGGAAAACATCATGCGCCTATAGACAAATTTAGGATTTCCATTTCTCAGATGAGCGTAGATGTTGGTTTGTCATAGGGTTTTGTTTTGTCCTTTAATCTGATTTTACACCATCTGTTATAGGAACCAGGCGGAAACAACACATACAACTGATTACACTATCCGCCACAAGACCCACACCATAAACTCACTGTACCACAGATAGAATCAGAGGTACCAATGGGACATCCGAATGTTTTTAGTCCAAAAGGGCAAAACACCAACGAGAGCACGACGGAAAAACAGGCAGCATATTAAACGCTAAAACACAAAAGAACTAAGGAATATCAATTAATAACACAAACTCTAGACGACAGTGAACTCAGATACTCCGGAAGAGTATGCAAATCCTACTTGCTATAGCACACCCGTCGCGTTGTCGACAGTCGATTCAATGTGTAAAATCAGGTAAAAGAACACAAAACAAAACCCTATGACAAACCAAGTCTGATTGTGAACTTTTTAATTAGATTAGAAATCTATGTTAAACAAGAATATTTCCGAAAGACATAAGGGACTAACCATTTAACTTGAAGGGGGCTTGTTTTTTTTATAAAAAAAAATAGAATTTGATTTTATGGAAAAAAATATTCTGTGCCTGTCCTTAGCCAGGAATCTTTGACAAAGCTTTCGCTTGTACTTTTTTTTTGATGTTTTCTGTTCCTTGTTTAAGAAGGGGGTCTATCTGTGACTATATCAGGACTGGATTTGAATTATGTGCATTTTATTGAGACCATGGGCCAATTTCAGAACCGCGAGCAGTGCAAAATGGCCTCGTTGAAGGCTGCTGGCGGTTGTCCATTGTGGTTTTTCTAAATTGCCGCTTAACTGTGGGCTGTGTTGCCTACACTTATTCCACATCTCATTATTTTCTATTTGAATGCATTTTGTGTGTTTGTCATGGGCAATATTAAAAAATGTTCGAATTCCGTACGAGACACGTGTACGATAAAATATCTGTGCATTTAGCTGGATGGACAAAAAAGATTTTTCATTTTAAAGATTCTTTAAAAACATTTCTAAACGAGCAATTAAACTAAAACTTGGTAGGTCATTAGTACAAGCTATTCTACTTTTAATTTAGAATTAAAAAGTCGTGTAAACGTTTTAGTCTTTTGGTAAAAACAAATAAATCTTTAAAAAATCGTAATTTTTAGAGCTATTTTGTAGGTAAAACTGCATGGACAATACTGAAATCAGAACTTAAAAAGGTGCGTTTACTTAAAAATTCCGATAATGTGGTAATTTTTGGTATTTTTTTGCATAGTGATTACTTTTCGTTGAATAATTCAAAAACATATAATATGTATGCCCATTTAAGCAACAACAAAAAAACACTTTTCGTCTCTTTGCCGCTGTACTATTAGCTATAGAAAGAGATCTATATCTTGGTATATGATCAAAACTTATTATGAGCAGAACATCTGTCACAGCTGTCTAAATTAGAAGTCTATCATGCTTATGGTGAACTTTATTTATAGAGAAGTGTATGTATTTGAGATCAATTTTATATGTTTTTAGAAAAATGTGAGAATATTCATGGAAAAGGGTTTTCAAATGAGCATTAAGAGCCTGTCTCAGTAAAAATCATGCAGAAGGTGATTTACTTATTATCTTAGGTTTTAACAATTTTTTGGCTACTTATTCATATTTGACCACTTTAGCGAAAAATATCAACTTAAGTGAAATTGGTCCATTAGACTATCTGCAAATTGACATTAAAAATTTTGGCAGGAAAATTTCCCGAACTTTTTTCATACACAACCCAACCAATTTTCTTTGCCTCTTTACTCAAAAGTTCGGAAGGGTGTGTAAAAATTGTTGATAATTTCTGAAAAAGTAGGCCATTCTACTTGAATTTCAACAAAAATATCAGTTGGATACTTAAAGTGATATTTTTGGTTGGTTTGTTAAGAAAAAAAAATGGCGGGACTTTTTCCCGTACTTATTTTCATACACAATGTAACCAAAGGACTAAAGCCACGAACCCTCATATTTGGCCCTAAATCGGGCCATTTTTTTCAAATTAATTTGTTAGATATTATTTTTGTGGCCAAGTAGTCTAGAATGATTACTTGTTACAAAACAAAATCAATTTTAAAGTTTTCTGTACTTGTGACCTTGTAATGACGTCATAAAGTGACGCTTAAATAGAAAATATGCTAATGTCAGCAAAATTTCACAATTTTCCACCTGGTTTTTTGTAAAAACGACATGGGCGCCACCCCTCGCCCATTTATATTTTTGCTTAAATTTTATAAGTACATTATTTTCTTCATATTTCAACAAAAATTTCAATGGGCGAGGGGTGGTGCCACATAAAAGATCACAAAATTGTGACTGAAAAACAAGTCATTTTGGCCAAAAGGGAAAAATCACTAATTTAGACTATTTTTGAAGGGTTAGGGTACTTGAAAATTCATTTATACACCATAATCAAATCTGTTCTCTTTTAACACAGACATCCAGCTATACATACACAAATTTTGGTGTAAAACTAACCAATTTTGATATTTGAGTATTAACAGGGCCAAATATGGGGATTCGTGGCTCTAGTCCTTTGTATTGTGTATTAAACGAGAACTAATGAACCGATTGGGCTAAAATTTAATTTACATTCATTTCTCATAATAAAGATCAAATTCCGATAAAAAGAACCAGTTTTCAAAAATATGCATATGCCACTATTTTTGCGTTTTGCATGATTCTTACAGAGACGGCTACTTAATTACATCAACTATTTTAAAGATCGAAATCTTATGATATAAATTAAGCATAGTGGTCTTCTATTTTTAGCTCACCTGCCCCAAATGTTCATGTGACCTATTGTAAAAAAATTCAAACGTTTTGTCTTCTAACATCATAGTACTATTGTAACCAAATTCATTAAGATGTTCATTAGCATTAAATGTATTGTGGAGATTTTTTGTTCATCGTAAATCATGAATAGAAAGTGGGGGTAAAAACCAGTTTTCACATAAATGTAAAATTCTAAAACGATAACAGGTATCAAACGTTTAATAAATAAAAAGCAATAACCATCTCAAGGTCTTCCTAGCCTGAAAATCTTGAGATTTCTGTCAGATTTACGAAATACTCTGGACTATAACATTTTTGTTTTGCCCAGTAGCCCTCCTATTTTCTTTTGATTATAAGGTGTATTGGGCTATTAAGAGCTCATTTATAAAGTTTTATCAATTTCTTGCTTTTTCATAAGTTTTTATACTGAAACAAGTCTAATGCGAAACCAATGAATAGGTCAAAGAAAATACCTTTTTTCCACCCAATTTTGAAGGCTTAATATCTTGAAAACAAGTTCACCAACCTAGGAAACCTTTTAGCTTAATTTGTACCTTTACTTATGGTCCATTCATCAAATATATTAATCAAGATTCCTTATTATTATTTAAGGAAAATTGCAAGGAGCCGGAAGATGTAACTTGATAACCTTTCTTGGCAAAAACAAAACAACAAATCGGATACTACCTTCTAACACTGAAGGTCCGACCGCTTTTGTAAAGTCACATCCATTTCGCTAAAATTGTTTTGGTGCAGCAGTGGATTGCATTAATGTGCCAAACACAAATTAGAAAATATATATATCTGTTTAGTTTGCAAGAGACGCTGAGATCCCATCAAAATTGTTTAACACAACGCAGGCAAATGAGGTGTCTTATTTATCTAAGCGCCCTCGGACAACATGTGTTGTGAGTGTTGGACTTCATGATATTTCAATTCCCTCTCTAAGTGCTTCCCAATATGTGGAGAACGTAAAATCATTTCTATCTTTGTTGCTAAATATATGATATTGGATTCAAAAGACTGGTGTTCGTTAAGATGAAAAATACAAAGTGTATTATTACAATCTACGAACTAAAGCTTGGAATTCTCATGTTAAAAAATAAGATAAGAGATAAAATTGATAGAGTTGATATTATAGATTTCTTTAAAGTTTCCATATCAAAGTACCGTCATATAGACAATATTCATATGTATAGGAGATTTCATGAAAACATTGATCATTGCATTAAAGTCCTTCACGGTGTTATTAAAAGCTAAAAAGAGGGTCTTGTTTATTGCTGGCTTTTCTCTTCGTCGGTAGCGATTTTTTTAACTGAAAACAAAAGGTGCCCGGATCTTTAGCGACAGTGATTTCTGTTTATATTATAAACCAAAATTAGTTTTCGAAAGGGAAAGGCTGCCCTTTTTAGTGACGTTAGCGAACGATTCCTAGTTCATCGGACATTTTTTAGCAAAAGCAGGTATCGAGCGTGTTAAGTTTTATTGATTTTTTTCTAAGATCGACAATCTTATAGAATTGAGGGTTTTTTGTCTAGCTACCGGAAACTATTTTTTTTTAATTTAAGTAGAAAAAAATCGATATCTTCTTCAAATAAAACGAGCGCTTAAGTTATAGTCGCATGGAACGTTTCTTGCTTGGTCTTATGAAAAGCGCAGAGGTACAGTGGGGCATCCGAATGTATAGGTTCGAAAGGAAAGAGACAAAATCAGCAAACATATTTTGGACACCTGTATTACGAAGCGATGCAATTTCCGTAGTGATGTCAAGTTCAGACTTTTTTATACTGGGCGACGCCTGAGTCAGTATCCCTTTTTGTGTCTCGTTAACAATGCATTGAAGCTACTGGGCTGGTGATATGTTCGTGGACAACCTGTCCACCAGAGGAGACAGCGACCCATTTTTACGCCTGAGCCTGTATCCTTTTTTTAGTGTCTTGTTAAAGTTGCATTGAAGCTACTGCGCTGGTGATAACCTCGGGGACAACCTGTCCACCTGCAGAGACATCGGCCTATGATGACATTTCGGTCTGCTCCAGTTGATGGAGTTAACATATCACAATTGATGCGTTTTTCCTGAGCCTATGGGACTTTAATTAAATTTATTTCCTTGGCATATAATGAACGTCACGTTTGACCAAAAAAAAAATGCTTACACAAGGTTATGTTGCTCCTCGGTTGCTTTCTTCACAAAAGAAATTTTACGGAAGACATCATGTGCCTATAGACAAATTAAGGATTTCGATCTCTCAGATGAGTGCAGGTGTTGGTTTGTCTTAGGGTTTTGTTTTGTCTCCTTTTATCGTACTCATATTTGACACATTGGGTCGACTGTCGGCAACGCGACGGGTGTTCTATTGCAAGTAGAATTTGCTTACTCTTCCGAAGCACCCTAGTTCACTGTCGTCTAGAGTTTTCGATGCTAATTGATATTCATTAGTTTTTGTGTTTCGTGATTTATATGCTGTCTGGGTTTTTTTGGTTTTTTTTTGCTCTTTTTACGTTTTGCTCTCGTTGGTGGTTTTGCCCTTTCGGACTATTAACATTCGAATGTCCAATTGGTTACTCTGATTCTATCAGTGGTACTGTGTTTATGGTGTGGGTCTTGTGGCGGATGATGTAAACAGTTGTACGGGTTGTTTCCGCCTGGTCCCTATAACAGATGGTGTAATCAGTAATATGATGTGCTTTGGTGTGGGTCTTGTGGCGGATGATGTAATCAGTTGTACGCGTTGTTTCCGCCTGGTTCCTAAAACAGATGGTGTAATCAGTTGTACGGATTGTTTGGGTGTGGATCCTGTGACGGACAGTTTAATCAGTTGTATGGGGTGTTGTGGTGTGGATCCTGTGGACGTGACGGATGGTGTAATCAGTTGTACGGATTGTTTGGGTGTGGATCCTGTGACGGATTGTGTAATCAGTTGTATGGGTTGTTTGGGTGTGGATCCTGTGGTTGACGGAGTAATCAGTTGTATGGGTTGTTTGGTTGTGGATCCTCTGGCGGATGGTGTTATCAGTTGTATGGATTGTTTGGGTGTGGATCCAGTGGCGGATGGTGTAATCAGTTGTATGGGTTGTTTAGGTGTGGATCCTGTGGCGGACGGTGTAATAAGTTGTACGGATTGTTTGGGTGTGGATCATGTGGCGGATAGTGAAGTCAGTTGTATATGTTGTTTCGGTGTGGATCCTGTGGCAGATGGTGTAATCAGTTATACGAATTGTTTGAGTGTTGATCCTGTTGCAGATGGTGTAATCAGTTGTATGGATTGTTTGGGTGTGGATCCTGTGGCAGATGGTGTAATCAGTTGTACGAATTGTTTGGGTGTGGATCATGTGGCGGATAGTGAAGTCAGTTGTATATGTTGTTTCGGTGTGGATCCTGTGGCAGATGGTGTAATCAGTTATACGGATTGTTTGGGTGTGGATCCTGTGGCAGATGGTTTAATCAGTTGTATGGGTTGTTTGGGTGTGGATCATGTGGCGGATAGTGTAATCAGTTAATTTGGTTGTTTGGGTGTGGATTTTGTGACGGATGGTGTAATCAGTTGTAAGGGTTATTTTCGCCTGGTTCCTATGAGAGTTGGTGTAATCAGTTGTATGGGTTGTTTGGGTGTGGATCCTGTGGCGGATGGTGTAATCACTTGTATGGTTTGTTTGATGTGGATCCTGTGGCGGATAGTGTAATCAGTTGTATGGGTTGTTTAGGTGTGGATCCTGTGGCGGATGGTGTAATCAGTTGTATGGGTTGTTTTAGTGTGGATCCTGTGGCGGACGGTGTAATAAGTTGTATGGATTGTTTGGGTGTGGATCCTGTTGCAGATGGTGTAATCAGTTGTACGGATTGTTTGGGTGTGGAATATGTGGCGGATAGTGAAGTCAGTTGTATGTGTTGTTTGGGTGTGGACCCTGTGGCGGATGGTGTTATCAGTTTTACGAATTGTTTGAGTGTGGATCCTGTTGCAGATGGTGAAATCAGTTGTACGGACTGTTGGGGTGTGGATCCTGTGGCGGATGGTGTTATCAGTTGTACGGATTGTTTGGGTGTGGATCCTGTGGCGGATGGTGTAATCAGTTGTACGGATTGTTTGGGTGTAGATCCTGTGGCGGATGGTGTAATCAGTTGTACGGATTGTTTGGGTGTGGAATATGTGGCGGATAGTGAAGTCAGTTGTATGTGTTGTTTGGGTGTGGACCCTGTGGCAGATGGTATAATCAGTTATACGAATTGTTTGAGCTTGAATCCTGTGGCGGATGGTGTTATCAGTTGTACGGATTGTTTGGGTGTGGATCCTGTGGCGGATGGTGTAATCAGTTGTATGGGTTGTTTGGGTGTGGATCTTGTGGCGGATGGTGTAATCAGTTGTATGGATTGTTTGGGTGTGGATCCTGTGGCGAATGGTGTAATCAGTTGTACGGATTGTTTGGGTGTGGATCCTGTGGTGGCTAGTGTAATAAGTTGTATGGATTGTTTTGGTGTGGATCTTGTGGCGGATGGTGTAATCAGTCGTATTGGTTGTTTGGTTGTGGATCCTGTGACGGATGGTGTAATCAGTTGTATGGATTGTTTGGGTGTGGATCCTGTGGCAGATGGTGTAATCAGTTGTATGGATTGTTTGGGTGTGGATCCTGTGGCGAATGGTGTAATCAGTTGTATGAATTGTTTGAGTGTGGATCCTGTTGCAGATAGTGTAATCAGTTGTATGGATTGTTTGGGTGTGGATCCTGTGGCGAATGGTGTAATCAGTTGTACGGATTGTTTGGGTGTAGATCCTGTGGCGGATGGTGTAATCAGTTGTACGGATTGTTTGGGTGTGGATCCTGTAGCGGATGGTGTAATCAGTTGTACGGGTAGTTTGGGTGTGGATCTTGTGACGGATGGTGTAATCAGTTGTACGGATTGTTTGGGTGTGGATCCTGTGGCGGATGGTTTAATCAGTCGTATGGGTTGTTTTGGTGTGGATCCTGTGGCGGATGATGTAATCAGTTGTACGGGTAGTTTGGGTGCGGATCCTGTGGCAGATGGTGTAATCAGTTTTACGAATTGTTTGAGTGTGGATCCTGTTGCAGATGGTGAAATCAGTTGTACGGACTGTTGGGGTGTGGATCCTGTGGCGGATGGTGTTATCAGTTGTACGGATTGTTTGGGTGTGGATCCTGTGGCGGATGGTGTAATCAGTTTTACGAATTGTTTGAGTGTGGATCCTGTTGCAGATGGTGAAATCAGTTGTACGGACTGTTGGGGTGTGGATCCTGTGGCGGATGGTGTTATCAGTTGTACGGATTGTTTGGGTGTGGATCCTGTGGCGGATGGTGTAATCAGTTGTACGGATTGTTTGGGTGTGGATCCTGTGGCAGATGGTGTAATCAGTTATACGGATTGTTTGGGTGTGGATCCTGTGGCAGATGGTGTAATCAGTCGTATGGGTTGTTTTGGTGTGGATCCTATGGCGGATGGTGTAATCAGTTGTAAGGGTTGTTTTCGCCTGGTTCCTATGAGAGTTGGTGTAATCAGTTGTATGGGTTGTTTGGGTGTGGATCCAGTGGAGGATGGTGTAATCAGTTGTATGGGTTGTTTGGTTGTGGATCATGTGACGGATGGTGTAATCAGTTGTATGGATTGTTTGGGTGTGGATCCTGTGGTTGACGGTGTAATCAGTTGTATGGGTTATTTGGTTGTGTATCCTGTTGCAGATGGTGTAATCAGTTGTATGGATTGTTTGGGTGTGGATCCTGTGGCAGATGGTGTAATCAGTTGTATGGGTTGTTAAGGTGTGGATCCAGTGGCGGATGGTGTAATCAGTTGTATTGGTTGTTAAGGTGTGGATCCAGTGGCGGATGGTGTAATCAGTTGTATTGGTTGTTAAGGTGTGGATCCAGTGGCGGATGGTGTAATCAGTTGTATGGGTTGTTTAGGTGTGGATCCTGTGGCGGACGGTGTAATAAGTTGTACGGATTGTTTGGGTGTGGATCATGTGGCGGATAGTAAAGTTAGTTGTATATGTTGTTTGGGTGTGGATCCTGTGACAGATGGTGTAATCAGTTGTACGGATTGTTTGGGTGTGGATCCTGTGACGGATGGTGTTATCAGTTATACGAATTGTTTGAGTGTTGATCCTGTGGCAGATGGTGTTATCAGTTATACGAATTGTTTGAGTGTTGATCCAGGGACGGATGGTGTAATCAGTTGTATGGGTTGTTTGGGTGTTAATCCTGTGGCAGATGGTGTAATCAGTTGTACGGATTGTTTGGGTGTGGATCCAGTGGCGGATGGTGTAATCAGTTGTATGGATTGTTTGGGTGTGGATCTTGTGACGGATGGTGTAATCAGTTGTATGGGTTATTTGGTTGTGTATCCTGTTGCAGATGGTGTAATCAGTTGTATGGATTGTTTGGGTGTGGATCCTGTGGCAGATGGTGTAATCAGTTGTATGGGTTGTTAAGGTGTGGATCCAGTGGCGGATGGTGTAATCAGTTGTATTGGTTGTTAAGGTGTGGATCCAGTGGCGGATGGTGTAATCAGTTGTATGGGTTGTTTAGGTGTGGATCCTGTGGCGGACGGTGTAATAAGTTGTACGGATTGTTTGGGTGTGGATCTTGTGACGGATGGTGTAATCAGTTGTATGGGTTATTTGGTTGTGTATCCTGTTGCAGATGGTGTAATCAGTTGTATGGGTTGTTAAGGTGTGGATCCAGTGGCGGATGGTGTAATCAGTTGTATTGGTTGTTTGGGTGTGGATCCTGTGACGGATGGTGTAATCAGTTGTATGGATTGTTTGGGTGTGGATCCTGTGGCGGATGGTGTAATCAGTTGTACGGATTGTTTGGGTGTGGATCCAGTGGCAGATGGTGTAATCAGTTGTATGGATTGTTTGGGTGTGGATCCAGTGGCGGATGGTGTAATCAGTTGTATGGCTTGTTTGGGTGTGGATCCTGTGGCAGATGGTGTAATCAGTTGTATGGCTTGTTTGGGTGTGGATCATGTGACGGATGGTGTAATCAGTTGTATGGGTTATTTGGTTGTGTATCCTGTTGCAGATGGTGTAATCAGTTGTATGGATTGTTTGGGTGTGGATCCTGTGGCAGATGGTGTAATCAGTTGTATGGGTTGTTAAGGTGTGGATCCAGTGGCGGATGGTGTAATCAGTTGTATTGGTTGTTTGGGTGTGGATCCTGTGGCAGATAGTGTAATCAGTTGTATGGGTTGTTAAGGTGTGGATCCAGTGGCGGATGGTGTAATCAGTTGTATTGGTTGTTAAGGTGTGGATCCAGTGGCGGATGGTGTAATCAGTTGTATTGGTTGTTAAGGTGTGGATCCAGTGGCGGATGGTGTAATCAGTTGTATGGGTTGTTTAGGTGTGGATCCTGTGGCGGACGGTGTAATAAGTTGTACGGATTGTTTGGGTGTGGATCATGTGGCGGATAGTAAAGTAAGTTGTATATGTTGTTTGGGTGTGGATCCTGTGACAGATGGTGTAATCAGTTGTACGGATTGTTAAGATGTGGATCCTGTGGCGGATGGTGTTATCAGTTTTACGGATTGTTTGGGTGTGGATCCTGTGGCGGATGGTGTTATCAGTTTTACGAATGGTTTGAGTGTGGATCCTGTTGCAGATGGTGAAATCAGTTTTACGGATTGTTGGGGTGTGGATCCTGTGACAGATGGTGTTATCAGTTATACGAATTGTTTGGGTGTGGATCCTGTGGCGGATGGTGTTATCAGTTTTACGAATGGTTTGAGTGTGGATCCTGTTGCAGATGGTGAAATCAGTTTTACGGATTGTTGGGGTGTGGATCCTGTGGCGGATGGTGTTATCAGTTTTACGAATGGTTTGAGTGTGGATCCTGTTGCAGATGGTGAAATCAGTTTTACGGATTGTTGGGGTGTGGATCCTGTGGCGGATGGTGTTATCAGTTATACGGATTGTTTGGGTGTGGATCTTGTGGCGGATGGTGTAATCAGTTGTACGGATTGTTTGGGTGTAGATCCTGTGGCGGATGGTGTAATCAGTTGTACGGATTGTTTGGGTGTGGATCTTGTGACGGATGGTGTAATCAGTTGTATGGATTGTTTGGGTGTGGATCCTGTGGCGGATGGTGTAATCAGTTGTACGGATTGTTTGGGTGTGGATCTTGTGACGGATGGTGTAATCAGTTGTATGGGTTGTTTGGGTGTGGATCTTGTGACGGATGGTGTAATCAGTTGCTTGGATTGTTTGGGTGTGGATCTTGTGACGGATGGTGTAATCAGTTGTACGGATTGTTTTGGTGTAGATCCAGTGGCGGATGGTGTAATCAGTTGTACGAATTGTTTGGGTGTGGATCCTGTGACGGATGGTGTAATCAGTTGTACGGATTGTTTTGGTGTAGATCCAGTGGCGGATGGTGTAATCAGTTGTACGGATTGTTTTGGTGTAGATCCAGTGGCGGATGGTGTAATCAGTTGTACGAATTGTTTGGGTGTGGATCCTGTGACGGATGGTGTAATCAGTTGTACGGATTGTTTTGGTGTAGATCCAGTGGCGGATGATGTAATCAGTTGTACGAATTGTTTGGGTGTGGATCCTGTGACGGATGGTGTAATCAGTTGTACGGATTGTTTTGGTGTAGATCCAGTGGCGGATGGTGTAATCAGTTGTACGAATTGTTTGGGTGTGGATCCTGTGACGGATGGTGTAATCAGTTGTACGGATTGTTTTGGTGTAGATCCAGTGGCGGATGGTGTAATCAGTTGTATGGATTGTTTGGGTGTGGATCTTGTGACGGATGGTGTAATCAGTTGTATGGGTTGTTTGGTTGTGGATCATGTGACGGATGGTGTAATCAGTTGTACGGATTGTTTGGATTTTGATCCTGTGGCGGATGGTGTGGATCCTGTGGCGGATGGTGTTTTCAGTTTTACGGATAGTTTGGGTGTTGATCCTGTGGCAGATGGTGTAATCAGTTGTACGGATTGTTTGGGTGTTGATCCTGTGGTTGACGGTGTAATCAGTTGTACGAATTGTTTGGTTGTGGATCCTGTCACGGATGGTGTTATCAGTTTTACAGATTGTTTGGGTATAGATCCTATTGCGGATGGTGAAATCAGTTGTACGGATTGTTTGGGTGTGGATCCTGTGGCGGATGGTGTTATCAGTTGTACGGATTGTTGGGATGTGGATTTTGTAACGGATGGTGTAATCAGTTGTAAGGGTTATTTTCGCCTGGTTCCTATGAGAGTTGGTGTAATCATGTGTTTTGGTGTGGATCCTGTGGCGGATGGCGTTGTCAGTTTTTCGAGGTATTTTTCTGGTGTGGTTCTTTTGACGGATGGTGTAATCAGTCGACGGGGTGTCTTGGTTTGGATCCTGCTATGAATGGTGTTATCAGTTGTACGAGGTGGGGTTTTTTTTAGGCGTGGGTCCTGTGACGGATGATGTAATCAGTTGAACGAAATGTTTTGGTGTTGGTCCTGTAACGGATTGTGTAATCAGTTGTATTAGAGATTTCTCAACTTCATATGGTTGCTACCGTTCAACGAAAGGGGAGCGGTTATTGGTCATGTAGTTGATTTAAGACAAAAACAAGCTTATTTTGCACGAGTTTCAAGTTGTAAAGTTAAAATTAAATATGTATTTTAGTTTTTTAATGGAGTTCTCTTTTAATCGTTGCCAAAAATGTGTATTTTAATAGAAAATGATCTCAAATGCATGTTCGGTCTTTAGTTAAATCAACGAATCGTTCTTAGGAAAGTAACCGTTGAGTTCCGGTTGTGTAACGTACCACAGTGACAAGTGAACTCTTCTCAGTGATTATCTTTGCTTAAAAATTATAATCCCCCTAGCGGCCAGGTAAAATACCACACAAGAAAAAATAAATTACAAATACCAAAACGCGGGTATAAACGGTTAATTTTGATATGCTATATATCGATATTTCAAGGAGTAATCTCTCATCAGTAGCATTTAAACCAAAACATTGGAAGGTCAAAATCCAAAACAGTTGAAAACCAAAACGTTCGAACAAGGAAGCCAAATCCAGCACCGAGGATATCGACCATGTGCATTACAAGGAAAGAAACCTGGTGTTTTTATCAATTTTGAATTTAACAATCGGAAATTTCAGCGACAATATATTAGAAATTTTATGGTAATTCGTGTCAGACAAGTCTGACTACCAGGCTTGTGATTACCCTCGGGGATCTCTGGTCCACCAGCAGCGGTTATCGCCCAGTGGTTTCAAAATTACAAATACCAAAACGCGGGTATAAACGGTTAATTTTGATATGCTATATATCGATATTTCAAGGAGTAACCTCTCATCAGTAGCATTTAAACCAAAACATTGGAAGGTCAAAATCCAAAACAGTTGAAAACCAAAACGTTCGAACAAGGAAGCCAAATCCAGCACCGAGGATATCGACCATGTGCATTACAAGGAAAGAAACCTGGTGTTTTTATCAATTTTGAATTTAACAATCGGAAATTTCAGCGACAATATATTAGAAATTTTATGGTAATTCGTGTCAGACAAGTCTGACTACCAGGCTTGTGATTACCCTCGGGGACCTCTGGTCCACCAGCAGCGGTTATCGCCCAGTGGTTTCAAAATTACAAATACCAAAACGCGGGTATAAACGGTTAATTTTGATATGCTATATATCGATATTTCAAGGAGTAACCTCTCATCAGTAGCATTTAAACCAAAACATTGGAAGGTCAAAATCCAAAACAGTTGAAAACGAAAAGTACTCAAAACCAAAACGTTCGAACAAGGAAGCCAAATCCAGCACCGAGGATATCGACCATGTGCATTACAAGGAAAGAAACCTGGTGTTTTTATCAATTTTGAATTTAACAATCGGAAATTTCAGCGACAATATATTAGAAATTTTATGGTAATTCGTGTCAGACAAGTCTGACTACCAGGCTTGTGATTACCCTCGGGGACCTCTGGTCCACCAGCAGCGGTTATCGCCCAGTGGTTTCAAAATTACAAATACCAAAACGCGGGTATAAACGGTTAATTTTGATATGCTATATATCGATATTTCAAGGAGTAACCTCTCATCAGTAGCATTTAAACCAAAACATTGGAAGGTCAAAATCCAAAACAGTTGAAAACCAAAACGTTCGAACAAGGAAGCCAAATCCAGCACCGAGGATATCGACCATGTGCATTACAAGGAAAGAAACCTGGTGTTTTTATCAATTTTGAATTTAACAATCGGAAATTTCAGCGACAATATATTAGAAATTTTATGGTAATTCGTGTCAGACAAGTCTGACTACCAGGCTTGTGATTACCCTCGGGGACCTCTGGTCCACCAGCAGCGGTTATCGCCCAGTGGTTTCAAAATTACAAATACCAAAACGCGGGTATAAACGGTTAAATTTGATTTGCTATATATCGATATTTCAAGGAGTAACCTCTCATCAGTAGCATTTAAACCAAAACATTGGAAGGTCAAAATCCAAAACAGTTGAAAACCAAAACGTTCGAACAAGGAAGCCAAATCCAGCACCGAGGATATCGACCATGTGCATTACAAGGAAAGAAACCTGGTGTTTTTATCAATTTTGAATTTAACAATCGGAAATTTCAAAAATTTTATGGTAATCATTAAGTAAGATGTAATTTTAAGGGGGAACGGGGCATAGATTTTTTTGTTCGAATTATTTTTGCGCAGCGCGCCAAAAAATATTGATTATACTATAAATGTGTTGCGTCCGTCCGTATGTGTGTTCTGTCGCACTATTATTTTGTAACAGATTTCTCGGCTACTATTATTTGTAGGCTTTCAATATTTGGTAAGTAGCTTCAGGTAGGGGGTCGTATGGTGGGATGCATTTTCAGGGTTGTTGCTTATGGGCTTCCCATTTTTAATGAGCCGACTTTGATCTTTTTGTGCTCGGCGGAGGACGCCAGGGATTGTGTTCTTGGTCAGTGAGCAGAAATTCTTCAGAATGTGTTTTCTCTCTAACCGCTAAAATCTTTTTATCTTTCCTTCTGGCTTTCAATATTTTTCGTCAAAACTGTAGACCAAATTGGAAATATAAAAGCCATACAGTGGAAGCCCAGGAAATGAGTTACAAAAATTGTGAACGAACAGATAGAGAGACAGACGAACGAACGCACATGTTATAAGAAACATTTCCCATTATTTTAGAAGTGGATGTGGATTTAATAGTTATTTGTTATTATAATAAATTTTCTAGAAGAGTAGCTAAAGAGGAAAGAAAATCTACAAAAAGGCAAACTTTTAAGATGACTGAAAAAAAACTACGAAACAGATATTTACTAAGCCAAAAATTAAATGGTAAATCAATTAACTCGAAAAGCCATATTATCATATAGCCCCGATTGAAAATCAGGGGGTATTTTGAGGATCGAATTGGTGTTCGTCAGTCTATCCATTATATGTACCTGAGGGTACTATTTTAACAGATTTTCACACTATTACACAATCTTTTTGACATACTGTATATGTGCACCTCTCTATTTTATCTGAACACTTTATAGTTTGAATTTTTATTCCTTAATATTTATTTCATAAATTAAAAACTAAACTACATGTACAATATTACATTCATTTATATTTGACTTGATAAAAGGGTACCACGGAGTAATTTTATAAGATATAGCATATAAGTCCATGCTTATACCCTTGAATTAATCGTCACGAGTCTATTTCCTCAACTTTTTGCTATTTTAATGAAACCATTTTTAGTTTTAAATTTTTACTGTCTTGGACAATTCTGAGACAATTCGATATTATTTTCTCAGAACAATTTGATGATTATTAAGTGTTATAAAATCTATTTAGCATCAATATATAGTTAAAATACAAATGACAACAAAGTTCCAGACAACAAATTTTGCTACGCCTGACGCGCGTTTCGTCTATTCAAGACTCATCAGAGGCGCTCTACCAAAAATATTGAAAATGCCAAACACTGTATGAATATGAAGAGCATAGAACAGTATAACCAAAAATACCAAACAGGGGAACCAAATAATTACTAAGATATTCAACCTATGTCTGGGGTAGGAAGAACCTTAGGGTTTAGATAATTTTGAAATTTAGACGGATGATTTAAAGCTTTGATGTATTCTCCAACTCAAAAGTGTTGGTGCCGGAGCGGGCTAACCTCGGGGAATTTACACTCCACCAGCAGTGCTAACCTTCACGTGTGTTCGAAATACAAATGACAACAAAGTTCCAGACAACAAATTTTGCTACGCCTGACGCGCGTTTCGTCTATTCAAGACTCATCAGAGGCGCTCTACCAAAAATATTGAAAATGCCAAACACTGTATGAATATGAAGAGCATAGAACAATGAAAGCATTAAACGAGTTATCGACAGAATTGAATATTAGTTCATCAATAATTTCTCCCGAAAACGTGTTACGGTTATAATACGTAGTAACCGTGCTTGATACGTAGCAAGTCAAGAAATCTCTATTTGGTGTTTAGATGTGGGTCCTGTGACGGATAGTAGAATAAGTTATAGGGTGTTTTTCTGGCGTGGGTTCTTTGAGGGTTGATGTAATCAGCTGAACGGGGTGTTTTTGTGACGCACCATTGACGGATTTTTGTGCGATTTGTTTTTCTGACGTGGATCCTGTGACGGATGGTGTAATCAGTTTGACGGTGTTTTACTTGCTTTGGTACTGTGATCTGTACATGGTGTTATCAGTTTAAGCGGTTGATTTTGTCTGTAATTTACAAGAATACACTTAAGTTTCAAATACAATGATTTTATGGACATTCTTTAAAAACATACCACTTAACTACTTTGCAATCAATATTTTGCGGTAATAAAATCCGATCTTCAAAAATACTTTGATTGTTGTTACTGTAGAAATTGTGTCATTCAAATGTGAATTTTGTATATAAGTCGAGAAATTAAATGGGACCTGATATGTGAACTCTGTTACAATTTCTTTACCTCATCATTTTAACAAAAGACCTTAAGGTTCATGGTTACACTTTGAATAAAATGGTAGATATTTTACCTATTTTTCTAGTCTATGTACGACTTAAACGACACATAGAAACACAAAATAAAGTGTAGCAGCGTCTAGATATAAAAATCGCCGATCATTTTCCTTTCCAGTTTACAAGATTACTTTTGTTGTTTTCTCTATTCATTTTCTTTCCGTTCAAATTGTACCATAAATAAAGCATGAATTACCCCTAAATAACCTTCCGTAAAACCGATTGTGAGTAGATTTAATAACACCTATAATGAAATTACCTTGCACGTGGAGGCCAAATGACAGGGCATTGTTGATATTTGGCTATATTTGGGTGAACTGAAAAACGCAAAGAAAATGCCCCGGCAAAACGGATCAAGTGTACACGTACAAAATACTAAAAGTTTATGCAAAAAATATTTATCTAGACGCTGCTACGCCTTACTAAGCAATTTGATGTGTAGTTTAGGCTCCACATAGACTGAAAAAAGACGTAAAATATCGGTCATTTTTTCCGAAGTGTAAAGATGAACCTTAAAATACTCGAGGAAGTTGGTGGTATACCTGTAGACGTAATAGCTTACATAATTTCCCACACACTTCCACTTTCATTTACTTTATATTTTATCGCCAACCTCTTTGGTTTTGTAATTTGTCCTGCTTTTACTACTATTTCCTGGTGTTGTGTTCTTATGTTAGATTAGCAACACCACGGGTGTGCTATAGCAGGCAGAAGCCGCTTAATCTTCTGTAGTGCCTTGTTACGATTTGAAATCGCGTTGTTGATTTCCGTTCGCTTGATTTTGTGTTTTGTGTTTCTTCGTGCTGTTCTTGATCGCGGATGCCTTATTGGTGCCTCTTTGATTCTTATTGTAGGTGCCCCAGGGGATGCGTATGAAGATACATGTTTCAGATGCTGACTGTCACCTTTTTGGGACATAGATTGCTACTGAATTTTGAAAAGTACTAAAACACATATTTTAATAATACAAAGAAATTCAGTTACCTGTGGTAGTTGAGTGATGAGGAAAATTTTATACAACTTAAAAATGTTGAAAAAAAAATTATAATAGTAGTTGTGATTAAGGATGTAGATTTTTTGCATACCTGAAACTGTTGTTAACTGAGGTATCTTGGTCCTTCCCATTATAACATATTGGTGGCAGTGCTTGGATTTTTAAATTGTTAATTGGAAATACAAATAACAACAAAGTTCCAGACAATAAATTTTGCTACGCCTGACGCGCGTTTCGTCTATTCAAGACTCATCAGAGGCGCTCTACTCATAACTCATATAGATACGCTATGCTGGAAAATTACCATTTTGGATAACCGTTAACCTTGGATGTTAACCTTGGATGGCAGTGTTCTTCATTCTACTGATTTTTTTTTAATAATTACATACTTATGTCATATAAGTTATAGTGATGGAATTTATTGTTTTTTTCATCTTAGTCTTTTAGTTTCTCCAAGCATTAACTTTTCACTACAACTGAAGCAAATATAACACTAATCAATTAAGGTAATAACAAAATTACCGAACAATCTCAATGTCCAAGAGAAAAGACAAAACACGGAAGACACACCGGAATAGTTATAGATCGCAAAGAAGAATTATTAAAGGAAATTCAGAAGATGACAATATACAATGTATACTGCTATCAGACATTCGTTTTTGTTTAGTTCGGGAATGGTAATAAAGAAGCCCGATTTTCCGTTCTTACAAGGACATAAACCAGTTGATGTTGTTCCAAACATTGCAGCCAAGTGCTTGCTTGGAATTGATGTTTCAGAGGCGCACAAATTTTATGTCGTTTAGACAATATACCTCTGGGTATCAGTGAAATGGGGGGAACATGTAAAGAAACATGTAACCTTGTACTGTCCATATTCTCTGACAGGCGTCTATCCCAAGTGCTTGGGATAGACAAAGATGGTGACTCGTTGGTCCAACTTGGCAGGCACAGCCGTGGTTCCCCTCTTGTTGAACCTTCTAATAAAGACCAATGCTCCTTCCTCCGTCGGAGGATCTGTTAACGTCAGTTACTCTGAAGAAGCACCTGTTATTGAAACAGAACAATTACAGACTAGCGGCGTGGAAAATCGCAGGTGTCAAATTATTGAGATAGGAATTTTGAAGAAAGCTTCCAATTTATTTGTAAAACATTCATGGAGAAAAGGGACATTAAGATCTAACAATAGCAATCGGCGTACGTGGTCTAGTTGGTGTAGTGGAAACAAATCAATCCATTTCGAGCACCTGTGGTAAAACATAATTCAGTTTTTTACTGAAATATTTGAACGAGGTGATTCTTATCGCACATTAAATTGTCACAGGTCCTCTATTTCTGAATTTCATGAAATCGTAGAAGGGTTGAAAGGATGTCAGCATAGACCTTCTTGATGACGAGCTCATGATAATTTATTTTTTCCAAAGCAAGACTATGAACCACCTTAAAACAGTAATTGAGTAAACAAACATCTGTCGAATTCGGATAAAGTATATTTGGCGTAATTGGGGCATTTTTCAGATTTTTATAACATCTTTATGCAATTTATTTCGACTTACTTTTGCATAATGAGCATTCGAAGTATTTGAATGAAATTTAATGGATGTAACCGTCATAGTCGATACATTTCCACTTATTTACTCGTTCACTTCAGGTGGGCAGCCATTTTTTATCTAGAATATACCGAGCTTAGTCTCGTTCTGGAAAAAAATAAGTATTCATGAGCTCCTCATCAAGAAGGTCTATGCTGACCTACTTTCAAACCTTCTCCAGTTTAATGAAATGCAGATATAGAGGACCGGTGACAATTTAATGTGCGATAAGAATCGCCTCGTTCAAATCGCTCAGTCAAATACTTAATTATGTTTACCACAGGTGCTCTGTTTCCACTACACCAACTGGTCTCTCTATTAGAAGGTTCAACAGGATGGGAACCACGACTGTGCCTGCCAAGTTGGAGCAACGAGAGTCACCATCTCTGTCTATCCCAAGCACTTGGGATAGACGCCTGTCAGAGAATGTGGACAGTACAAGGTCTTTACCTATTTCCCCCATTTCACTGATACCCAGAGGTATATTGTCTAAAAGACATTAAAATGGTGCCCATCTGAAAAATCCATTCCAAGCAAGCACTTGACCGCAATGTTTGGAACAACATTAACTCGATTATGTCATTTTAAGAACGGAAAATCGGGCTTCTTTATTACCAGACCCGTACTTAGCAAAAACGAATGTCTGATAGCAGTATATTGTCATCGTCTGACTTTCCTGCAATAATTCTTCTTTATTTAGCGTTGTACACCGTATGGACTCGTGAGCGGATGAAAAGGTGATTCACGTACTTTGAAATGGTTAATAACACACTTTGAAAAGGCAAAATTTTCAAAAATAGCAATTTGTCATCAAAAAGGTCTATAATAAGCCCAGTAGGCATTCTTATATAAAAACAAATGCTATTGCACGGAACACCTCATATCTTTAGGTGTTTAATTTTGGTGGCATCATAATTCATTATTGAACGATTTGTTCCACAACCTCTTTACAAAATCAATACTTCATTTGAAATATGAATTTATTGACAAAAAAAATATTTACACACATTTCTGCTCAAACAGGTCAATAGTTTTAGAACAATCATTATCACATGGAATGTCTTAACATGATAAATGAGTACATTTATCTTATATATCGCTTGTAAATGCCGATACACCGATAACGCAGGGCGAAAAGGTTACAAAATACGTGAGAAAAGCTAAAAAGGGTCAATGCGTGTTAAATTACAACACAATAATGCAAATAAAGCGAAATTTGTTACATATTTGTTTTTTATTCTCATAAAATATTTTTTAATCAATTGTTGCATATACATGCGGCGAAAAACATGAATAACCCAATCTTTAATTGCATAATTATACATACATCTTTACATAAATATGTGTTACTGTTTGGAAAATAAATTTAATTATCAGGTAAACGAAAAGAGGCTGTGAAATTAAGAAAGCACGCGTAGAAGTTTAATTTATTTGATTGTCTTAAATAAGCCTGCTTTTCTATCAAACTAGACGTTAACGTTTGGCTATAAACTTAACTACCAACAATCAAGGACAGGAGTTTCTTAAAATAGTTTACTGAATTCCAGCATAAAATTAATTTGAAAGTATTTTTAATGCATTTAAAATTATACTACATAGCTTAATTTCTACAAACTATCAGTAAATAAAAAAACCACAAACTAAAACTGCTTTTTGACGATTTTGAATTATTAAATTAATGCTTGTATTGATTGAGAAATATATCTCTTTTGTAATACTGTGCGATTCAGAGACTGATTTAATCGACGCAATTTTGATTTCGCCACTTCTAATTTGACATACAATGTCCAGAATTGAAGAATCGTCATTCCTAATATTATGCGACTTATTAGGTAAACTATATTTATTTACAAATTAAAACAGTATCAAGGAATATTCTTTCAGTCGCTGCGTCAAGATATTGGGAGATACTAATTTATTTGTGTGAATCATGGTGTATGCTTACCTTCTTACCGGTGTATTGTTTAAATTTAGCCTATCGCGACTAATTATAGATTAACAAGTACGGCGCACTCGATATTGACCCATCAACACACAATTGCATAAAGACAGGGCTAAATCTTATGATTGAGGTAAGTACAAGTAATATTGATGTTTTGACTTTAGCTTATTTTAAAAAGTTAAAATCAGATACACACGTTTGCATAATAAGATAAGAAGGATTTATTTGAATTCGGATTTGTTCAGACTCTGAATCGAAGCGAAATCTTTTTGTTGGAATACATGTAGGGTTTAATTGTTGTCTTTTAATTCCACATTTTTATTTTGGTCGGTTAAGCCATAGTCTGCTTTTCTTTCTTATTGGCATATTACCTGAAAAAAATGTACTCCTTATTTTTTTATTGATGTATAGTGCTTACAAAATTGTACGCGGACTGTTTTAAAGTGAGTAAGGGAGTTGAATGTCAGACAATGTGGTCGACTTTGAAGATAACTTTTGCCAAGGAATTTTCCTTCGATTTATAAGGGTCAGAGAGGGAGTTTTAAAATGGACATGTTTTGTGTTTCGGGTTCATATGTGTAAAATGTATTTGATAAATACTTTCTATTCTAAAACGTATGTTTAAAATAAATGGTTTTATATGTCATGTTTCAATACGCTTGATCGAAATAGTTGACGGAATAGCCGAAGACGCTGTACATGTTTTCAAAGAAGAAGTTTTCATAAATTCAAATGACAACAAAGTTCCAGACATTAGATTTTGCTCTACCAAAATTAGGATTCCCAACTTTTTATTTCATAGCAGTATTTTTTTTTAAATAATGGTTCAATTTGAATTGTATCGGTTTTTTTTTGCACGGCGGTCTGTATGTGTTACATTGCTCTTTGCAGCCATAGTCATCAACATAGACACTGACTAGTAGATCTATAAACTGAGTAATACAGGTTGTTATTGATTCTTTCGGAATGAGAAAGATTTATCGTTATATAACCATCCCCACCAGCATTAATCATTTGTTGTTTCTTGACCATTTTTATATGCGTTACCGGTTGATAACCTTTTCAGACGGCGTTACTTTAATTTTCGGGCATAACTTTAATTGTAAGATCCGTGCCTATAAAAAAACGGTGTTTTGATATATTTCATATTCCTTAAAGCACGTGTATGCACATTATATTCTTAAAAAAGGTGATTTCATTAGAAAAAAATATGTTTTATTGTTATTTTTTTGTAACATCATTTTGTCATTAAGTTGGAAGAAAACTAAAACATTCTTTCGAAAAATATTATGCATCTTAAGAAAGGGAACGGTTTCAAGTGTTCCGTGAGCCATGGCATTTAATATATAATTGAAATGGGTAACGAAAAATGATACTCAAACATACCTTGTTTTGTTTTTAATCCATTTATCCCTTTTCAAAGTGTGTTATTAACCATTTCAAAATACGTGAATCACCTTTTCATCCGCTCACGAGTCCATACGGTGGTTGTATTTGCTTAAGATTTGGTGTAAAATTAATGCTTGGAGAAACTAAAAGACTCAGATGAAAAAAACAATAAATTCCGTCACTATAACTTATATATGACATACACTGTAAGTATCTAATTATTTAAAAAACAGTCAGACAGTAGAATGAAGAACACTGTAATCCAACGTTAATGGTCATCCAAAATGGTATTTTCCAGCAAAGAGTAATCAAAATATAAATCTATATGAGTTATGGGTTCCAATTAACAATTTAAAAATTCAAACGCTGCCACCAATATGTTATGAAAATGGGAAGGACCGCGATACCTCAGTTAACAATAGTATCAGGTATGCAAACAATCTACATTTTAAACCACAACTACTATTACTCATTTTGCAACATTATTGGTAATTTGTATAAAATTTTCATCAACTAATTAAAATAAGTGTTTGAGTATTTTTTTAATAATTCAGTGGCAATCTATGCCCAAAAAAGTAGCAGCCAGCATCTGAAACATGTATCTTCATACGCATCCCTTGATGCACCTATAATAAGAAGCAAAGAGGCACCAATGGAGCACTCGCGTGTCAATAGTCCGAAAGGGCAACGACAAAACCGGTAAACACAAAAAGGCCAGCAACAAAAACGCAAAATCAACCGAACTTAAATCAACGACGCGAATTCAAGTCGTAACAAGAGGGAACTCAGGTGCTCCAGAAGATTAAGCGGTTACTGCCTGCGCATGCTATAGCACACCTGTCGTGCTGCTAATCTCCAATTCAGTGTGTCAAATCCAGTAAATAAAGGTAATAAAAACATTACCTAACTTGGAAGATCAATCTCAATGTCCAAGAGAAAAGACAAAATATGAAAGACACACAGGAATAGTAATAGATCGCAATGGTCCTGACTTGGTACAGGCATTTCAAATGAAATGGCGCACCAAACTTCCCTCTTTCATTGCGATCTAAGGCACCAATAGTAACACACAACGCAACACGGTTGTGAAGACATAATAGGGTTAATAATATGATTATCATAGTACAACAATCAGCAAAACACTAATCAAAACCATCACTAACCAAAACGTCTAACTTAATTTTGAATTTTTCCACCAGTGGCTGATAACGAAGGAAGAATTTTTTTAGGGACCTAATGAGACGTATTTTCTTGTAACCTTGGTCTAAGAGTCGGTCACGGAAACAGTGGCAGTGTATTCAAACTAGAGGCTCCCAGGAGCCTGAATCGCTCACCTGATCTCTTATGCCAAAGTTTGGATAAATTTCACAAACTTTCAAGTATACAAAGTTGCAAAACAATCCCTTCAGTGGTTTCATAGAAGATTTTGGGAAATCAGTTTTAAATAATATAAAACACAGTTAAAGGGCAACAACCTGTAAGGACCTTTGCGGATTTTTCTCTATCTCTTATACTTTTCGAGTTATAATCCAAAAACAATGGTCTGACCCCCCTGTTCTATTTTTAGCAACGGCGGCCATGTTGGTTGGTCAAGGTGTATATAATTCACAAACTTGGTAGAGGACATCCTAAAGATCAAGTATACAAAATATCAATGCAATCCCTTCAGTGGTTTTAGAGAAGAAGATTTTTGAAAATCAGTTAAAATTAATGGAAAAAAACAGTTAAAGGGAAATAACTTTTAAACGGCTGATCTGACAATTTTGACCCTGAAATCATTTTTGTAGATCTCAATGAGCTTAACAATTCTGCAATGCTAACTTTTCCTCTAGCTGTAATGATTTTCAAGATATAGTCCAAAAACTGCAAAAATGGTCAATTTTGACGATTAAAGGGCAATAACTCCTATAAGGAGTCGTTTCACAACTTCGACTCAATGGAGAGATTTGTAGAGCTTTTGATGCTGAACAAGGAAGGTTGCTTCCAATTTTCTCTATCTCTTATACTTTTCGAGTTATAAGCCAAAAACAATGGTCTGACCCCCCTGTTCTATTTTTAGCAACGGCGGCCATGTTGGTTGGTCAACGTGTATATAATTCACAAACTTGGTAGAGGACATCCTAAAGATCAAGTATACCAAGTTTCAAAGCAATCCCTTCAGTGGTTTCAGAGAAGAAGATCTTTGAAGAAAAGTTGACGGACGGACGACGGACGACGGACGGACGACGGACGCCTAACGATGACAATAGCTCACATGACCCTTCGGGTCAGGTGAGCTAAAAATAGAAAAAAAAAGTTCAATCCCTGGCATATATGTTTTGAAATATAAACACCATAAGCAGGTGAGGTAGGTATGTTGCTTTCAATGTTAGGGAAATTAACAATTTGAAAATTGAAGTCGTCTCTTTCATCGTAAATTTTTGTACAGAGATGACCGTCCTTGTCATATTCGAGATGCAAATCCAAGAATGATTTGAAACCATTGGATTCGGTTGCTTCCTTAATCTCTACATCTTGGGGCCATATCAAAGGAATCCATTTACAAAACGAAGCGTTGTTTACAAAGATGACATCGTCGATATATCTGAAAGTGAGATTAAATGACCTAGCTTCTTTTATCTTCTTGTTCTTTACGAGTTCTTGAATAAATTCAGTCTTGAAAGAGTATAAAAACAAATCGGCGAGGAGAGGAGACCAAAGGAAGACAAAACCAAGGAGGCCTAACCGTTTATCGAGAAATATGGTCCGTTAAAAGGTGTTTCACGGTTTTTGTGGTCCGTTAAAGTCGCCGTGACAGTCCGTTAACCAGGTATAATCGAGAAAAAAACACTGAAGGTCAGTAATTAATTTGTTATATCATAATTAATACACATTTTAGATTTATGAAAATTACATCTGTCAAAATGAAAATGAATGACTGTTCGATACGATTTGCATTTGTGTAAAAATAGTTCTATAAAACTTCATAAAATGAAAAGGCGTGTGGCTCCTTAGTATTTTAAAGGTTGCAAATGTAAACATGTTTACCTCATTTTTATCAATTTCTCTCTTTATATAACAAAACATATGTTTTGGTTGATATCCATAGAAAGTACAATAATGTTTCAACATTCTGTTTAATTTTCAATGCTCTATGTTATATAATAGTTTTGTAATAGGGGAAAAGTTATAAAATATGGTCCGTTAAGGGCTGATGACATATTATTTTGTCCGTTAAAATGGTCCGTTAAGTGCCTGTGACAAAATATTATGTCCGTTAAATAGCATAAATAGATAGAAGATTAAAATAGTTTTGTTTGATATGACATATCATAATTTTACTATAAGGACTGAACGCTAGTATACAGAAATTCATGTGGATTTATCGAAACTAAAATACATATGTCCGTTGCTACTGTTGTGTATCATTAGTTAATATTTGTGTTGAAATTAATGCTTTATAGCTCAGATGCTCTATCTGTTGACCAAAAGAATGAACTGCTCATTAAGGAACAAGACTTTGAATGAAGAGGTTAACGTTTTATTGTTCAGTTATTTAAAGCATTTCAATATGTACATATCCCAATTAGCAAGGTTTACCTTTTATTTATTTTTTCAATATCTCTCCTGTCGCTTTTTACATTTTTTTCATAAATAAATGTAACACTATTTTATTCTATTTCTATCATATATGTAAGTATTTCCAAATAAAATACATTTAAATAAATTGATAATTGTTTTCAGACTTATTTCTTTTGCCACAAACTCGTGTAAATGTTTTAGGCATTTATATTATATTAAGAATAATACAATAATTATGGGAAACCAATCATTACAATCTTATGACAAAGATATCATCGATTTTGCCGATTTTAATAATTGGGATTCACTATATTAAGGTTTATTTCCATCAGACCTGCATTTTCAAAATGTGAGACATGCATCATTAACGGACCTAAAAAGTGTCACGTGCCTCTTAACGGACCATGTTTCTCAAAGTAATACCAATTTTGGCATTTTTGTCCCAATATTAATATTTTGGTCCATAAAATCCTTCTCTTATGTTTTTTATTGTGCAAGTAGCACTAGAATTACTACAAAAAAAAATGTTTCAATGACAAAAATAACGTATTTTGATGCATTTTTCGTCGTTATAAGGACACATTTTGGCAGAGAGTAGGTCTCTGCCTTTTTGTTTTGCGAAGAAGTGTCAAATCAAATCAAAATGGTTTTTGTGGGAAGTTTTTCGTGAATAAAAACCATTTGGACACATCTATCACTTATTTACTATATTTTAGCCTCAGAGTTAATTTCGTAAAAAAAATGATTTTTTTTCTTCATAAAACTACTTAACGGACTGCCTCATGCAACATATAACGGACAAAACCGTAATGTTAACCTATGGTAGAAACACGTAACGGACAAAATGCCTCGATAAACGGTTAGGCCTCCTTGAAAACAAAACTCTACGACTAACCAAAATTTGTACTCATTTAATTGAGAGATAGAAATCCCACATTTGTGTACGAGTGCACTGTGTCTGCCCTAAAATTTGTTGAGCGAAGATAGCAACCATGGAGCAACATAACCCTGTGTTAGCAATTTCTGTGTCAAACGTGATGCTCTTCAAAGCAAATTGATGTAATTCCCGCAAGCTCTGGAGTAACGAATCAATTGTGATACGTAAACTCCGTATGTTGGAGCGGACAGAAGCAATAAAATAACAAGAGGCTTTTCTCACTGGACTAAAATGTCTGAACTTTAAGCTATAAGTTAAAAACAACTTCTTTGACACTGTAAGGGTCATAGGTTTGATAAGGGCCATCTGACAACATTAATTAAACTAATTGCATTGAAAATAACAGTCCAATTACCTGAACATTATAGAATTCAAAAACTTTTTATCCTATTCTAGTTTGCCAGCTATAATAGAAAATAATGGGACGTGGGACACAGTTATTATGGCATTTAATCGAATATACAGGCAACTCTTAAAAGGTGCCATTCAATAACTTCCAGCATATTAAGTTTTTGTAGTGCTTAACCACCTAAACAATATTCTAACTAAAAGTTTTTCTCTAACTTTTACGGTTTGCAATAGGGAAATGCTGTGATGATGGTCAATTTTGATGTTCAAAGGGGAATAACTCGACAAAAATCGAGAAAAGGGACATCAACTCCTAAATGGGTGGTTAGATCTTCAAATTTTCAGGGAAGGTAAATCTTGAGGTGCTGCACAGCTCTCTATGAATATTTGAATACCTGTCCCCATTTTCGAGTTACAATACAATTTACCCCTATGTTCTAATCTTAGCAAAAGCATCCATTTTTTTTCAACGAACAGCAGTTTTCTACCACATGCACAAAGCAAGAACTATAACAAGTTTGTTTTGCAACTGAACTTATAGTATCAGAAGAATTAACGATTCTTAGGACAATCACTCCAATTTGGGATATTGAAGATTCAGCTATAAAAAGGGGTTGCACTGAGTCGTGCTAAGCATACCCCAACTCAACCATTCAGAAAACAGGAAGTAGATGACCGACTGACCTGGAAAGGGAAGGCACAGTACAACTCATCATGCTAAAGCTGTGTACCAAATTAAAAATTAATCCCTTCAGTAGGAGTCGAGAAATCCGTTACGAAAAAATTTCCATTCAGATTGACCCTTAAAATAGTCTAAGTCGGCTCAGAAACAGGAAATAGATGACCGACTGACCTGAAAAGTAGAGGCACGGTACAACTCATCATGCTAAAGCTGTATACCAAATTAAAAATCAATCCCTTCAGTCGAAGCTGAGAAATCTGTTACATTTTTTTTCCATTTTTGACGCTTAAAATATTCTAAGTGGGCTAAGAAAACAGGAAATAGATCATCGACTGACCAGGAAAGTAGACAACATGTACATCCCATCATGCTAAAGCTGTCTACCAAATTTGAAATCGATCCAATCAGTAGAAGCCAGGATATTGTACCGGACGGATAGACGGGAAGACGGACGGACAAGGTTATTGCAATATAGACCCCACTCTTACGAGTGGGGATATAATATCAAATTCTTCTTTGTATTGATGTTTGTGCAGTTAAGTATCCAATACATATATGTAGAAATTTGTAACTTTCCCTTTCATTTACGAATTAAAGTAAAGAAGACATTCGTGTATAAAGAATGAAAAAAAATAATTTGTGAAACAATATTACAAACTACTTACAAATCATATACATCTAGTTTCCAGTTTTTCTAATACTGTGGAGAACTTTAATACATTGAGCAACATTTTTATAAAACCTACCTTCCATATGAATATTGTCTATATGACGGTAGCTCGATATAGAAGCATTAAAGAAATCTATAATATAAACTCCATTAAATGTATCTATTATCATATTTTTAACATGAGAATTCCAAGTTTTGATTCGTTGATTGTTATGGTACTTTTTGTATTTACCTTGTTCGAGAACACCAGTCATCTGAATCCAGATCAAATTTTTACAAGGTTTTGTCAACAAAGATAGAAATGATTTTACGTTCTCTGCATATTGGGAAACACTAAGATCAGGAATTGCAATATCATGAAGTCCAGCACTCACAACACATGTAGTCCTTGGGTGTTTAGATAAATATGACGCTGCATTGGCCTGAGTTGTCTTGAACAATTTTGTTTGGATCTCAACATCTCTTGCAAACTCAACAGCTATATATTCTAATTCTTGTTTGGCACATTTATAAAATCCACTGTTGCATCCTGAACAATCGGTACAAAACGGATGTGTCTTTCCGTAAACGGTTGGACCCTCATTATTTGAAGGTGGAATCCATTTTGTTGTTTTGTTTTTGCCAAGGTAGGTTATCAAGTTACATCTTCCGGCTCCTTTGAGCTTTTTACAAGGTTTGAAGTAAGACAGCAACTGGTTAAATAATCTAAACATTGTTGAATCGCCGATCAGGGTTAGGTCGCTGTAAGTGACGTTTCTTTCCATCTGTGTTACGTTACAACATTTGTCTACACAGATAAAACCAGGATCAGAAGATCCCGAGACTATACTTTTAGATGTCCACACCGGCTTTCCATAAGAAATGTAAACAGTCGTTTGATTCGGTACCAATACATATATCATAGAAAATATAACTATAAACGCAAGTATCAAATGGGTGGCTCTCGCTTCCATTATAATGTGTGTCTTGACAGTGTCCGCCGTAGATTAATTATCCATGCCAACTTCACTCTATAATATATAAGGGAAAAATTTATATTGAAAATTTTGCGTATTGTTAATTTAGACAATTAGTATCATCTGGTATACCCATGAATCCAATCTATAAATTTTGATGATAGTTCTCTCTTAAATACTTACATGTATCATTACAACCATATTTCTACCTGAACTGTATCTGGGGCATTATTGACCATTTTGGGGGAAAGTTGTGACAGTTGGACGGTTGTGGATCATTTCAAGATGGCAGACACTCCGTTGGGCCAAATCTGAAAATTGTCTATTGAATGGAAGTGTATGAAATCTACAACACTTTTCAAAGGATAAGATTTCTCCGGAGGAGGGTAATAGAATTGTCAACTTCTTATAAAAGACCGATAGAGAAAAGTATGAATGGATTTACCATAGAAGACTCCCAAAAGTGAATAAACTTTTGAAATGAAAATCAAACCAGGCATTTCTCCTGAAATCGATCATATTTTACACATTTTTTCTTGAAATAAACAAAACGCACTTTTATATAAATCTAAACCGTGAACATCTTCAAAACATATATTCGTACAACTTGAATGACAATGTGTTGCTTCTTACCGAGAAATGTATCAAGTGTTGCGTTTTGGTAAAGAAGCCATACTTTAATGTGAAATTACTGATTTCAGGAGAAATGCCCAATTCGATTCTCATTTCAGATCTTTACTCGCCTGTGGGAATCTTATAATGGAAAAATCCATCCATATTTTTCTGTATCGGTTATCTATATGCAGTTTAAATATCTATTTTTTTTAAGGGACGGACCATTAAACTTGAAGGGGGGCCTTGGCTTTTTGTTTTGATCAGAATTTTTTTTCCGCGCTTTATTTTTCGAAGGCGTCGCGACAGAATATTTTTTTCATTATTAGCATTATTATTTTTAGCAGAAATCCTTCTTCAGAATATTTTTTTTCTTAACCTCAGCTGCCAAAATATTTTTTTCATCGAGAATAATTTTCATAATATTGTTTTAGGAAAAAGCAAGCCCCCCTTCAAGATAAATGGTCGGTCCCTACGTGCTGAATAGTTCATACAATTCCATTGGAAAGACGATACTTTGTCTAGTAGTCTGATACGGCCTAACAAAGTGTCTGTCATCTTGAAATGACCGATCCGTCTCACGTACACGATATTGGATTTTACGCTTCAGTTATGTTTTAAAATAAACGCTTGCTTCAATCGAACACCTTCTGGGCCGTCATTCAGTCGGTATCGTGAGTTTTTACTCTTTGAAGGAATCGACACTGGTGGCAAAGAGCTGATACTGAAACAAATATAAAGGAGCCAATGTGTCGTTTTGAAGAATTGTTTTTTACTATATCATACAATAAATTTTCAAAATATTTTATTCAATATTTAATTCTAATAAAAGGTCCACGAAATCATAGGCGAAAACGCAGCATTTGCTTCTGGGGATGTGAATTAGTGAATCTGAATTTAATAGACAAAAAAATTGTAAAAGTCAAAAAATGGCCGGATTTTGTTAAACAGGTTTTACAAGTTGAGCGACAGACCTGAAATCGAATACCACGTTATATGGGACCCAACCCTGATGCTTTATACCAATATAATATCAAGTGGCTGTGATTAATATAGTTGCTCAGAAAACGGTTACGTAAATTTATTCCCCGCCTGCCCGAAAGCTCGCCGTCCAGCGCCCGACATTCACAACTTTTTACGCGGATTTTTCACTCCGTGAAATCCGGCCAAATATTATATTCAATTATATTGAGTTTTTTGCAGGGCTTGACTCTCTTAGCAATATTGTAGTTAGAAGTTTTTCTTAGTTTTTAAAGATTTGCAATACAATGGAGACACGTTGTGAAAATGGACAATTTTGACACTCTTAGGGGGAATAACTCCTAAAAGTAAGGGTCGTACAACTTTGACCCTATTACAAATTTTGTAGATCTTTATGTGTAATCAACAAGGAATTCAATTTTCTCAAATATCTTTAATAGTTTTCGGGATATTGAGCTTAACAAGTAAAAATATTGAAAAATTCAAGAAAAGGGAAACAATTCCTACATGGGTGGTTAGATTTTCTTTGAATTTTCAGGGCATGTAGAGCTTATGGTGCTGAAAACCTTTGCTTCCTATCAGAATTTTGATATCTGTCATCATTTTTGAGTTATTTGCAAAAAAACTGGAATTTATCCCTATTATCTATTTCAGCCACCATGGCAATGTTTTTTTTACAAATCAAAAATTTGAAATACTCATGCCAAGGAATAACTATACTAAGTTTTGTTGCAATTAAACTTATGGTGTTGGAGGAGTTAACGATTTTAAAACAACGAATGAAGAATGCAAAAACGGTCAATTATGACATTCTAAGGAGTATAGTATAACTCCTAAAATGAACGAACCTACAAGTTCGACCCTGTTACAGATTTTGTAGATCTTTTATGCCTAATAATGTGCAATTTAAGTTTTTGAAATATCTTGTAAAGTTTCCAAGATATTGAGCTTAACAAGTGCAAAATTTTGAAAAAAATGCAGAAAAGGGCAACATCTAACATTTCATACATGGGCTCTAGGATCTTTTTTCCAAATTTTAGGGCATGTAGATCTTGACGTAATGATGCTTTGTCGCAACCCTTAACTTGATGTAAAAATAACCCTTATTGTAAAAAATTTTACATTAAGGGTTGAGAAGTTACTTCTGACATAACACATACAACCCTTAATGTAAAATTTTTTTTTTTACATTAAGGGTTAATAAGTATTACTGTAACCCTTAATGTAAAAACTTATCTGTATATCAATTTAAATGTGAACATTTGTTTTACCGGATTTCAAACGCTAAAATAACTATATTGTCTCTCTGCTTCTTCCATGACGGATTGACGTTCAATTGCAAGAAAAGCTGTGTATATATGTATGTTATTTTTTCTTCTGTTTGATTAACACTGTATGTATTTTATGAATGTTTGTTGGGGCTGTGTGCCTTTTTGACCCATCGACTCGGGTTATCAATGGTGACCAGTGTTAGAGGCTAAGAAAGAGTTGTACCGAAAAACAACCACATACCTTTCTTATAATTACAGTTTAGTGCCATATTAGGACTGGAGTACTCATAAATTGACTAATGATTGATAGTGTTGTACGTTTAAGTAATGTAATCAAAGCGCTATCTAAGCTTTAAGAGGCAAAATGAGTTTAAAATGCTAAAAATTGATTTTTTACCATTGACCCCCAACATGTAGTATCCGAGATATGGACTTCAATCAAGAACTAAACCCAAGTCATTCATGTGTAAAATATAGGTCAAAGTGACCTTATTCAGGTGTAGCCCTACCCAAAGTACATCTAGTGGTAAATAATCATTTAGTTGCCAAGTTACGGATCTAAGAACCGAAGTAAAACTATATGTCCGATCCACATTCGTGGTCGGGCCCATTAAAGATTACCCTAATGGTTAATTTTCTACATTAAGGGTAAAAAAAAATCAAATATAAAACTTTAAATTTAAAACTTTTTTACATAAAGGATTAGACGGCGACTTGTCATTTGAAATAACCCTTATTGTAAAAAAAAATACACTAAGGGTTAATTTTTCACTTTAGGGTTATAAAAATCCGACATTTAACTCTTAATGTAAAAACTTTTTTTTAAAATAAAGGCATACAACGTCACTTGTTATTTTATACAAAAAAAAACTCACAAAATCCCATCTTTGCATCACTCATCCTTAGACTCTCTCCTCTTTTACTTTTTTGTCAAGTTAAAAATTATTTTCATTATTAAAGGTTCTGTTTTACATAACAAATTAAAACTAGCGTATTTCAATAATCATTTCTGTTTCTATATTTTTGTTGAATTCATACAACAGTATTAGATCGTATCAATCTTTTTCAGTTATTAATATATCCTTTTTGTCTAGCTTTATCAAAATATAGAAGAATGTTTTTTGACAACTGATGAGAACGAAACATTTTTAAATCAACGTACAAAACTGCAACAGTAAGGTTCGAAACCCCACAAATAATACCTAGAATTGAAATATGATAGCAATATAATTACTTCTAAACAGCTCATGTAGCTATACGAAAAAAGGGGAAATATCAACAACTGCAATAAAACTAAAAATATCCCAGTAAACTTGTTCCAAAACAAAATCATGATATTCACGACCACAGGACACAACAGTCCGAAAATATTAGAACTATTCGAACTAGAATTTCTTACTATCGAAACTCGTTTCTACCTTCAACAATAGAATGAGCGAAGATAGCCATTGTTGATGTTATAAATGCTGTTTTTATCATCTAATGGAGACGGATTTGTATAAGTTTTCTTGTTTCCGAATCCCATCCATGTTTATGTATTTGCTTGTAATGTGTTATGATGCTTGTATTTTTTTTTTCGAAATAAATATGTTTAAACTAACTTTAATGACGCTTGAGCGTACAAAAATAAAACAATTATTAGTATAAAAGTTACTAATATTCGGAGGCCATGAACTGTCAAATTTTACTTACGACTCTTAATGTAAACAAGAGGCTCCCAGGAGCCTGAATCGCTCACCTGACATATGTGCCTGAAGTAAAGGTTATAAGGCAAAATTGATTTAACGTTGAAAGGGTCATAAGATTAATAAGGGGGTCATCTGACAATATGGTGGATCTAAAGTGGTTGATCACTTTTGTTCTCAATCAAAATCTAAAAATCTGTCACCCTTTTTGAGTTATTTGCAAAAAAAATGCAGTTTAACCTAATGTTCTATTTTTAGCCACAGCGGCCATATTTTACAACCAATCAAAAATCCCCACAACAGTTCTATACACCTAATAATAATAAACAATAATACCAAGTTTGGTTCCATTTGGACTTAAAGGCATATTGTCTACGGCAAACTCATTTTTTTACCCCCCAATTTTTTTTAGACCGAAATGCATTAAAATGAATATTGAAAAATAAATTTGCCACAAATTTTGCCTTAAAAGTAGTTTATTTTGATCAAAATAGCTCGACAATATTGATTGATATTTTATTTTACCTGCATTACGTCACATTGACACATATTTAGACTGAGTAGTTTTAACGCGGACACTAATCGGAATCTCGGGTTTTGTCCCCGAATACATTGATATGTTGAAAAAATACCAACATTTTTCGTGTTTACCTTTTAAATCACATTCAAAACTTAATACAGGCAATAATAATAAACATTTCTGTCAATTTTATTCATTAAGTAGCTCTAATATTATGTTGCCGTTCTTATTTTCTTCCGAGCTTAAACTTCGAGAATCAGATTATGCACCACGTGCAAGAACTTTGGAAGTTTTCAATCAATGAAAGTATAGTGCGCATGCTTACAGCTCATCTACATCTCATGAATATGAATTTTTGTAAAGCTTTACAAATATTATATATTTTTCAACCTAGTGGTATTTTGAACGTTTGTATCTTTCTAAATAAACAAAACGAATAGTCTGACGACAATTTTTGGGTGTTACAAAAAAAATATTTTTCGTAGACAATATGCCTTTAAAGTGTCAGAGGAGTTAACATTTTCAATATAAGGAAATGCAGTTAAAATTTTGACGTTCCAAAGGCAATAACTCCTCAAAGGAAAGGTCCTACAACGTTGACCCTGTTACAAATTTTGTAGATAACAATATGCAATTTAAATTTCTCAAATATCTTGTATAGTTTTCAAGATATTGAGCTAAACAGGTGCAAAATTTGCAAAAAATCCACAAAAAGGGCAATAACTCCTACATCATCTTCGCTAGCCAAGGGTTACGATCCGCTATCTCTCATCTTCACCCTTGGCAGATATAGAAGGATTGTGTAATCTCAACATTTTAATTACCTCCCTTGAAGCAATATCTATACCAAGTTAAAAAAAATATTTTCATCCAGATAGTTGCAAAAATAGGAGAAATTTTATTTAATTAACGACAAACATTTATCTAAAGATAAAAGAAAGGAAATGTTGGTAAGATATGATCAAAACTGCTAATATTTTTTGCAAAAATAATAATTATTTATCACCTTTGTAAACCCACATATTTGTTAACAGATTATTTAAAAATGGAAACAGAGCAATTTGATTGGATGCAGCCAACTTTCACTGCATCCAATCAGATGAGAGAATGTATGACCACAAAAATCCTTCTATATCTGCCAAGGGTGAAGATGAGAGATAGCGGATCGTAACCCTTGTCTAGCGAAGATGCTCCTACATGGGTTGTTGGATTTTCTTCAAAATTTCAGAGCTGGTAGATCTTGAGGTGCTGATCACTTTTGTTCCCAATCAAAATTTTGAAATCTGTCACTGTTTTAGAGTTATTTGCAAAAAAACTGCCATTTACCCCTATGTTCTATTTTTGGCCACAGCGGCCATGTTTTACGACCAATCAAAAATCCCCACATCAGTTTTATACACCTAATGCTAATAAACAACTATACCAAGTTTGGTTCAATTTGGACTTAAAGTGTCAGAGGAGTTAACGTTTTTTAATGTAATGAGGAAATGCTGTTAAAATGCTAAATTTTGACATTCTAAGGGCAATAACTCCTAAAAGGAAAGGTCCTACAACGTTGACCCTATTACATATTTTGTAGATCTTGATGTGCTTAACAATATGCAATTTAAATTTCTCAAATATCTAGTATAGTTTTCAAGATATTGAGCTAAACAGGTGCAAAATTTGCAAAAAATCCACAAAAAGGGCAATAACTCCTACATGGATTGTTGGATTTTCTTCAAAATTTCAGAGCTGGTAGATCTTGAGGTGCTGATCACTTTTGTTCCCAATCAAAATTTTGAAATCTGTCACCGTTTTAGAGTTATTTGCAAAAAACTGCCATTTACCTCTATGTTCTATTTTTAGCCACAGCGGCCATGTTTTACAACCAATCGAAAATCCCCACATCAGTTCTATACAGCTAATGCTAATAAACAACTATACCAAGTTTGGTTCCATTTGGACTTAAAGTGTCAGACGAGTTAACGTTTTCAATGTAATGAGGAAATGCTGTTAAAATGCTAAATTTTGACGTTCTAAGGGCAATAACTCCTAAAAGGAAAGGTCCTACAACGTTGACCCTGTTACATATTTTGTAGATCTTGATGTGCTTAACAATATGCAATTTAAATTTCTCAAATATCTAGTATAGTTTTCAAGATATTGAGCTAAACAGGTGCAAAATTTGCAAAAAATCCACAAAAAGGGCAATAACTCCTACATGGGTATTTGGATTTTCTTCAAAATTTCAGGGTAGGTAGATCTTGAGGTGCTGATCACTTTTACCCTGCCAGAATTTTGATATCTGTAGCCGTTTTTGAGTTATTTGCAAAAAACTGCATTTTACCCCTATGTTCTATTTTTAGCCATGGCGGCCATGTTTTTCGACGAATCAAAAATCCCCACATCAGTTCTAAGCACCGAATGGTAATGAACAACCATACCAAGTTTGGTTGCAATTGGACTTATGGTGTCAGAGGAGTTAACGTTTTAAAAAGTTTACGGACGACGGACGACGGACGACAGACGACGGACGACGGACGACGGACGGACGACGGACGCCAAGTGATGACAATAGCTCACATGACCCTTCGGGTCAGATGAGCTAAAAAATGAGAAGTTGCTTTTTAACCCTTAATGTAAAATTTTTTTACATTAAGAGTATTTTTACAATAAGAGTTAAATGTCAGATTTGTATAACCCTTAATGTAAAAACTTAACCCTTAGTGTAAATTTTTTTACAATAAGGGTTATTTTTACATTAAGGGTTGTGACAATGCTTCCCATCAGAATTTTGATATCTAGCTGTCACCGTTATTGAGTTATTTCCAAAAAAAACAGCAATTTACCCCTATGTTCTTTTTTAGCCATGGCAACCATATTTTTTGACGAATCAAAATCCAATAGAATTGTACCACTTATGCCAATAAACAACTGTACTAAGTTTGGTTGCAATTGGCCTTATGGTGTCAAAGGAGTTTTTGAAACAAAGTAGCTTGAAAAAGCTAACGGACGGACGGACAACGGACAGGCGGTCATTAATAAATGTGTTTTTAAAATTCATATAACCAAAGGTACAAAAGTTTTAACTCAAAGCTCAAAGCATTGAGGACAAAAAAGAATTTAAGTTTTTCAGGGACACAAACCTTTTATAATTTATGATCGTCAATACTCGTCACAAAATTACTTTGGGTGCCATTATAGAGTGACAGATTTTTTCCTACAAAAACTTTATGGAATTTCATATTTTGCATATCAAACTAATTGATTGTTTGATATCAATAGTTTCAAAATAGTTTTATGAGGGGGTTTTCCATAGCAAAACAACGACTTTCCATGTTTTGACATGGGGGTAACTTTCTTTTAACTGCTATTTCTCCTACTATATACACCATTGCACGAATTTTGCTAAAAAATTCACTTACATTTGGTCACTTGTTGTTATATGACCTTTGTCTAATGCTTTTAATTTCATAAAACTTAGGCAAAATTAAATCATTCATGTTTTGATAGGATGAAAATCTTGGAGTTTCAATTTAAAAACAAGTTCTTTTATGCTTACGTCAAGGGGGTATCCTTTTCAAAGCTACAATAATTCCTTTATTACTGCATGAAAATCAACAAAATGATTGTACAGAATCTTTGCAACATATTGTTACTTAGATTTTGATATTGATTTTTATAAAAGAGCCACAAAAAAGCGCTTGAAGGGGCGAAACAGTGTTTTTTTAATTTATAGACAAAAAAGTCGGATGTTTTTTCGCGTTTTTTCGCTATATTTGCTCAACAGCAATCATTAAAACTTTTTACGACAAGTACATTTGTGAAAAAGAAATAGAAGCATTGAAATTTCATTCAGTAAGCCAAAATTCAGCAGCATGTTGTTTCGGGACTTTAAACTTTAAAAAAAAGCATCTTAAGGATTTCGTCTACTCTATACTATTAGAAGATTCTGAAATATAATTACGGACGTCTTGTATATAATAAACACTTAATTGTAAATGTATAAAATACGCACACCGCTCTTTGCCTATTTTAATAGATTACATGCTTTACATGTAAACTTTGAAATATAAATACATAAATTACGTTAACCGATCTATGCTTATTTTTGTACTGAATATCCAACTTGTTGACAACTAAATATGTCATTTATATGCAGCCTGCAGTATGACATCTGAATGAAATATTTGAAGTTGATGATTTGCTTTCTCTGTAAGAGTATGTGGGTCTGTCTGTCTGTCTTAGCATGAGGTTAATCACAGCATGAGACTTTTTTAAGGTAGGAATGTTTTAATGAGTTTACATAACTATAAGACCCTTTTGCATTTATATATATTGTTTCATATTGTTTCATCAATTTAAAATTGCACGTTCAAAAGTCTTAAGTAGAATTAGGAATTGTAATTTTCAAATCTATTTGCAGAATTAATAGTCCATTATGTTTTGCCTTGATGGGGGATTTTTTCAGGATACATAAACATTGGTTAAATTGTTGTAGGCTACATTCAGTAACCAATATACCGTTATCACCAAGTACTTGGAGGTTTCATCTATATGATAAATTGTATTATCTGATTTTATAAGAATACGTATATTTATACCGTTATTACCAAGTACATACTTGGAGGTTTCATCTATATGATAAATTGTATTATCTGATTTTATAAGAATACGTATATTTATACCGTTATTACCAAGTACATTGTTGTACTTGGAGGTTTCATCTATATGATAAATTGTATTATCTGATTTTATAAGAATACGTATATTTCCATGCAATTGTAATTTGAACATTGAAAGATGGCTTCGTGTTAATTTGTCAATAGATAAAAGAATCTGTAACCTATGACAAAATGGTATCGAAGATGAGTTTCATTTCTTATTTAATAAAATATGTTAAAAGATGTAAGGAGTACATTTTTAAGAACATTATTGATATTGTACCTAGCTTCACTTCTTTTTCTGATGATGTTTAGTTTAAATTCATATTAATAAGTCAAGATCTTTATCTTTGTCAAGTTTTAATATCAGGTGTTAGTTAATTGTATAATCTACATCTAACATTGAAATTGTGTTAATGCTTTGTAATAAATACATCATCAATTTTAATTTTGTAATGTGAATTTCTTGTTTTTGTTTAGTTTGTGTATTGATGATTAGATCAATATATGGTCTTTAGGGAGCAACCTTTTGATTTTTATGGGGAGGCTATGGACATTTTCTTCGTCCTGTCTTTTTATTTTCGGAAAAAGGTGAGCCTGGATTTTTTTGTGGGGCGCTTGCGCTCGACAATTTTTTTTTATTTTGAAAACTATTATAAAATTTTCAACCAAAACTACCATCCTGTCTTTTTTTTTAAATTCAAAGCACGGTCATGCCTTTTTATTTCTTGATTTTTGCCATCCTGCCTCTTTATTGCGCGAGCCCTTAATTACTGAGTCTAATAGTCTTGCAAGTCCAAACGCTTTAACTGAAAAGCGTTAATAATTCCATTTAAACAAACGTTTGCAAGATGACAATTTTAAGATCAGCTACAGTCTTTCGGAAGTTTTCTAAATGACATTCGGAAGGCAAACACTTATCATATAATGAAACTGTCGTCTGCTAGAATTACTTGATCATGATTAGGTCAGGAATTTCATAATTCTTTTTTAAAATTCACACACGTGTAAAAGTGTCTAACATCTACGACTTGATGATTAAATCATTACAATCTTTATTGCGCGAGCCGCTCGCGCAGTTAAGTGAAGACGCTTTAACTAATAAGCGTTAAAAATACCGTTAAAACAAACGCTTGCAAGATTTAAACGATTAATATTGTCGTCTGCTAGAATGAGCTATCTTTCATAATTAAAAGCAAAAGTTTGCGGGGTACGCGTGTTTGGGAATTAACGATATTAGCCGCTAAAATAAAAAGAATAAATTTGAAATCAAAGAATTTTTTAGAAGATAAAACCATATTTAAAAGGTGAAATCCAAATAAATAAATCACGATAAAAAGTTTAAAATAAAATAAAATTATAAAAGTATAAAGGAAAAAAAAGTTTGAAATCGTAAGTGGTATGCCAACCAAGCCTCCTATGTCATCAGAATATGCAGCACATTGAATATTAATGTGTAATTATAAAACTCCGGGTCAATTTTGCCGTATGCAGAATGGAGAACTATTGTAAAACAAGATGCCACGATTCAAAATTTTGAGACCCTTTCTAATGGGGTGTGTGGTTGGAATTTGGTAAGAATGACCACTCAACTGTCAAAAATGTAATGAATATCTATCATTTGATATTTAGTTGTTTTCTCCATTTGTGATACACATGCAATGGGAATTCCAAAATCAATTCATGGTACGAGTTGAATTTGATCAGAATTGAGAAAAAAAAGTCTACTAAATTGTGTACCCCATCATTTTTCTAGCTTGTAAAAATAAAAAATGCTTCTGAAAGTAAAAGTTTACATAAAAATTCAAGTCAGCTGACGATAACTATAACTTTCTTAAATCAGTGTACAAAACTGTAAATAAATATTAAATACAGTACGGTTTAAAATACCAAGAATTTGGGTAACAATTCAAATATTATTCATTCAAATTATTCAATCACCAACTTTGAAGAAAGAAGAAATAACATCAGCAATTAAGTTCCTAATACTTTAACTTTAAGAAAACTTATTCGAATTTTAATTAACTTTAATACGCTTATCGTATTTTTATGCCCTGTCACAACATGTCTGGGATTTACAGTTATACCGATGTCATTCCGTCCTTACCAAATTCCATGCAGTGGCAGTTGGTTAACCGGATGGACCCGTTCCCGCTCGTAAAACAGAAGCACTGAGTGGAGTTGCGTCCGTACACGACAGGGTACGATTGTGCCGGATATGGTCGTCAAGCTTTTCTCAACGATGGTTTACAATTTGGCAGGATACACAGTATGTTCTTAGCAAATTTCACTTACTATTTCGTTCAATATGAAAATTTACTTTAAAATTTCCGCCAAGCTCTTTTTAAAAATCGTACATGAAATGATTTGAAATTTGTTAGGGTGGTTAAGAATGAAATACTGATCTACACTACCAAAATAATTCTGTCGGATTTGACATCCTAGCTGTTTGTGAGCCTACGTGTACTATGGTCATATACTTTTAAAGGGGATTTCAAGTGGTGAAAATGGAAGCCGTTTACTTGATTATCATTCTAAAGTTAGAAGTTCAAACCTTCGACTGAATTGTCCAAATTAGGATTTTGTGAATTTTTGTATAAGTAATCATCAATCGAATCTGTAGCCAAAATATGTATCCCAAACAAAAAAAATCATGAAGTTTAACATTAAATATATAGATATAGTGCAAGTACTTGACACCACCTTAAAAGTATACATCACATAGAATAGTGGTATGTCTAATTTCTTTCAATCACTGTCCATCTTTTAATGCAACTCATGTGAAATAACTAAAACTTTTAAAACAAGCTGTAGTAAGCACATCGTTTTTGTTGTGTCATGATGATATTACCCTTTGAACATTTTATTACACTCTTCAACTGATTTGTTTCTTAAACAGAATTTAATGAAACTTTGTGGTGATCTATCACAAGAACATTTGAATTCTCAAAGTGCTTGAAGTGCTGAAAAGTAACACATTTAGCTTTTGAACAAAAAAGAAAAGCTTTTTTTTTCAGTTTTAAATTGGTAAATTTTTATCTACATGTACAACAAATACTGATCTTACTCAACCTTTCAAATTTATTTTTATCAATAAAAAATATTGCTCCTTAAAAAGCAAAAACATAAAGCTCGCGTTTGCTTTCTTTTTTTAAAGAAAGCAACTTGTTTCAAATTTCACCATAGCCTCCCCCTAAAAAATGAAATGGTCGGTCCCTTATGTCAATGAAATTTACTCACAAAAATACTTTCTTCAAATGCATGGCGTAAATTTTAACATATTTTTTAAAGGAACGTAACATGAGGAATTCAGAAAAATATGGTAAGAAATTTTAATTTCTAGATCCAGCTACGATTGATATTTCAATTTTATGTGTAGTTTTGGCTAGGCATATACAAAAAAAAATGTTAAAATTCACTGCAAATGAAGTACAAAAATAAAGCATAGCTGGACCTATATATATGCTTATCTCGCTTTTGCCCTTTTTTGTGGCCTCAAATTTCATGCAAGTTTCAAAAAGAAACAAAAATAACGATATATTATATTGAAATAACGATATAGTATATGGAAATAACGATATAATATATCGAAATAACTATATAATTAAATTGAAATAACGATATAATATTTGGAAATAACGATATAATATATTTTATCGAAATAACGATATAATTTTATTTTTTTTCCCGGTGTCCCTTGCCGGGCTCCGTAGAAAATAGATAGAAATTTACACCATTTTATATAAACGAAAGATACTGATCTTAAGGATATTCGCCACTATTATTGAAAATAAATACGTTTCAAAGATAATAGTAAAAGGTATAAAATAAGCAAAAAAAAATGATAGGTTGTTACCTCATTTTCCAGATAATTGACGTAAAAGTTATTGCGGGAATAGGTTTTTACTGACTTTTTCATTGGTTAAGCATTATCACTATTTAGCTGTTAAAACCCATGACAGAATAAATGAATAAATAGGATATGATAACACTTTGTCTATAACCTCTTTATGACATATTGAAGACATTAATAACCAGAAAATAGGGGGTTCGTGGGCAAATATTTTAACCCTATTTTGATGGTAAAATCCAGAGGATTCCGAAAAGGTGACAGAAATACCAAAAACAAGACCAGCGAGCATCCTTAGTTTAAACATATTTATTTACCCTGGATTGGGAAACAAGCTTAATGCTTATATTAATCCCTCTCCAGCTAGCAGATTGCGAGTGTGGCCTTTGTAGCGGCCCCCATTGAGCCTACTCTTATCGAACTCTAGCATCCTTAAGGTGGTTTGACCATCAAAATGAGGTGTATAATACTAAACATTATACAGGTTGGGCGTAGTCATTCATTTGCGCTATATAGCTCATTTGATGGTATTTAGTATCAAATGGACTATACTTTTCATGAAGTTTTTTTTTTTACATTTGAACTTATTTTGTTTCATTTTGTCGCATATGTCCATGGTATGAGAAACATTTTTGTAAAAGAAGATTGTCTGAAATTTTGATGGCATTTCCATGACTATGCCCAAGAAAAAACATTTGAAATAACTATCATGTTTCTTTACAAAAATAGATCAGCAAGAATGATCAGGTAGATTCGGTTAGAACCAAAATTGGCCCAAAATTTCAACTATAAGTTAACTTTCTGAAATTACTGCCATATCTGTTTTAGAATGCAGCAATTAAAGAAATGACAAAAACTATGTTCAAAATATTCAGCAGCTTGAAGAAAATTTGACAAAAAATTTCTAGATTTTTGGCAATTTTATAGCATTTTTGGTTAGAAATCACTAAGATTAACATAGAGCGCATGCGTCGACAAAAACAATTTTGTGATGAAATGCTTATTTTTGAAAGACAATAAGTTGGGCAAAGAATAAATGTTGTCGACAAATGCGCTCTATACTAGTTTCAAGACAAACCTCTTGCAAACCCTCAAAATGAAGCGAATGTTGATATATTCCTAATTTTCAGCACGTTTATGACGTCATAATATCATAAATAATGTCGTCAGCATGCGGAATTGATTAAATATGTAAATCTTAGTCTGAAGTACATCGAATTCATTGAGATGGTAAAAAGTTTACAATTTGTGCAAAAACGGGACCGATTTCAGCCGTTCCTGAACATACTATTTGTTTTTTAAGGAAATTATCAAACCTCGGAAAGGTTCAATTTTAAGGTGCACGTAGCAATTCAACTTACATTTCCAAGTAAAAACTGAATACATCCCATAATTGTTACATCTATTATCTAGAACAGATGCCGTTCAAAATATTCCATTATTGCTCTAACATAAAACCACTTAAATTAAAAACATCATGTGCAAATACCAACTTCATCATTCAATGGGCATTGCTTAATTTTGGGACAGTAAAATGGAACAGAAAAATATACATATGAATAGTTACACCCTTTATTTTCACAAATGACAATCTGATGGTGAAAATAAAGACGATATATTTTACTTCTTCTTTATGGAATTAAATCTAAAAAAAAGAATTATTACAGACTTCAATAAATTAACTAAAATTCTGTCTCTTACCTTTCCGTTTTGAGTTTCCAATCCTATATACTTCTCCATATTTCAGGAGTACCTATAAACTTATGGCGTGTTTGATTTGTTTACCACATGATCTTTTGTCAATCGGAAGTTATTTTATTCTGAAACAAATATTATTAATCCGAAATGCCTTGGTTTAGATAATAGATTCGTGACCTGAATATCGTATTTAATTTGGATGAATTTGCTACGTGTACCGAAAAAGTTAATATTTGAAATGTCAACAGCTTAATTTCTTTAAAAATTAATTTAGTCAATTTAAATTGATACAATGATTTTTAACTAGTAAGTTTGATATTTTGCTATTCAATTCAATTACAAATGTTAAATTATTAAGAAAATAAAAGGTCATTTAAATGATTGTCTATAACTAAACTAAAATTATGAGTAAAAGTTAGGTCTTGAAACCCCCCTTAAACTTTCGATCGGTTATACAAAATTAGAATTGGGAAGGTATTATTTCAACAACCCTATACTACTTAAAGTGTGTTGTTGCGTACACGGTGAAAAAAAACACCTACCTATCCTTTTCGAACTTTCCTGGCACTGGTATAAACTAGCAACAAGTGTGTTATAAAGTGACGCGGTAAAATTTCTCACGTGCTAAGGTATTTTCAATCATTGGTTATACAAAATGTATTATTGCAACAGTCCTTTAATATTTTCTGTCAATACACTTTTCCCAAAGCTAAACAGGAACTCATCAACGATCTTTGGAGACTTGTGCTTAATCTTCCTTTTGAATTTTGTAATAATGGAAGCTAGTCTCTTTGATCATACCTTCATTGAAAATGAAAACCACTCATAGATAAAGGATTTTTATACCTGATGGGGAAAAAAATCTATCTCTGATAGATATTGCTTAACTCTATGATTTTTTTTGGAACTAAAAAGAATTATTCTTTCATGAATTTTATGTTTTAAACAATTCTTTGACAGTTATTTTCCACATTTTCTTTTGTATAAATATATCGCCAATGTGAAATTTTCAACAGGTAAAATCTATAGGAAAATTTTCCTTCATCACGGTATACGTAGGTCCCGTGTCCGGCAACATGATTGTTTTTTCGAGAGGCATTGTCCAGTTTTTTCGAGAGAGGTCCAGGGTTTTCCGCCTGTCCGTTTACAAAAAAATGCTTAAATTCTCAATTGTAAGTGAAACAAAACAAAAAAAGAGGAATAAAAGTATTCAAAATGTTCGAATTATTAGTTTTCTTCCAAAAAAGTCCATAAAGAAGCATCAGTAAATGATTTAATAAAATTGATCAGGTTTTTTTTCAAGAGGCACAATAACTTGTCCGGTTTTTTCGAGAGGTGTCCTGATTTTTTGAAAATTGTGACTAAAGAGAGGCACTGGGTTTTGTGGAAACTATACGACTTAAATGAAAACTAATATCCCTCCTACTCAATAAAGTTTAACATGCATTTAAACACATTACATGCAAAATATCTAGTTTGTTACTAACTTTAAAGCATAAGTAGGCTGCCCAAATGCATTATCTTTGAAGACTAAATTAGTATTTTGACAAAATTAGTTTTATAGTACATTTGTACATTTGTGACTTTCTTGATGTGCTTTAATGAATAACCGGTTTCAAAAAGAGCGATTGTTACGGTGGGCAAAATTTTTAAAGGTATAGTTGCAATCTTGTTTTTGTGCCTTTTCAAGTCTTTGAAACTACAAAATCTACATGTATGTCAGAAACAAATAAATACAAAAAGAGTACATTCCACTGGTGCATTCTGTTATTTCAAGAGTTTAAGGGTGTTTTGGAATATGGGATATTTACATATCTATTCCTGTGATACGGGATATTTCAGGAAAAACAAACTGGGATATAGAATATTTAAATCTATGTAATTAGATGTACACGGTTATCTGATGCCCGTAAAATATTTATGATTATTTTTCTAATATTATTCCAAGCCAGTTTTATTCAGATGTATATTATTGTTTATGACATCAGTAAATTTTGTATGGAAAGTATAAGTAATCTGTATAACACAAGAAATGATCTTATTAATGTTAGAAAAGATAGAAAAGTATATATTATATACTCATATAAAGATCCCTTATGTGATTCCCTTAGACGTGGACACGTCACATGTAATGTTTCGCTGGGTCAACCGGTAATCGTTGGGTCGTATGGTCAACCGATAATCGTTGGGTCGTATGGTAAGGTCACCTTCTCGTGAGATTTTGCACGGGAACCCTACATTTTGTTCAACATTATAAGAGCTGTACTTATTCAATGGAAAAGGTTAAAGGTTAAATTGTCCAAAATATGTTTCGAAATTAAATATTGAATTGTTTCATTTAAATATTCGATATAATATAACATTTATCACCCTAGATGGTATGTGACCCAGCATTTTTTCCCCTCGAAAAGTAAGGTCAACCTCGGGGCAAGCCCTCGGATGACCTTACTTTCTCGGGGAAAGAAACCACCGGGTCACACACCAACTAGGGTGATAATTGTATAATATTTTATACTCATTTAAAAATCTTTATTGTGATTCGCTTAGACGTTGTCACGTGACATGTGATATTTCGCTGGGTCAACCGGTAACCGTTGGGTCGCATGGTAAGGTCACCCTCTCGTGAGAATTGCACGTGACCCTACGATTTTTCTTTATTATTGTATGGGCTAAATTTTCACATACAAAGTGAATCTATCTCATCCTCAGTCCTCAACACGGCAAAGTTCACATATTATATTTTCTATTGCTAAGTCTTTATGTCTTCCAGTTTCAACAGCTACGTTACTATTACTTATTCTTTTTTTTTAATAAGTTCTGAAACTACCTTTGTCTATTTTTTTTAATTCCATTTCGAAACTGGATTTTATTAATCTACAAGTTCTCAGTTTATTTCCTGTATTACGGTTTATGTCATGAACAAACTTTCTTTTTTCCAGAAAAAAAATTAATTCCTCGTTGAACTTTTTTGTGAGTGGAAAAGACTAATCTATTTTTACTTAATGAACTCTGGTTCTTCCAGATATGATCAAATTTACAATCTTTTCAAATATATTTCGCTTTTTTGACTTATACCAATTATCAGTATTAATGCTGTTATATATTTAATGAACCAAAATTTTAGAATTAGGGTTTACAATGTGATACCAATATCCTACTGCAAGTTTTAATGCATCAATAGAGCAAGGGAACATACCTAAGTCACCTAGTACAGTCATGTTTGATGAAGTCTTATTGACACCTAATAAATATTTTGCAAATTTCATTTGAACTTTAACTGGTTGGTATAAGAGTTGTCTATCATTTGAATAAGAATTCTCCTTTGATAACATACCTAAACATAATAATTCCTTACAATATTAAATTATTGGTTTTATGCATGATTCAAATAATTTTAAATGAAGTTGAATATTAGCTTGAGTGAAGCTTTCCGAAGGCTCAAAAATAAACCCAAGTATTTATATTCACTTGATAATTCTAATTCATTGTTCTTAAAGAAAGATTTGTCTTTTTACAAAAGTTTCCGGCTTTATTGAAAATCATTATTTGGATTTTTCAATTTTTGACAATAACTAGATAAGTTATCTAAACATTTTTGTAGCCCAGCTGCAGATTCAGATAACATACAATATCATCTGCATATAACAAACGAGATATTTTATTAGACATATCAAAAGAAGGTGGATCACATGTTTCATCAAATATTTTAACCATATCATTAATGTACACTGAAAATAGAATAGGGATCTATATACCTCCTTGTTTAACCCCAACTTTAGAAGAAAACATATTTGTCACATCCCCAGCAAGTTTAACTCCATAGTTAACTTCTTGGTACATACTCCTAAAAATATTATAAAAGTTGTTACTTAAATGAAGTCTTTTAAGTTTAAAAAGTCAAGCTAATCTATCAACCGTATCAAATGATTTTTTGAAGTCAATAAAAGATACATATAATTTCGTATTTAAAAATTTTATCTATAAGACTTTTAAGTATCAGTATATGGTCAATTGTTCTACAGGTTTTTTCTAAAGCAAATTTGCTCTTGGCATTATCACATTATTCTTTTCTAGAAAAATGTCTAATCTGGTTGAAAGGATTATTGAGAAAAATTATTTACCAAAACAAGCTGATAACGCTTCTCCTCTATAATTAGATGGATCATTAAAACATTCACCTTTAAAAATTGGTTTTATATAATTATTTTTCAATTGCTTAGGATATACACCTGATTTTAACAATACATTGAAAATAAGTACATATAATTGTGGAAAATGAGTACATGAAAATTTAAGCATTTCATTTAGAATACCATCTGGTCCACATGAATTCCCATTTTTTGAACGGTTAGCAGCTTTAAGAACCTCCTCAGTCGTAATAATATCATTTAAACAACCAACATCGACTGCTTTTCAAAGTTATTATTTTCATCTTCAGAATATCTAATCTATAATCTTTATCCATGAGTTTCTGAGAGTATTCAATCCAAATATTTAGGGAGATGTTAGAGCTAGGGTCACTATACTTTTATCTTTTTAAAAAATTATATTTTTCCAAAATTCTTTTGGATTTTTTTCTTCACATTCCATAATTTTCCCTAAAAATTTATTTTCAAATTCCCTTTCAGTGTTTTTTTCCTATATAATCTCTTAAACTCCTTTTTGTAGAGGCCAATTTAAATCTCAAATTTGTTTTCCAGGGATTTTTTGTTAAAAGTCTAGAAAACCTCCTCACTTCTTTATATCTAAGATTACATTCATCGTCCATCCATAGTTTCTAATGCTTTTTGCATTTCTTTTTCTTAGTAAAATATCTGTTTTTTTATTCATTAATTAGAATGTAAGAAAATTCTAAAATCTTAGCATTAATGGTATCTTCACCATTACTAATTTCAACTTTTTTTCAAATTCGTTGCATCAAGCATTGAAGTCAATATTATTTATATCACTTAAAAATATTTTTTCTCTTTTATTATTCCATCAAAATAACATCTATATACACTTGAAAAATAATCACAAAGCATTAGATATAAACATAAAAAGTTTGAACAATAAGAAATTGGACGAAGAAATTGTATAGCTGATTTATGTTATTTATGTTTATTTCAAGAGTGACTTTAATAAAAACGATAAGAATTTACGAATTCTTTAAAATGATTGATACATTGTAAGTTATTTAAAATTGGCTTCCTGATTTTGATCTGAATTCTACTTCGAGAATAAATCTTGTGGGAGTATACTCACAAAACTCATCGACCATCTTGACAACAGACACGATATATGCGCGTTGAGTGGTTAGCAGCCAGTGCATGGATTTTTTGTGAAGTTTAGGTATCCGATACATAGAAATAACTTTTCATGGTTTTTTTTTTCAGTTACGAATTAATTAGGAGTAAATGAAAGAATGAAAATCTGTCAAAGTCAAAAATGGCCGGATTTCGTTAATCAGGAAGTAGATGAGCGACATGCCTGAAATCTTATCCCACGTTATGGGACCACATCCTGATGCTGTATACCAAATATCAAGTGGCTGTGATAAGTATACGTAGTTGCTGAGAAAACTGTTACGAAAATTTATTCCCCGCCCGTCCTCCACCCGCCACCTACCGCCCGCTCGACATTCACCATTTTATAACCCGGATTTTTCTCCGTGAAATCCGGCCAAAAATGAATGCTACAAAAAAATTGGACTCAAATATATACATCTACCTCTGAGATTTTTTAATACTATGAAGAACTTTAATACATTGAGCAACATTTTTATAAAATCTTCCTTCCATATGAATATTGTCTATATGACGGTAGCTGGATATAGAAGCATTAAAGAAATCTATAATATAAACTCCGTTAAATGTATCTATTATCATATTTTCAACATGAGAATTCCAAGTTTTGATTCGTGGATTGTTATGGTACTTTTTGTATTTACCTTGTTCGAGAACACCAGTCATCTGAATCCAGATCATATTTTTACAAGATTTTGTCAACAAAGATAGAAATGATTTTACGTTCTCCACATATTGTGAAACACTAAGCGCAGGAATTGCAATGTCATGAAGTCCAGCACTCACAACACATGTAGTCCGAGGTCGTTTAGATAAATAAGACGCCACATTTGCCTGCGTAGTGTTTAACAATTTTGTTTGGATCTCAACGTCTCTTGCAAACTCAACAGATATAAATTCTAATCCATGTTTGGCACATTTATAAAATCCACTGTTGCATCCTGAACAATCGGTACAAAACGGATGTGTCTTTCCGTAAACGGTTGGACCCTCATTACTAGAAGGTGGTTTCCAATTTCTTGTTTTGTTTTTGCCAAGATATGTTATCAAGTTACATCTTCCGGCTCCTTTGAGCAATTTACAAGGTTTAAAGTAAGACAGCAGCTGGCTAAATGTTTGAGCCATTGTTGAGTCGCCGATCAGGGTTATATCATTGTAAATATCGTAACTTTCCGTCTGTGTTACGTTGCAACACTTGTCTTTGCAGATATATGCAGGAATGAAAATTTTCGGATCGTTATAAGCCTCCTGTTTTGGAACTAATACAAACACCAAAGAGTATACTAGTATAAACACAAGTATCAGATAAATTATTTTAACTTCCATCATTTACAGTATGTCCATTAATATTTCAGCCAACACCACGCTTCAATGGATACATATAACATATTGGTCAACACCTTCATTCTAATTTCAATTTAAATCAATGTTGTTATATCAATAATGTCAAACAAAAGCTATTCCTTTCATTCAATAAATCCATAAAAGACTTACTGGAAGATATATCCATAGCATAGAGAACCGCGACACGTATTCTAAAGTTTAAAGGTCCGTCGTAAATGTTTTTTCAAACTCTTAACGTGTTGTAATTCACAACAGATAATTTTATGCAAAGAAATAATAATGGCTGTTTCCAATCCTTACAAATTTGTATTATGGCCCTGTCACACAATAACGTTTTAGCCAACGCGTGCCGAACGTTCGAATAATTTTCTAAAACGTTGGAACACGTTGGAAGTCGCTGTAAAAAATTTCAAAAAATATCTCGGTGAACGACCACAAAGCGTCAGACTAACTACCTGCAACGCACGACAAACTTATTCAAAACTTATCTATAGCGTTTGTCCGGCGTACTTGACGTTTGCCTAGCGCATGTGTGACGACTGCAGAACGCATTCATAGCGTTAGTCTAACTTATAATTTTGTTCTTTCAGTTGGGAGACCTAGGATTTCTGTTCTTTTCTATAGTATTATTTCCAGTAGCCCAAATAGATCTATTATCTGGCTCAAATGTATTGCTGGATTAATTAATAATTATAGATACATCATTTGAATTTTGTTTCGTTATAAAAATATTGGTTTTCAGCGTCCCGGTAATATGAATGTATAATTATTCTAAAGCTGTTTTTTAACCGATAGTGATGATTTTTGCACTTTAAAAGAATAAAATATAGTGTAGACTTTATATTTTGATATGTCAAAAATATACAGAAAGTAATACAAGCGCTTGTTTACAAACTCTCAAAATCTCAAATTAGTATATACATGTAAGAAATACCGGTATGTAGAGTTTGCCTAGCATCCTTTTTAAAGCACTTGACTAATGATGTCCTTAATAGAGAAAAACGCGTGTGCTTATTGAATATTAAAAATACACATTATTTCAAATGAGTATTAAAGTTAGACTGTCGTTGTTACTCGTTGTATTTGAGTATTTTTCTACCAAAGACATGTCCACCGAAAACACGACAGGTGTTTTACAATTTGCAAAAATAACTTTCAATTCAAGACTATCTAAGTTGTCTTTGTTATATTCAAGATCTTTTTGGCTTTGTTCATTTTTTTTTTTTTTGTTTTTTTTTTTTGTAAAAAGATTTTTTTTTCAGGTTTGAATTAGTACTTGAAGCTTTTGAAATTGACTTTCCCCTTGTAATTCAATCTAACTTATAACATTCTTAGGCTGATACGCTACTCGTTCGTTACAATGACGCTCTGTGCGCTCTGTACACGTTTTAGACACGTTGAATAGGTTTCTTGGTCGTTAGACTGACGCTAGACGTGCGCTGCATTATCGCTAGACACGTTCGTTTCCATTTAGCTTAGCGTTCGTCAAACGCATTTCAACGTGCGCACAACGACCACATAGCGTACATCAGCGTGTGTATAACGTCCTTCTAACTTATGCCTAGCGTTCGAATAATTTATTTCTAACACGTTGGCGAACGTCGGAAATTTTAAGCATGTTGAAAAATTTGCAACGCACTCAGCGTTCACCAACGCACGCTGACGTTCGCTAACGTGTTTGTAGCGTGTTCATAACGTGTACAAAACTTACGCAACGCACACCAGCGTATTGAAAATATATTCTAAAGCGTCGGCACACGTTGGCTAAAACGTTATAGTGTGACAGGGCCATTACTTTGCGGTTTCCGTCGCCCGAACTCTTCGAATTGATTATATTTTTTTTTTAATTTTTGGTTATATTAACTCGTACAAAATCATTTAATGAGCATATTCGAAAATCGTATTCCTCAAGTTTTAGAGCAACGGTCGTCACGCCAAGAAATGTGAGTTCACGTAAAATGGTTTGGGTAAATATTTGTGTTTTTATACGATAATTCAAATTAAAAATAAGAAAACCGAATTCAAAACATTATCAGAACTTGTTTTCTTTTTTCTTCACAGGCCAAACAAAACATATTCTATTTTCTAACATGCTTCCGTAAATAAACTATATTCAATTTCTTTATTTTCCAATTTGGTCCCACTGTATCCACCTCCTCTTTTAATTGACTATGTCGCGACGTTTCGTCACTTCCGGACTTTTGTCGGATTCCCTTATTTATGACGAGTCTGCCTCTTAGGGACCGACCATTTAACTTGAAGGGTGGGAGGGGTCCTTGGTTTTTTCCTAAAAAAATATTCTGAAAATTATTTTTGATGAAAAAAATATTTTGGCAGCTGAGGATAAGAAAAAAAGATATTCTGAGGGATATCTGCTATAAAAAAAAAATAATGCTGATAATAAAAAAAATATTTTGTCGGGTGACGGCTTCGAAAAATAAATATTTTGTCCGTGCTCTGCGCGGAAAAAAATTTCTGGTCAAAACAAAGAACCAAGCCCCCCCCCCCTTTCACGTTAAATGGTCCGTCCCTTAGTCTTTATTCAGATGATGCATTGGTTGAATTAGTTTGACTGTATACACTAGTATGTAAGAAATATAAATTATTTATACTTTTGTATATTTCAACAGCAACAATATCATATAATCCAGTTTTTAGAATTACATTTTTTTTTTTCAAATAAGTCAGTTTGATCAACATATATTGTTTTCTTTTGAGCATACGAACTCTGACAATAAGATTGATTTTTTTCAATCGGAAATAAAGAATTTTGAGCATTGACTGATTATATGTTGTACATTTATAGGTAGGATCAGGAAAACATGTCCTTTTATGAATTTGAAAGTATATTCCGCTTAAAGTATAGTTTATATTATAATTAGCCATGCACGTGCTTATAAATGTATGTTTGTTATGTTACAGTTGATTGATTATATATGTTCTGATATCATGTGTAAATACGTTCATTGTCTTGTCAAGCCATTTAAATTTGTATATATGTTGTATTTGCCTCTTGTTACAGTGTATTCTGTCTGAGAGTAAATAAAATCTTGAAATCTTGAAATCTTATGCAAATAACTCTTCTTTTTAAAAAAAAAATTCTCAATCTAATTGCCAGAGTTCAGGGTATGCTCAGAAGAAAATTGTATGCAATGAAAAAACTGATTTATTTGAAAACAATGTAATCCTTATATTCTTTTTTATTGATTGATATAGAATTCAAAGGACTATATAGTGAATAACATTTTTCTTACATGCAACAGAATACAATACATAGAGTTATGAGAGATTCGCCATGTTCGCATTGAATGAAAATTATAAAGTCAGGCCTTTGTCTTGATTACCGGAAATTATTATACCTCGGTAATGTTTTTTCTTTAATAGATACATATGTATAGTATTTAAGTCCACCTTCCGCCTAAGAAGATGTTATGTGATCTATAAAGCCATTGTTGCAACACAACCTAAATGTATCAGCGATAATTCAAAATTTCACAATGGAAAACAACATGAAGCCTTAGTACGTGGCAAGCAGTCGCTACTAAACTTCTTGTAAGTTACATCTTAGAGCTTTTTTTCTTTGAAATACTTCTAAGACTTGGCCAACCGAGCCCTGTTTTTCATCTACTGTCATGCGAAAACGGACACTGTACAACCATGCTCGAATAGGAAAATGAACCCACTCGCATGACAATAAAGTCTGCATGTCATATGCTAAGAGAAAGTGAGTGGATTACAGTTTATAGATTGTTGTAAGTCTACTTGAGTCAACCCCAACTTCACTTTGGGCACTTGTCTAAATCCATCCTAATGTCTTGTTCCGGTAGTCTATTTTTATGTTACTGAGGTGGACTAGCCCATCTATTTTGTAAGTCATTTTCATGCCATTGATAGTGACAATGTAATGATCCAAAACTACACAAAACGTACAAAACGATTTATATGAATTATTTGAACCAAACACCAGATTCCCATTTCTAACTTTTTGAACTTCTGTTTCCTTTTTGTTTTAGTTTTTGTCTATTTTTTTTACTCTGTATGTTACAAAACACTTACAATAATATATGCACATGTTTATGTGCTGTCATTAGAATCTTTGAACCTGTAAACATTGTATGTAAGGGAGAGGACCTCTATAATGTTGTTATAACTTATGTCCAATCCCTCTGCTTTATTTGAGCAAATAAATATGTTTATAGTTAAGTAATGTACACCATTGTCGTTATTATAAAGTTCAACTTTCCCGTTCTTTTAAAGTTCCAGTGTATCTCCCTTTCTTGTTGTTTCGTCAACTGTTGTTGCGTGTAGATTACCCAAGAAAAATAACTTTTATTACTTTTTAGTAAAAAAAAACACAAGAAACTTAACTCATTTTACTCTCAATTGGATGTTTCAGTCAGGCACAATGTTATAAGTGCATGTTGGAAGTCAACCCTAAATATTAAAAAAAACAAAAACCAACAAAAAACCAACCCCGGAACTCAATTATCTTGGGCATGTAAGGACTTAACATTTATAGTTAATTCATGAAGTATTATCGGCTATTGTTAGTGCTGGTAATCTGAAGGAAGTTCAAACAAGAAAATGTGTCAAACAGACACAGTGCCCCAACTTGATAGGCTAGGTTGTCTATCAATTAGGAAGCTCGCCTCATTACCCATTATTCACTAAGCGGGACTTGACTTTGCCACAAGTTTATCAGTAAGCAGGAATGGACTTTAACCATTCTTCTGTAAAAAGTCATTCATGCGGTCACATGTAGGTCACAGCCAGCATCCGAAGCATGCATTGTGCTTAGTATCACTAGTTGCACCTACCATACCAATATGGTTCATGTGGCAACCGTCAGTAAGCAGGAATGGACTTTAACAATTCTTCTGTGAAAAGTAATTAATACGAAAAATGTAGGTCACAGTCAGCATCCGAAGCATGCATTGTGCTAAGCATCACAAGGTGCACATGCCATACCAATATAGTTTATGTGGCACATGTCAGTAAGCAGGAATGGACTTTAACCATTCCTCTGTAAGAGATCATCCATGTGGAAAAGATGGGTCACAGCCATCATCCGAAGCATGCATTGTGCTAAGCATCACAAGGTGCACATACCATACCAATATGGTTGGTGTGGCACTTCTTAGTAAGCGGGAATGGACTGTAACCGTCTTTCTGTTGGTGGTCATCCATGCGGAAAATATAGGTCTACTTTCGTAGGCGGACCAGAAAAATTACGGTGTATGTTTTTTTTTTACTAAGAAAAACGCAAAGAAGAAAATAAACGACAACTGTTGACTATTGGTATTGGTATTGGTAATGAGACAATTGGTATTACCATTCTTTTCCAAATATATTTGTGTTTATCTTTGTTTAAAATCTTTTCTTTCTTTTTTTTTTTGGCGGATAAAAACCCTGTCGATCGCGTAGCATTTTCGTAGTTCTTTACGATCCTTTTGCTTTTTTATTTATTCTAATTTAGCCAGGGTTTTTTATGCGTCATAAACACAAAATGTTACTTCTATAAAACTATAAATCTCCCGAATAACATTAACAATGCTACTATAAATTCTTTTTTTACCAAAATATAATTTATAGCAATAATTTATGATAGCATTGTTCATAGTTGAGGTTACATTAAAGTAATTCAAAAGGAGATGATATTGTTTTCTTCTAGACATTTTCATTCTGACTCATTTTAGTATCTGGTAGAAAAAAATCTTTCCTACTTTGCCTATTATTTTTTAGGGGGTGGGTACGTAATCCAATTAATTTCTGCCGTTTTCAAGGCTTTGTTCAGAGAAATTGTCTGTCGGGGACTTGGTTTATATTTCACGTTTCTCTTGATTTCTGTAACTAGCTTATTTTGCTACAATATCATATTTTATATGGTGCTCGTTGAACACATCTACCCCCTTTTATGGCTTATATTGTTTAATTCATGACATACTATATCTTTAATATCCAACAAGGCAACCAAACGAAATGGGTTTTTTTGGAGGGAAAGGCGATCCTCTGTGCTATCAGCATGTGAATTGAAAATTCAAATTCAATCCATTTTGAATCGGAGAAATCATCGACCAGATGAAGCCCCCTGCAAGGAAGAGAAAACCTACTAATCGCCCAAATACCAATGTTCCTGAGAGGAAAAAGCGGGGCGATCCTAACACAAAGAAAAGAAGAAAAAACCATGATGAGAGATCATCAGAACAACACGCCGTTGATGACCGCCCTTCAACCTCAGGACTTCAAACAAGAAACATTAACATGCCCTCACAACCGACTGAATCGGAACTCAGACATTCGACTCCGCATCAAGAAGTGGTTGCAGCCCCAGATAACAACCCAAACGTGTTGCCCGGACCCACAGTCCCAAATATACTGCCAGTGATTGGTCCAGTTGTTCAAGAACTGACACACCCAAATCAGGTTCAGCCAGCTCAAGCAGTTCCTCAGGCTCAACAGTTCCCGGGTAGGTTTAATGATATAGATGGACACTCGCATAATAAAGACGCAAACACCATAAACCAGGCCTTTCAGGGGGGATCTTTTCAAATACCCACGTCTACGTGCCATGATACCGGGGAAATCCCACAAATCGGTGTAAATCCTGTTATGCTTGGTAGTGTTTTTGATCCCGTATCTGCTCATATACCCCATAAAATCAAAGAGAAAATTTGGAATGGGGAGTTTATACAAATGAGCATTTTATTAAAATCAGCACAGGATTTAGCTCAAGATTCCCATTTAGATGGGGAATTTCTATTAAAAAATGGTGTTCTGACAGTAATGTCAAAGAAATTTAATAGAATAACAAATATCCACACATGGACAAATGCTTTCATGATATACATGAGCATAATGCTCGAGAAATGGCCAATGAAAGCACAACAGTTGTTAAAGTACATGCAAAGTATTCGCTTTGCTGCTTCTAAATTTCAAAATAATGGTTGGGTCGCATATGACGAACAATTCAGGTTGAAGAAGGTTAGATATCCCGAATCTTCTTGGGGTTTCATAGACCAGGAATTGTGGGTTTTATTGATAGCTACAGAGAGTGTTAGATATTCAAACCCATACCCTACTTTGCCGTATAAATCAGAAGTCAAATCTCCGCATTTCAACCAAGGGCAAAATTCTTTTGTAAATCAAAATAAAGGGGTTGGTTCTTTTCGAGCCCCTAAGAAATGCTGGAACTTCAACAACAAGAGATGCACATATGGTAAATCTTGTAGATTCGAACACTCCTGTGAAAAATGTAACCAGGACCACCCCGCATTTAAATGCAGGTCATAAGGTCAAGGAATGTCAATTGTATGTCTTAGGCAAATCCCCTATAAATGTTTTTGTTGTTGAAAAATCTCTTTCTATGTATCCTGATACAGATATTGCAAATGAATTGATAGATGGTTTAAAATTCGGTTTCAAATTGCAATACTCTGGGCCAAGAAAACTCTTTCTCAAACAGAATTCTAACAGTGTCCACAAACATCCAGGCACAGTACGTTTAAAACTAGAAAAGGAAATTTCTTTAGGCAGAATTGCCGGCCCCTTTTCCTACCCCCCTTTTCCTACATTTCGATGTTCCCCGTTAATTCTTATACCCAAAAAGACAGAAGGTGATTTTCGCTTAGTTTTGAATCTATCTTATCCCAGAAATCGGTCTGTTAATGATTTCATTGACCCAGAATTTTGCACAGTTCGTTACACTAGCATCGACGATGCAGTTTTAATGATACAAAAACTGGGAAAAGGGGCGTTGTTAGCTAAGGCTGACATCAAATCCGCCTTTAGACTGTTAAAGATTTGGCCAGGAGATTTTGATAAACTTGGTTTTTGTTTTGAAAATCAATTTTACTTTGACCGCTGTTTGCCCATGGGAGCTTCTATCAGTTGCGCTTTGTTTGAGAAATTTGCCACGGCCCTACATTGGTTTTTAGAACAAATTTGCAAAAATGAAAGTATTCTTCATTATCTAGACGATTTTTTATTTGGAGGCAGGGCAGGCACTGAACAGTGCCTAAATTCGTTAAATCATTTTTGCGATGTATGTAGTCAATGGGGAGTACTTTTGGCAGAAGAAAAAACAGTTTTTCCTACAGAGATACTTATATTTTTAGGTATCGAGTTTGATACTTTTGCGATGGAAATGCGTCTGCCAAAAGACAAATTGTCTGAGATAAAAGCTCGCATATTGTACGTCTTGGGCTGTAAAAAGGTCACTTTATATGAATTGCAATCATTGCTTGGTCTTTTGAATTTTGCTTGCCAAGTGATTGTTCCTGGTAGGGCCTTTTGTCGACGTCTGATAGACCGGACTTGTAGTGTTAGACTACCTTGGCACCGTATCAAAGTTTCTGCCGACATGAGAGCCGATTTAGATGTGTGGCTTAAATTTTTGGAAGAGTATAATGGTGTTTCGGTATTTCTAGATAGTTTTTGGACATCAAATGAAACGTTAGAACTGTTTTCAGATAGCAGTGGTGGCAAAGGAAAGGGTTTCGGTTTGATTTTTGGAAATAAGTGGGTGCACGGTACATGGCCTTCGCAATGGTTTGAAGATGGTATTTTGAAGGACATAACATTTCTAGAATTATTTCCGGTTGTGGTTGCTTTAGAAATCTGGGGTCAGTTATTACAAAATAAAAAGCTGATATTCAACATTGATAATCAGGCAGTTGTCACCATTCTAAATAAAAAGTCTTGTAAACCCGTAAGAGTTATGAACCTTGTTCGAAAATTGGTCCTGTTGTCTTTACAGCATAACATCTTAATAAAGGGTAATTTTGTCCCAGGTGTTAATAATATACTGGCAGACGCTTTATCTAGATCTAATTTTCAGCTTTTCAGGAAACTGCTTCCTTCAGCGGAAGAAAAGCCAGAGATTGTTCCAACCCATCTTTGGACACTTTAACAAAATCAGCCCAAGATCTGATACAGCATTCTTTAGCTGAAAATACCTGGAAAACCTACAAAACAGCAGTCAAGTCTATGGAAGCTTTCAGATCTGAATATAATTTACCTCTATCTTGGCCTATTCCTTTACAGCACATTATTCATTTCATTTCATATCTGTCTTTTAACGGCCGTTCCCCCTCCTCTATTTCTACCTATATTTCCGGTATAAGTTTACATCATAAGATAAATGGCTTAAACGATTTCACCCAAAATTTTATTGTAACAAAAATGATAGAAGGAGCGCGGCGCAAAACTGGTAGCAAACCAGATATCCGGGCCCCCATTTCCATAGATCTATTGCAAAAGCTTATTGCAAGTCTTCCCTATGTCTGTAAATCTAATTATGAATCGACCCTATTTTCTACAGCGTTTCGTTTATGTTTTTTTGGCCTTCTTAGAGTAGGCGAAATAACAGCTGATTCAAAATCAAACATAGGCGTGCATACTTTAACGATAAACGACATAACGTTTGAAAATAATTGTATGCATGTTTGTATTCAAAGTTCAAAAGCAGACCAGCGTCGGTCTACTATAACATTGATCTTTCCAAAACAAGATAGTGGCATTTGTCCAGTACAAGCGATGGCTAACTTCATGGTGATTAGATATCCCCTACCAAACGCTCCTTTATTCTTACATTTTGATGGTTCTGTTGTTACAAGATATCAATTTAATGCTGTTTTGAAGAAGTCTTTATCGTTTTGTAGTGCTAAAGATCATATCCGACCTCATTCATTTCGAATCGGGGGTGCTACCGAATTAGCGAAGAGGGGGGTCCCAGATATGGAAATTAAAAAGTGGGGTAGGTGGGCGTCAAATGCTTACTCTAAATACATAAGGTTATATGCATTCTAAATATTATAATTTATTTCGTATATTATAGGCATAAAAAATGTTTGGTTCATTGGGTCTTCGATTGTATACTGGGCTTCCAAAAGGGCACACTCTCGACCTGGGTATATCAATTTAGGATTGACGTCTAAAGGACTCCGTTTTTTCTGGTATGGAATCCGTGGCTTGACGTGGGAGAGTTTTATGCCTGCTTTTGACACCTACACCCGTTCGCATGCTCGCCCTGATTTTCTTGTTATACAAGCCGGCTCTAATGATCTGGGTGTACTGAAAACCAAAGAATTAATAGAAAACATTAAGTTAGACATCATGCGCATCGTTCTGTTGTTTCCAGACATCAAAATTGTTTGGAGCGATGCATTACCCAGACGGTACTGGCATTTTGCAGATAATCATGATGCCGTCGAAACTTCAAGAAAAAGACTGAACATGGCACTAAGAAAATATGTAAAAGAGCTTGCAAACGGGCACACAATCAGTCATCCTAATATAAAAGAATCAGAGAGAGCATTATATAGATTCGACGGAGTACATCTTTCTGACGTAGGAAATGACATTTATTTAAATAACATTCAAGCAGCCTTTGAATTGTTCTTGGAAGACGGGCAAAATTTTTCCCGCAGAATTTATAATTAATACTTCATAATAAAACTCTTCCACTGTCTTGTGCACCCCTTTTTACGTTTATTTTTCTTAATGTTTCTTGTATTCAAAAGTATGGCGATGAGCGCGTATAGACACGCTCATATGGCGGGATCTGGCTAGATAAAAAACCGGAGTTATTTCCCTTTAATTCTTCATTAGTCCATATTTTCACCTTCAGTGGTACCACTGAGTGGTGAGGCAAGTTACGGTTAGCTTTGTCACCAAAGCGCCGGTTCTTTACTGGTACCAGTTTAGAATTTTCGGTTCCCTTCAAACGGGGTTCCTTTGATTAAAATTATTGATATGGCTTTAGTGACAGTTGCGGTTTTTAACTCCTGGTTCTTTTGTAAAAATGTAGGAAACACAGAAGAATGTCTGTTCTAATGGTACCATTGGAACCCCTGCCTGCCCGTAAAAAATTTGGCGGTAGGTGAAATTTTATCTAGCCAGATCTCGTTCGCTTTTTGTTCTGTGGCCGTTTTTCATCCAATTTTCTCTTTTGAATCATATAAGTTGCAAACATAAAAGAAGATTGAAATAATTTATCGAGAGATCGATGCAGTTTGCTATATAATAGTATAATATCTAGAGGCTTCATTATACATCATACAATACTTTATTTTGTGGAATATTTTCATGAAACTATTGGTTTGAATGATTCTCAGTATAAAATGAGATGTGGATTATGTACGTAAAACTTGGTTGAATGATTCGCTGTTAAAGTTGGTATTAATATCTTTTATTAAATATGTTTATCGCTGAGGGATAAAACAAAATTAATAAAAGTTTTTGTTTCTGTTTTACGGAAACTAGCTTGTTTCCGTTTTTCGATTTACATTTATATTTAACAAGTGCTCGTGACGTCACGTCCTTTCAAAGGTCAATTAAGTCGCTTAGCAGAAACGTTTTTCTGAAAATCCACCCACCTCCCCATCCAGCCACCTCAAAAATTATTGTTTTATCTATTTAAATTTATGAATGAATTTGTCTGCTGCTGTTTTGTAAAAATTTTTCAGGTATTTGGTGCTTCAGAATAAGCTTTGTACAGCTAAGACGGGAAAAGTGTCGGTGATGGATAATGGACTTTTGTGCGTAAATTATGACGGAAGCTAAAAGAACAGTTGAACTTTATTGCCAAGGAGAATTATAGGACATCTGGTCATTGAACAGTCGCAGTCGGAGTTGGTGAATTATCATGAGTACAGAGAAGAACGTTTATTTGTCGTGGAGTTAATTTTAACAGTGGACTTAGCTAATTATCAATTTAAATCCGATCCGGGAGAAGATCGTTTGTTTGTACAAAGAAAAATATTTTCGAGATATCGCGCATCAGGATTAGAACATTCTAAAGAGCTGTTAATCTTCTTTTTGCAGTTTATGAGAGTTGTCTACAGAACTTTACTTAAAGACATTTGTGCTAAACAAATTCTATGTTTGTCGTTACCCATGTATATAATTTTTTTTTTCTAAATACTTTAATAAATTTTTGTCACAGTTCGCTGGCGGGATCTGGCTAGATAAAAAACCGGAGTTATTTCCCTTTAATTCTTCATTAGTCCATATTTTCACCTTCAGTGGTACCACTGAGTGGTGAGGCAAGTTACGGTTAGCTTTGTCACCAAAGCGCCGGTTCTTTACTGGTACCAGTTTAGAATTTTCGGTTCCCTTCAAACGGGGTTCCTTTGATTAAAATTATTAATATGGCTTTAGTGACAGTTGCGGTTTTTAACTCCTGGTTCTTTTGTAAAAATGTAGGAAACACAGAAGAATGTCTGTTCTAATGGTACCATTGGAACCCCTGCCTGCCCGTAAAAAATTTGGCGGTAGGTGAAATTTTATCTAGCCAGATCTCGTTCGCTTTTTGTTCTGTGGCCGTTTTTCATCCAATTTTCTCTTGAATCATATAAGTTGCAAACATAAAAGAAGATTGAAATAATTTATCGAGAGATCGATGCAGTTTGCTATATAATAGTATAATATCTAGAGGCTTCATTATACATCATACAATACTTTATTTTGTGGAATATTTTCATGAAACTATTGGTTTGAATGATTCTCAGTATAAAATGAGATGTGGATTATGTACGTAAAACTTGGTTGAATGATTCGCTGTTAAAGTTGGTATTAATATCTTTTATTAAATCTTAAAAACATGGAAACATATATAGAAAATATAACCAAATAGTATAGTTGGAAAAGACATACACTGGTACTTGGGACTGAACATCATACCCTGCATAATAATGCCCATCTCATATACTTAGATAATTTGTATTGGGTCTTCATTTCTCGCGGTTATTTTAACCACTTTTTAGCTCACCTGACCCGAAGGGTCATGTGAGCTATTGTCATCACTTGGCGTCCGTCGTCCGTCCGTCGTCCGTCGTCCGTAAACTTTTTAAAACGTTAACTCCTCTGACATCATAAGTCCAATTGCAACCAAACTTGGTATGGTTGTTCATTAGCATACGGTGCTTAAAACTGATGTGGGGATTTTTGATTCGTCGTAAAACATGGCCGCCATGGCTAAAAATAGAACATAGGGGTAAAATGCAGTTTTTTGCAAATAACTCAAAACGGCTACAGATATCAAAATTCTGGCTAGGGTAAAAGTGATCAACACCTCAAGATCTACCTACCCTGAAATTTTGAAGAAAATCCAACAACCCATGTAGGAGTTATTGCTCTTTTTGTGGATTTTTGCAAATTTTGCACCTGTTTAGCTCAATATCTTGAAAACTATACTAGATATTTGAGAAATTTAAATTGCATATTGTTAAGCACATCAAGATCTACAAAATATGTAATAGGGTCAATGTTGTAGGACCTTTCCTTTTAGGAGTTATTGCCCTTAGAACGTCAAAATTTTGCATTTTAACAGCATTTCCTCATTACATTGAAAACGTTAACTCCTCTGACACTTTAAGTCCAAATGGAACCAAACTTGGTATAGTTGTTTATTAGCATTAGGTGTATAGAACTGATGTGGGGATTTTCGATTGGTCGTAAAACATGGCCGCTGTGGCTAAAAATAGAACATAGGGGTAAATGGCAGTTTTTTGCAAATAACTCTTAAACGGTGACAGATTTCAAAATTTTGAATGGGAACAAAAGTAATCAGTACCTCAAGATCTACCAGCTCTGAAATTTTGAAGAAAATCCAACAACCCATGTAGGAGTTATTGCCCTTTTTGTGGATTTTTTGCAAATTTTGCACCTGTTTAGCTCAATATCATGAAAACTATACAAGATATTTGAGAAATTTAAATTGCATATTGTTAAGCGCATCAAGATCTACAAAATTTGTAACAGGGTCAACGTTGTAGGACCTTTCCTTTGAGGAGTTATTGCCCTTGGAACGTCACAATTGAGCATTTTAACTGCATTTTTTTTATATTGAAAATAAAGGTAATAACAAAACTACCGAACTTGAATGATCAATCTCATAGTCCAGAGAAAATGACAAAAACGAATCAGTCATACCGGAGAACTGGTGGATCGCAATGGTCCTGACTTGGTACAGGCATTTCAAACGAAATGGTGGGTTAAACCAGGTTTTATGGCGCCAAACCTCCCTCTTCCATTGCGATCTTAGGATCCGGTAATGACCATAGAACACAACATAGTTGTGAGACACAATAGGGATATTGAGGTGATCATCTCAGTACAGCAGACCAGTCAAACACTAATTAAAACAATTAACTATCATATCTTTTAACTCAATTTTGAACTTTTCTACTAGTGGCTGATAACGAAGAAAGAATTTTTTTAGTGATCGTATAAGACGTATTTTCTTATAGCCCTGTTTCAAAAGTCGGTCACGAAGAAACCGGTGTCTGATCAAAAAATCTGTGAAATGTGTGCAAGCTCTGGCATATCGAATAAGTTGAGAAATATAAACACCGTATGCAGGAGAAGTAGGTATATTGCTCTGTAGATTAGGAAAATTAATAATTTGAAAATTAAAATCGTCTCGTTTATCGTAAATTTTTGTACTGAGATGACCACCTGGGTCAAATTCGAGGTGCAAATCCAAGAAAGACGTGAAGCAATTAGATTCGGTGGTCTCTTAAATCTCCAATTCCGGAGGATATATTGAAGGAATCCAACTACCAAATGAAGTGTTATTGACAGAAAGGACATCATCAATATATCTGAATGTAAGATTAAATGACCGTGCCTCTTTAATCTTCTTGTTCTTTACGAGTCCCTGAAGAAATTCAGTCTCGTAAGAGTATAAAAACAAATCGGCGAGGAGAGGAGCACAGTTTGTGCCCATTGGAATGCCGATTTGTTGTTGAAAAATCTCTTCTCCGAAGGTGACAAATATGTTGTCAATGAGGAAATCAAGCATACTGCAAACTTGTTCCAGTGTGTAACAAATTTTATCTTTGAAAGATGTTTTGGAAAAGAATGTAGAATTATAACCCAAAACAACAAAATTCCTTGAGTTTGAAAAGGCTTTTTCAAGAAGTTTTTTCAGGCGACATTTTAGTTTTTCGTGTGGCAAGGTAGTGTATAAAGTTGAAAAATCGAACGTTTTCAAAGAGTGAACCTCAGAAAATGATCTAGATTTAAAATGATCTAACAAATCTTTTGAGTTCTTCAAAATCCACATATGGTTAATTCCACTACGATTATAAATAGTGTCGCAGTATGCTTGTTGACCTTCTTTGACAGCAGACAAGATTTCAGTTAAATGAACGGACAGCTCTGTAGTTGAACATGATGAAGATCCAGCTATATACCTTTCTTTGTACGGATTTTTGTGAAGTTTAGGTATCCAGTACAAATATGGTAACTCTTTATGTTCCTCTTTCATTGGAATATTGAAAGAGGACATAAAAGAGCTATGGTTGGCTATGATTTCATCTTTGTTAAATGTAGTCCGTGTGTATGTAGCACTAGCGGAAGTATTACCATCAATGCCTAGTTCTTTTATTAGACAATTGTAATAATGTGCTTTACATACAAAAACTATATTATTGGAAGCCTTGTCTGCTGGCGTGACAACATACCTGTCATGTAAGGAAGAGAGACAATTGAGAGCTTCACGATCTCTAAATACAGAAGAAGGCCGGGGGTTCACACATTTGCGAAGTTTGTCTATTCGGCTTCGTACAAGAGATCGGATAGTCCTTACCCAGTCCGACAGTGATTCAAGCTCTGGTTCTTGGTCCTTTTCCCTCTTTATCCAGGCTCTAGCATAGTCCTCCACAGCGTCCATGATGATCTTAAAGTTATGATTCCAATTTATACGTTGCGGTTCCCTGAATTTAGGTCCATGGGAAACCACATTACGTAATAAATCATTTTCAATTATCTTAAGATCACCCGTGATGACATGACCAGATGGACCATAGACAAAGGGAGAAGCATAGCAATCACATGTCAGAGGGGACTTTAGATATTCTTCAATGTTTAGGTCCTGCAATGCCTTTTTGTGGTTGAAAATTTTACTACTTATGGTTTTAGTGTAGCGATAGGAAACAATTGGTGTTGACTGATTTTTGAAATATTGAGGAATTTCAGATGTAACTTCCTTACGATTTAAAATATTGCTAATGTTTATAGCATCTATCCCTTTGTTCTTAAATGGAATATGGAGAAATTTCCTATCCTCAGTAGTAAGAGGCTCACTTCTTACAGGCTTTGTGCAAAGCTCTATGACAAACGTGATGACTTCAACTTTCCAATAGTTAACTTTCCCTTTCTGTGTAGCAACATTCCGTCCGCTCCAGCATATGGAGTTTACGTATCACAATTGATTCGTTATTCCAGAGCATGTGGGGAGTACAACGACTTCCTTGATAGAGCTACACGGCTGACAAGCAAATTGTTAACACAGGGGTACGTTGCTCCCAGGTTGTTGTCATCACTCAAGAAATTTTACGGACGACATCATGTGCTTGTATGCAAATACGGGATTTCTATCTCTCAGATGAGCACAGATGTTGGTTTGACATAGAGTTTTGTAATGTCATCCTTTCCGGATTTGACCAACACTTAATCGATCTTTGGCAACGTGACGGGTGTGCTATAGCAAGCAGGAACTGCTTACTCTTCCGGAGCACCTGAGTTCACTCTCGTTTCGACTTGAGTTCGCGTTGCTGAATGCGGTTTTGTTGTTATGTGTGTGTGTTTTATGTTGTTATGTGGTTTGTTTTGTTGTGATGATTTTTTGTCTGCCGGTTTTGTCTTTGTCTTCACGGTTTTATGACACTGATTACCCCTTTGGTACACCTTTGCTTCTTAAAAAGACGGAAAAGAGCAACGTCGCAAATAATGCTAGTAAGCCTGTAAGAAGGAGTAAATGGATCAGTACCTGCTTTTTCTAACCCAAGATCACGTAGGTCTTTAAGTTTCGTGACTCGTAGTGAATAGAGAATGGTACGAACATGATGGACTCCCAATGGTTGTTGTAGACTTGTAACCAGATCATCAAACGTGTCTGAAAGAGATCTGGTGTCAGTTTGACTGGCACCAGATCTTGGTTTGTATCGTTTGTGACCATGACTACGTTTGTGTCTACCATTGGGGTCAAACAGTTTCATAACATTCACCTCACTACATTAAGGGCTAGAAAGATTTCCTACTCCTTTGATGTTATCATTACATCCATAAGGCATTGCAGTACCTAAAGTTTTTATCCAGTGAAGCTCTCGTTTTTTACGGTGAGGTGTACTAAGATTTGGACTGTTGGTGTCGTGGTAAATCTTTTCGATAAACCGGACTTTCATGTTCAAACATTGGTCATGGTTAGGTTGATTAAAGTGGTTATACAAAACCCGATAATCAGAATTTTTGGTGTCATACCTATGACCATTCATGCGAGAACGCAATGAATTTTTGGTTTCACCGACATACAACAGTCCACATAAAGTACACTCAATGCCGTAAATGACATTTCCGGTAGAACAGTCCAGAGGGTCGTGAGAAAGGGTTTGGTAAACTTTACCGTTTAAGTTACTGGTAAATTCAGGAGAAATAATTAGCATATCACAGGTCTTGCAAGTTGATTTTTTGCCGGTTTTAGATCTGCATGTCGAAATAGTAGGAATAGGGGATGATTTTAGAACGTCATTGAGTTTAATAGAACATGGTTTGATAATTTGAAATGAATCTGATGTTTTGAAATAATAGTTACCCTCTGGCTGAACAAAAGTCAAATTGGTGGCATCCTTAAGGATATTCATAGGAACAACAACTTCATTTGCTACCTTGTTCCTAGAGGTAGCAAAGGAGGACCTTGGTAATCCGGGAGACGTCCTAGCCGGCATCGAGTTCTGAATTTTGTAATTTTTCATGATTGCTAAAAAAGCTACCAAGTTGCAATGCCCTCGGGGAATTTTCACTCCACCGGCAGCGACATTGGCTTGGTTGTAGTAAATAAAGGTAATAACAAAACTACCGAACTTGAATGATCAATCTCATAGTCCAGAGAAAATGACAAAAACGAATCAGTCATACCGGAGAACTGGTGGATCGCAATGGTCCTGACTTGGTACAGGCATTTCAAACGAAATGGTGGGTTAAACCAGGTTTTATGGCGCCAAACCTCCCTCTTCCATTGCGATCTTAGGATCCGGTAATGACCATAGAACACAACATAGTTGTGAGACACAATAAGGATATTGAGGTGATCATCTCAGTACAGCAGACCAGTCAAACACTAATTAAAACAATTAACTATCATATCTTTTAACTCAATTTTGAACTTTTCTACTAGTGGCTGATAACGAAGAAAGAATTTTTTTAGTGATCGTATAAGACGTATTTTCTTATAGCCCTGTTTCAAAAGTCGGTCACGAAGAAACCGGTGTCTGATCAAAAAATCTGTGAAATGTGTGCAAGCTCTGGCATATCGAATAAGTTGAGAAATATAAACACCGTATGCAGGAGAAGTAGGTATATTGCTCTGTAGATTAGGAAAATTAATAATTTGAAAATTAAAATCGTCTCGTTTATCGTAAATTTTTGTACTGAGATGACCACCTGGGTCAAATTCGAGGTGCAAATCCAAGAAAGACGTGAAGCAATTAGATTCGGTGGTCTCTTTAATCTCCAATTCCGGAGGATATATTGAAGGAATCCAACTACCAAATGAAGTGTTATTGACAGAAAGGACATCATCAATATATCTGAATGTAAGATTAAATGACCGTGCCTCTTTAATCTTCTTGTTCTTTACGAGTCCCTGAAGAAATTCAGTCTCGTAAGAGTATAAAAACAAATCGGCGAGGAGAGGAGCACAGTTTGTGCCCATTGGAATGCCGATTTGTTGTTGAAAAATCTCTTCTCCGAAGGTGACAAATATGTTGTCAATGAGGAAATCAAGCATACTGCAAACTTGTTCCAGTGTGTAACAAATTTTATCTTTGAAAGATGTTTTTGAAAAGAATGTAGAATTATAACCCAAAACAACAAAATTCCTTGAGTTTGAAAAGGCTTTTTCGAGAAGTTTTTTCAGGCGACATTTTAGTTTTTCGTGTGGCAAGGTAGTGTATAAAGTTGAAAAATCGAACGTTTTCAAAGAGTGAACCTCAGAAAATGATCTAGATTTAAAATGATCTAACAAATCTTTTGAGTTCTTCAAAATCCACATATGGTTAATTCCACTACGATTATAAATAGAAAATGTTAACTCCTCTGACACTTTAAGTCCAAATTGAAGCAAACTTGGTACATGTATTATTGTTTATTATTATTAGGTGTATAGAACTGTTGTGGGGATTTTTGATTGGTTGTAAAACATGGTCGCTGTGGCTAAATATAGAACATTAGGTTAAACTGCATTTGTTGCAAATAACTCAAAAAGGGTGACAGATTTTTAGATTTTGATTGAGAAAAAAAGTGATCAGCACCTTTAGATCCACCATATTGTCAGATGACCCCCTTATTAATCTTATGACCCTTTCAACGTTAAATAGATTTTGCCTTATAACCTTAACTTCAGGCACATATGTCAGGTGAGCGATTCAGGCTCCTGGGAGCCTCTTGTTATATGAATCATGCAAAGAGCGATTTATGGGTGAAAAGCCTTCACCAGGTCAATTATTTTTATGTGTTACTCCTACTAGCACCCTGCTTTGATCTTTTGTGCTCTTTTTCCAAACTAGCCCTGGTCCTGAGAGAAAAATAATATATAGAATGCATTGGAAAAAATGTAAGAAAGGGAGACAACTCTTAAAATTGTCAACAATTTCAATATAAACCATTGCTTTATAGTTTGGGGGGGCCTAGTTCTACGCGTAGGTTGTCACACTCCAAGTGTGAACATCTGTTGTCTACATTTTACTTGTATTTTTAAGATTTTGAAACAACACATAAAAAAATTAGTAAAGTTACCAAAATAGAATTCAAATATTTCTCATCTTTCAGAAACTTTTAATCAGAAACGGCTTCAAGATTTATTTTAGAAAATTTGCGATTTGACCAGAGATCTCTGATTTACCCAAAAGCCCCGTACGAAAAAATTATATGGAATCTATATGGAATGCTTATGGATTCCATATGGACAGGTTATGGACAAGGATATCCATATGGATTTATGATTGTCCATATGGATTTAATTGTTGTCCATATGGATTAAAATATTGTCCATATGGACAAAAATGTTGTCCATATGGACAAATAAAAAATCCAGAAGGACAAAGCTAAATCCATATGGACAATATTTTCTTTAAATCTTGCAGACATTAGTGCACTTGATGATGTCATTTCTGACATCATCAGTTTTTGAGTCCACTGAATTGCAAACAGGAACACTTATAACTGTGTGATTATTGCTGGAGTTAAAGAGGATTATATTGAAATGTGTTTGTTTGTTCATGTATTTATATATGTAAGTACATTAGTTAATGATTTTTTGAGTTTTTCAATCAATTTCAATACCTTTTTATTGACTCAAAAGTTTAAAAGTTGACAAAACTGTACATCCTAGATAAAAGAAATAGAATGGCAAGTAAATGCCAGTTGATCTCTTTGCAAACTCTTAATCTTCATGCTATTGCAGAGCTGCAATTAAGATTTTTATATTTTTTATTCATAGTTCAATGTGTAATCATGCAGGATAAATACAATTAGCAATTCAATAACAGTTCTAATGCTGATTTGGCAAAGCATGATTGGACTGACTTTGTAATGCATTCCCCCCCCCCCCCCAAAAAAAATTGTTCAGTCATAATGCCAAAGCAACAACCCTTTTATATCTTCCCTATCATATAGTTCAGGGCATATATCAGTTGTACCAAATGCCTCATGCACTTTCCTGTTTTATTCTGCATGACCAAGAGGTGGTGGTATTATATTTTTAATATTTTTAATGCTAATAATGCCTTATTAAAACTTAGTTCTTTATTTTTTGCTGTTGACACATAGGTTGGAAAAGATAATACAAATTTTAAGAAACTTCTTTTCTTAAGGAAGTTTGAAATAAATCTTAGATCAACAGCATCTCCATGAAGAACCTTTAATTATGCCTGATTGAATCCCATGTCTAATCCTTATGGATTTCTTACTAAAAAATCCATATGGACTGTGAAAAAATCCATATGGAATCAGAACAAAAATTCATATGGAATCCATAACCTTTTCATGTGGAATCCATAAACTTTTTATATGGAATCCATAACCCTTTTATATGGAATCAATAAACTTTTCATATGGAATCCATAACCCATTTATATGGAATCCATATGATTTATGCAAATGAGTTCATAAGAACTTATGGACTAATTTAAATATTTCGGCCGAAATTCCATACGGAATCCATAACAATTCCATATGGATCCATAAGCATTCCATATGGATTGTTCAATAGAAATTGTTTAAAATCCATATGGAATCCATAACCAATCCATACGGGGCGTTCGTGATTCCCTATCGCTGTTAGCAAGTTGTATTTGGTAGTCGGTCAAATTATTTTGGAATGATCTATTTTAAGACTGGCGGCGATTCCTCTGCGTGCAATGGTTTGACGGTTTTGGGATAAAATTACCTTAAAGGTACGAAAATGTACCATGGAATTCGTCTTGGTTGATAAAGAAGTATCATATCGTGCAATTGAATCCTTTTTTTAAAGCGTCCTTGTGCTTCTAGTCTGTGAACGGAGTTTTAACGTTTATTTTCACTTTCAGTTTCACACATTCAAAGTCAAAACACACGTTTTCAGAAAAAAAAAAAAAACAATCAAAATGACGGTGTCAGTAGTATACCAGTCCCCTATTTCTTCAATTTGTTTCTGACCAATTAAGTGACATTAAGGATCCCAACAATATTTACCGCTCACTAACCGAGCCAAACAGATTTTATTTAGCCATTAAAAGTGCAGGTTAAAGACAAGAGTTTGCAAAAACATGTCATGCATGTAGGCAGCGTTTCCTAGTACAAACTGCTTGTATAATTCATACACTTTTTTATCCATCAAAATGCAACATGATCTAAAAAGATTATAACGGGAGGATGGGATGCACCTCACCAGGTGTGCTACATGGTCCCCTCGTGTCTTGCGAACTGTCGTGTATTGATATTGTCCACAGGGATTTAGTTAATAGGTAGTAGGCAATATTCCAAAGATGTTCAGATACATGCATTTAAACATTGTTAATTCAACAATCAGGTTAAAAGAAACAATTTTGATTCAAAGAATGTCAAGGGGCAAACAAACTTCGAATAGATAAGACACCCTTTTAAGGTCCAAAGGTCAGATCATAGTAGATGTTCTATGGTTCAATTCCAACCAAGTACAAATTACAAATTAAACAGTTCAATCTTTCAATGTGGTGCATCTGTTCCATAATAACGGCAAAAGTCCATAAAATTTACTATCATCATCACTAGAAATTGTCCATAAATCAAAGTAACCTAATGTCCAAAAGTATCTAATAATCCTGGTAGAAATCATCAGTGAAAATGTTGATTAAGTAGAAAAGTTCTCATCCAAGATAGATCATTAATAAAGTTATTTCATCACGCCCATTACACCTTTAAAATGAGCTATTCCATGACAATTCAACATGTTCAAGTGGGAATAGAGCGTAATAATCAGAAACATGGCGAGAACTGTTTTTGAGAAAAAAGTGGCGAGATCAGGGTTTCCTCTGGGTGTATTTTTCTTCGGGCCAAATGCATATTTTTTGGGCCAACATAAATGACATTAGGTCAATAATTTTTTTAAGAGTTTTGGCAGGAAAATCAAGCGATATAAGAATGTGAAGATACATGTATTTAGTTTTACTTTTTTAAATGGAGCAAAACATCCCTTTTGTAGTTTAAGGTTGTGAGACAGCCATGGTCTTCCATTCTTCCCTGAATTTTCTGTTTTCTTTCTTTGTTGATGAAGCTGGAATTGATTAACATGCAGCGCCATCATTGTATACATTGTATGCTGCATTGCAAAATGATCCGGCAATTAAGACTTATATCCTTATGTTCTGATACTATAGTTTGAAAAAGGTCAAACATATAAACCAAAATGAACCAAAATGGAAAAAAAAATATGATGAAAATTGAAATACATTATCTTTATCATTTTTATATATACCCTCCCTTCAAAGAAGTTTTACCCTTTTCTGTTTATGTGTTAGTTTGTTTGTTCGTCCGTAACAAAATTTCCGTCACAGTTTTCTAAGCAACTACAAGAGCTAGAGGTCTGATATTTTGTATACAGCTTTATCTTATACCATATGATGTATACCAATTTTATGCTCCTAGGTCCTCTACTTTCTGTTTACCGAATACTTATGATGCAACACATAATGACTGAATACTTATGATGCAACACATAATGGACAATGTACAATGTACATGCAAAATTTCTGTAACAGTTCTCTAAGCAACTTCTTATGTTTGAGGTCTGATAATTTGTATACTGCTTTATCCTATAGTACCGTATGGTGTATACAGATTTTATGCTCCTGGGTCATATACTTCCTATTTACTGAAATCTTAGATACATCTTGGATTTATGCAAGGCATAATTATGTGAGCAGGGTATCACTAGTGAACATAAGCTCACAGATTTACTTGTTCTTTCAGATGAATGTTTCTCACAGATTTACTTGTTCTTCTCACAGATTTACTTGTTCTTTCAGATGAATGTTTCTTGTGGATTTTGTCATCGAGGGGAGGCAGAAGAAGACATCTGTGGCAAACTTCATGTTGAAAAAATCGAAGGGAACAAGATTATTGCAGCACATCATAAATGCATGGTCAGTTTCAAAGTAAAGGTTGAACCTAATTTTACAGAAACATTTTTTTTTTATTTCTTCATTTTGCATTTGTAAGTTGTAGAAAAAATATCCCACAAACAAAATTCTTTTCACACTGATCAATGTTAATGTGCATATACATTGTACATGTAATGATACAAATGTACAAGTTAATTCAATTATGATCAAAATAAAAAGAAATGAACATATTAACAGTTTCATTAAAAGATGTTCTTCCTTCCTTTAGCATACTTTGAAATTTTTGGCTTGATTTTATATCTTGGTCATAAAATGGTGAATGTCAAGACTAGCAGGTGGATGGGATTTGAAAAAAATTACAATATAATATTTTTTGTCCCCTGCCACAATGTGGAAGAGGGACATAGAAATGCCGGTGTCCGTTCGTCAGTCTGGCACACTTTTTATGAAACAGTTTTTTCAGCAACTATTAATCATAGGCTTCCAATATTTGGTATACAGCTTCAGGTAGGGGTCCCATATGGTTGGATGCGTTTTCTGATCTGTTGCTAATCTACTTCTTGTTTAACAAACTGAAATCTATTTCTTGTTTAACAATCTGACTTGGATTTTTTCCCGCTTAATGGGCAGGGGACCTAGAATTTGTTCTTGTTAAAGCTGTTACAGTTTCTCAGCATCCAATTGACACACTTTTGATATCAAATATGCAGCATAAGCATTGTATCCCTTATTGTTAGATTTGATTTTTCAAATCTGCTTGCTACTTCCAATTTAACAAAATCCTACCATTTAAATTTTTGTTATTGATCCATTTTCACAGAGACTGGAACATACAAGCATAAAGTGGTTTCTGGCTTTGTCACATTCTCTTGTTAAGGTTAAAATTCTATTAGAATCAGCTACAAAATTTATAATCTTTGAAATTTAATTTCAGCAATACAGTGCCCAGCTGGTACAATATAAGTTTGATCATTTTGGAGGTTTTAAGATTGCAAGGGTCCAAGAAGAGATGAAGAGAGGCAGATATATGGTTTGTATTCAAATTTACAACAGGAATGTCCTTATATATTAATTTGAGGTCTAATATATCATACATGGTCTCAAATAATTTTTAGTAAAATCTATCTCAATGCGCTTATTCCCCCTCTACAATGCGACTGAGGACCTAGTAATGGTCTTAGTCCGTTGGTCTGTCCATTTGTCCGTCACAACACCTCTAAAACTGCTTATCAGATTTTGCTGAAATTTTGTAGGATTGTTTTCATGATAAGCTGTTGATTATATTGCAACACCATGTTGATTTGACAAATTTTATAGGAGTTGTGGGACTTTATTGACTGTGCATTTCATTGTTCTCCCCAGACCCTAATAGTATCCTAGCAATGTGATGCTACATGTAGCTGAAATCCTCTTTAATATATTTCATAATAAATGTAATTCTGTTATTTCAAACCCAAAGACCCTATTGTGAAAACTGAAAATACCAGGATGCTATCAAAAATTTCTGGGGAGAACATGGAGAACATTGTATTTTTTCTCATATGAACAATTTGTGGGCACAACTCCTATGTCAGAGACGACTGTATATATTTTGCTGAATTTGTTATGATAAGTACATGAAGTAAAGGTAATAACAAAACTACGGAACTTGAATGATCAATCTCATTGTCCAGAGAAAATGACAAAAACGAATCAGTCATACCGGAGAATTGGTGGATCGCAATGGTCCTGACTTGGTACAGGCATTTCAAACAAAATGGTGGAAGTTTATCATATTGCAAGACCATTATGATTTGACATTAACTTTATAAATAGGAGTTATGTAAGTGACCAACCAAATAACATATAGCTATTGTAGGTTAAGACTTTTTTTTTTTAATTTTCGCAAAGCAGATATTAATTTGTCATTATTTGATTTACATCCCTTTACATCCCATCTATGAAAGTAGGGGCATATAGTGTTTGGGTCTGTTCTTCTGTCCATCAACAAATGTTGTGAGACGGGGCTTTGTCTTTTTGACATAATTCTTGTTTAAAAAATGGCTTACTTTTTGTATTAGAATTGCTTGCCTAGCAGTGAGTATGGTATAGTATACTATAGTCATTTAACCAGCAACAGAGCACAGAAATCTAGAATGAGAAAACTTAGACATTGTTGCTCAATTATGTGTTTAATAACTATTGTTCAAAAACAATTCTAATAGTACTTTAGGGATGACTTTTAATAATAAAAAAACACCAGAGAAATCACAGAAATATGGTGTGTAGATGAAGGCTTTAAAAGGTTTATTTTAACTGTTAAAGACAAAATAATTGGATAAAGGTAATGACAAAATAACTGATCAATCTCAATGTAATAGAAAGAAATTTATTTATAAACATTGTAGTTTAAAGATTAGTCATATACATTTTGTAGGTGAAAAAAAAAAAAAAACATTTGCGCTTGGCACAGTCTTCCTGAAATGTGATGGTCCACCAGACCCTTCAGCAAAAACAGGCAAATTTAACTCTGGTTTGGCAAATTTGTTAAATTTACACTTGAAATGCCAATTCGGTCCAGTAAGTGTTTAGGTCTGACAAGCCAAACAAATTTTGCAAAGACAGTTGGCATTGCATACAATGATAGATAATATTATCTTGATATTTATTCAGAAATGTTCCATTTGTCGAGTGAAGGCCAAAGGGAAGAAAACCTTGAACGGACTATCTCTGAACGGTGCTACTGCAGGCTGTGCCCTCAAACGATGTAAAGCTACCTTCCATTACTATTGTGCGTACAAGGACGAATACGCAAAAACTAAACGCATGCTGATCAAATATAAAGAAGAAGCAAAACAGGTTGTTATGTATAGGTATGTATGTCAGCCATTTGAAAGATGCATCAATTGTGGGTAATTTAATGTGTACTTATTTACTTCTTGTTTACCAAACAGCCTACTTCGTGAATTTGCTTGGCAGACAAATACTTATTTGGTCAGACAGGGCACAGTTATTTATAGATCACATGAGCAATGTTAGGCAATTTTTTTTTGCCAGTTTTCACAAAGTGAAAAATCCAAGTTATAAATTTGTGAGTGATGGGTGGGAGGACGATGTAATAATTTTCGTAACAGTTTTTTTAGCAATTCCTATCACCATGATCATAGATTATTGATATATGGTGTGGAGCAATCAACATAAATATAGGGTCCCATATCTTGGGATTTGTTTCAGATCTGTCACTTACCATCTTCTTGCTTGATTTAATGTTGTCACTTTTTACTTTGACAGATTTTCTTTATTATTATTTTAAATTTCTTTATTTTGTTTTGATGAGGTCTCAATGAAGGTTGATTTTGTATACCCTCTTGAAAAATTAAATTAAAAAAGATATTAAAAAATTTTTTTTCATTCAGGGTTTTTTGCTCAGCAGAACATGAAATAGAGTTTCGTTCAAATAAATGTGAGTATAATTTTTGAATATCAAGAAAACATATAAACTAAAATAGGACGCGGAGTTGAACAGGGAGGCAGTGAAATGGGGAGCAGAGGGGAACAGGAACTGGGAGTTGAGGATTGGGAACCAAGAGTAGAGTCAGGGGGGTTCGGAAGCCAGGAAAGTAAGGGAAGAAATAGAAAAAGGGACGCAAGAGCCAAAAAGGGAAATAAATTTGGGAAACAAGAGGGAAGAAAAACAGAAATCCTGTCCACCAACTTAGTTTATAATGGTGTATTTTCTTTTGGATAGTTTGAAGGTACAAATACCAAATTGGGTAAAAAATGGATAATTATACCCCTGTTCATAAGAGAGGGGGCTATACTGCAATCGCCTTGTCCATCTGGCTGTCTGTCTGTCCGGTACAATTTCTCAGCTTCTACTGAAGGTATTGATTTCAAATTTGGTACACAGCTTAAGCATTATGAGTTGTACCGTGCCTCTCCTTTCAAGGTCATTAAGTCATCTACTTTCTGTTTTCTGAATGGTTGAGTGGGGTTAGGCTTAGCATGACTTAGTGCAATCCCTTGTTTGGTAATGCTGTATAATCTTTCATCAGCACCATTTGAATCAAAACATTGGGAGGTAAAAAAAATCAAAAGTATTGAACAAAAAGTACTCAAGACCAAAATTGTTCAAACAGGAAAGCTAAATCCTGCACCGAGGTTATTGACCATGTGCAGTACAAGGAAAGAAACCTGGTGTTAAAGAACAAAGATCATCAACCTGATATTGCTGTTACAAGATAGACAAAACCATTGCTTACATTCAAATAATTCAAAAGAAGTAAAGAAGTACCAATGGGGCTTCCATTCTAAAAGGGCAATGACAAAATTGTTCGAAGCAAACTAGAATAACACAAAATAACAAACAAAACAAATACCTACAAAATCAACAGCAACTGAACTCAGATTCTCCGGAAGGGTAGGGAGTTCCTGATAGTTGCAACAAAAAATATAAGACTTGAGAGGCATCATAAGATAAAGATAATAATCATCATTATCATCTGAAAAAAAAATAGGCACATATCAAAAATCATGTCACTGGCCAAAAATAAACTATCATGTATAATTACGTGATTACAGTTTAACTGTTTTCTAATTGGCCTGAAAAGTACTTTTGGATCATGTTATATTGCAATGTTGGATAGTTACAAGCTAAAAATAGGACAGTGGTCATGCGGAATTTGATAGCGCATGGTTTTAGCCTAAAAATAGAACACGAAAGTAGAACAGCGGTCATGCAGAATTTGAAAGCTCATGGTTTTAGTCTAAAAATAGAAATTAAAAAGATGCCGATGATACTATATTTCTTTAGATTTGATTCATGTTATATAACAACTGATGACTTTGATATAAGTCTCTATCATGATATATCAACCTTCAAAAATGTATATTCACCTTACCTACGGCTCTGTGAACATAACATTTCTTCACCTACGGCTCAGTGAATATAACATTTCTTCACCTATGGCTCAGTGAATATAACATTTCTTCACCTACAGCTCAGTGAATATAACATTTCTTCACCTACGGCTCAGTGAATATAACATTTCTTCACCTACGGCTCAGTGAATATAACATTTCTTCACCTACGGCTCAGTGAATATAACATTTCTTCACCTACGGCTCTGTGAATATAACATTTCTTAACCTACGGCTCAGTGAATATAACATTTCCTCACCTACAGCTCAGTGAATATAACATTTCCTCACCTACGGCTCAGTGAATATAACATTTCTTCACCTACGGCTCAGTGAATATAACATTTCTTCAGGTTGATAAATCATGATAGCGACTGATATCAAAGTCATTAAAGACAGTATAAAACAAGTAACAACAAACAAATAAAAATTCTAATTATTTTTTCAGCCGAGTTGTTCTTGCCATTCAGCCCTGGAAGTCAATCATCATCTGAGGACAATGAAGATGGTGATGATGATGATGAAAAAAGGGATGAAGGGACAAGTGACAATAGTGACAATGAAAGCAACAATGCCACTACTAGTCAGGCACCTTCTAAAAAAGCCAGAGGAGCTTTAGCAGTCAATCCTGATTTGTCCATTCTTAGTTTACCCAGTCCTTCTGTTTCCAAATCAAACAAAAAACGCAATGCAGCACAAAAGCTGTTGGCCAATGGAATAAATGATGAAACCATGTCAGAGAGTTCAACGGATCTTTCAAAGGTCAAGGATAAGGGAAAAAGGTTAAAGAAAAGGTCGGTGTCAATACCATCTGCCAGTTCCTTGTTTGATTCTGAGGAAGACAGCGTAAAAGCCGATGAAGATTATTCTTCCTTCATTAATATGTTGGAAAGTAAAACTGAAAATGAAGAATTAGATTGTGACGATGAATCGGTAGGTCAAAAGGAAAACAAAGAGGATGACAAATGTTCAGGTACTAACGATTCAGTTCCTAATACTCCTAACTCCGTCTGTGTGGAAGTGGAAATTAATCATGTTGCCATGGGAACAAGTCCATTCAAGAAGAAAAATGCAGCAAAGGAAGAAAATAAAGTTAGGAGTGCCAAGAGACTTCGTATAGAATCATCAGATGAGAACGAGGACGAAATAAGATCCACTCCTCAGGAAGTAAGTAGACCAAGCCGAAAATGTAATAAGAAAATATCTTACAATGAACATGCAAAGACAAGTCTTAATGATGTGCAAAAACCAACACCCAGTCCTAGGAGAGTTGTCAAGAGAAAAATTTCAGAAAGTAGTGATTCTGAAAATGAATTTATGACCAGCAGGGACCTCAGAAGAAAAAGTCTAAAGCAAAGGAAAAATACAATTGAATCCGACATCAGTAGTGAAAATGAAGACCAGGAAGAAAAATCAGATCGAAGTGTTCATAGTTCTCATGTTATCCTCAATGTCAAACCTAAGACACCAGTATCTAGGTCAAGTACGCCGATCAATGTCGAGGACGAGGAAAACCAGAAACCACAATCTCAGGGATCAACTGTTGTCAAGAATTTAAGTGTTCAGCTAGATAGAGTAGACTCAAAAATCATCAAGGAAAAAAATTCTCCTGAAAATCAAAGCAAATCATCTACAGTTAATGAACCTTCATCATCATCTACAAAAAGAAAATCAACTTCCTCAGAAAGTCACAATAAGTCTTCTGCATTTGAAGAATATTCAACCTCATCTTCAAAAAAGAAATTAAATGACTCTAAAATCTTGTCTTCAAGTGGAACAAAGTCATCAAAGGTCAAACAAAAATCTGCTAGCAGTAGATCAGGGTTAGAAGAAAGCTTGAATGGTTCTCAATCTAAGTCAGATGAAAGTTTGAATGGAACAGATAGTTTTGCTGGAGATGAATCTAGTACATCTGATGCTGAAGTTGATGTGGCTAACTTTCCTAGTAAGTATGTCCCTGTAAGAAAATATAAGACATAAAATAAGAAGGCATTAAAGTAGTTGACAAACAGTGTTTTTTTTTCATCATATTTGAATCTCATTACATGTACCATAAAGAGCTTCTATTTTTTCATCTTAAAACTTGGAAAAAACACAGAAAATATTTAATCTATGAAAGTAGCAAAAAGATACTACAAACAATGTCTTATCAAAGGAAAATGTCCGACAATATTTGATTTGGTACAAAAAAATTAAAAATTTTTAGTCAAACACATAGGAAAAAAACTTCAAAATTGACATTTGGTCAGACAGATCTGAAATCTGTTTTGACAAGTCTGGTACCACTGGCCATTGGGTATTCAAATGTCATAAATCTGAACAGCAAAGACAAAACCTGTAAACATAAGAGAAAAGCATGAAGATACAAACAACATAAAAACACAAAAATATCAATACTTATCAACTACGCAAACTCAAGTCATAATAAGAGGGAACTCTTTGGAAGAGTAAGCGGTTCCAGGTTGCTGTACCACACCTGTGGTGTTGCTTACAGTCAAATACGTCGTGCGGAATGGCTGGTGAACCAAGAACAAGTTCTTTTATTTTTATATTTTTTTCTGGGCATGATGTCTTCCGGTGCAAGAAAGAGCAACAGATCAAATTGAATAGTGCTTTAATTGTTGTTCATTAACGATGGAATATTCAATCCTGGAAATATTTCTACATATGTAAGAATAAATATTTTTCCATTCAAGTGAAGTATTTACCGTTTATAAAGATATCACTGTTTTCATAAACCCACAAACACTTTTGCACAAGTCTACAGGGCAGCAAACCAGTTTGACTCAAAAACTGGTAAAGTCACGTGATAATTTATGTCTAATTGATGGATTATGAACTCGAAAATGACGTATATGATAGTTCATCTTGATTTCTGATGTACATGTATCTATTTTTAGCTTGCTGCCTGATTCTAACTCAAGATCTAGAGTGCAAGGATGTTGTCAGGGCAGAGCTGTTGAAGAAAGCAACTAAAGAACTTGATGTGGAAGAAGAGAATGTTGCATTCTGGTTAGATGCTTTCAAACTGGAGAATTTACAGAAAGAGATAATGCCACACCTTATGAACGACATTGGTCAAAAACTATGGTAATAAAATTAAAAACGAAAGAATATGGAATATGTGACAGAAAGACATGATCCACATAAGTTATCATAAGTATAGCATTTTTTAAAATGGGTTCTTTTTCAAAGAAGATTTCTTGGGTCAGATGAGCCATGCATTTTGATTCCCAATAAACTATAAGTTTTATGAAAATAAGAATATACACATTTTATTCCTCAACCACTATTGATAATTTCCATGGATTTAAATACTTTCAAAAAAGCATGTAGGATAGATATTATTTAATGGTGTGACCACATACATGTGCATATCTGATTAATATGTAGAGTTACCCATCTGCCAGGAAAAAATCATATAAAATATTTCATTTTACTTAAACCACAATTATGAGCAAAATTTACTTCAGACTTGAGGGTAAATATACATGTACAATGTACCTATAAAGTCACCAAAGTGTTACATGTTTTACACCCCCCCCCCCCCCCCCCCGCTTTGAAGAGGAAGGGGGTATACTGTTTTACCCTTGTCCATCTGTTTGACTGTCCGTAACATAATTTCCGATACAGTTTTCTCAGCAACTACAAGATGCAGAGTTCTGATATTTTGCGTATAGCTTTGTGACAACCCGTTTTGCAATAACAACGCGTTTTGCAATAAAATTTTATTTTGTAAAATATTGACTTGGTTTGCCTTTATATGGCTTAAATATGATACAAAAAGCTTCATAATGTATAAACTATTTAGAAACATTACTTTGGGGCATGGAAATAGAGTTTAAAGTGTTATTGCAAATCGCGTTAAATATGACAACCCGTTTTGCAATTAAGTATGAAATGTAATAACGCGTTTTGCAATAATACGAAATTTTGGCCTATTTATTGTCCTTGGTTACGTCTAGTTAGTATGTACTGATAAAAAAGATAAAATAATGCTCATCGCGTATACCCCTGCTAGGTCCCTGCTGTAAACATGTAATTCGGTCAGATTTGATGTGGAATTTTATTTGATTAAATATTGATTTGTTTGGTCTTTATTTGGCTTAAATATGATACAAAATGCTTCATAATGTATAAACTATTTAGAATCATTACTTCAAGGCATGGTTAAAGAGTGTTTAAAGTGTTATTGCAAATCGCGTTAAATATGACAACCCGTTTTGCAATAAAGTATGAAATGTAATAACGCGTTTTGCAATAAAACGAAATTTTGGCCTATATTTTGTCCTTGGTTACGTCTAGTTAGTATGTACTGATAAAAAAGATAAAATAATGCTCGCCGCGTATACCCCTGCTAGGTCCCTGCTGTAACCATGTAATTCGGTCAGGTTTGATGTGAAATTTTATTTGATTAAATATTGATTTGTTTGGTCTTTATTTGGCTTAAATATTATACAAAATGCTTCATAATGTATAAACTATTTAGAATCATTACTTCAAGGCATGGTTAAAGAGTGTTTAAAGTGTTATTGCAAATCGCGTTAAATATGACAACCCGTTTTGCAATAAAGTATGAAATGTAATAACGCGTTTTGCAATAAAACGAAATTTTGGCCTACATATTGTCCTTGGTTACGAATAGTTAGTATGTCCTGATTAAAAAGATAAAATAATGCTCGCCGCGTATACCCCTGCTAGGTCCCTGCTGTAACCATGTAATTCGGTCAGATTTGATGTGAAATTTTATTTGATTAAATATTGATTTGTTTGGTCTTTATTTGGCTTAAATATTATACAAAATGCTTCATAATGTATAAACTATTTAGAATCATTACTTCAAGGCATGGTTAACGAGTGTTTAAAGTGTTATTGCAAATCGCGTTAAATATGACAACCCGTTTGGCAATAAAGTATGAAATGTAATAACGCGTTTTGCAATAATACGAAATTTTGGCCTATTTATTGTCCTTGGTTACGTCTAGTTAGTATGTACTGATAAAAAAGATAAAATAATGCTCATCGCGTATACCCCTGCTAGGTCCCTGCTGTAACCATGTAATTCGGTCAGATTTGATGTGGAATTTTATTTGATTAAATATTGATTTGTTTGGTCTTTATTTGGCTTAAATATGATACAAAATGCTTCATAATGTATAAACTATTTAGAATCATTACTTCAAGGCATGGTTAAAGAGTGTTTAAAGTGTTATTGCAAATCGCGTTAAATATGACAACCCGTTTTGCAATAAAGTATGAAATGTAATAACGCGTTTTGCAATAAAACGAAATTTTGGCCTATATTTTGTCCTTGGTTACGTCTAGTTAGTATGTACTGATAAAAAAGATAAAATAATGCTCGCCGCGTATACCCCTGCTAGGTCCCTGCTGTAACCATGTAATTCGGTCAGGTTTGATGTGAAATTTTATTTGATTAAATATTGATTTGTTTGGTCTTTATTTGGCTTAAATATTATACAAAATGCTTCATAATGTATAAACTATTTAGAATCATTACTTCAAGGCATGGTTAAAGAGTGTTTAAAGTGTTATTGCAAATCGCGTTAAATATGACAACCCGTTTTGCAATAAAGTATGAAATGTAATAACGCGTTTTGCAATAAAACAAAATTTTGGCCTACATATTGTCCTTGGTTACGAATAGTTAGTATGTCCTGATTAAAAAGATAAAATAATGCTCGCCGCGTATACCCCTGCTAGGTCCCTGCTGTAACCATGTACTTCGGTCTGATTTGATGGGAAAATTTATTTTACTATATACAGTGTATTGATTTGTTTTGGTCTTTATTTGGCTCAAATATGATACAAAATGCTTCATAATGTATAAACTATTTAGAAACATTACTTCAAGGCATGGTAATAGAGTTAAAAGTGTCATTGCAAATCGCGTTAAATATGACAACCCGTTTTGCAATAAAGTATGAAATGTAATAACGCGTTTTGCAATAAAACGAAATTTTAGTCTATACCATGTATATTTTGTCCTTAGTTGCGCCTGATGTTACCGAGGACTTTGATCTAACAGATGTAAATGAGGACCATGGTCATCCTGATGTAACCGAGGACTATGGTCATTTTGATGTAACCGAGGACCGTGGTCATCCTGATGTAACCAAGGACTCTGATCGCACTGATGTAACTGAGGACTATGGTCATCCTGATGTAACCGAGGACTGTGGTCATCCTGATGTATCTGCAGACTTAGATCATTCTAATGTAGCCCAGGACTATGATTAGGCTGACTGATGTTTTCCCTAGTCAGCTAAGAAAAGTTGATTTAATCCGAAACTATGTGAATAAATAGCGCACTATATTCATTAAACATTCATTATATTATCTTTTTCTTAATCATCCTAATGTAACCGAGGACTATGGTCATCCTATAATATGACTGTGGTCATCCTGATGTAACAGAGGACTATGATCTACATGTTGAAACCAAGGACTGTGGTCACCCTGATGTAACTGAGGACTGTGGACATTCTGATGTAACCAAGGACTATAGTCATCCTGATGTAACTGAGGACTGTGGTAGTCCTAATGTAATTGAGGACTAAAGTCATCCTGATTTAACCGAGAACTGTGTTCATCCTAATGTAACCGATGACTATGATCTACCCGACGTAACCGAAGACTATGGCCTACTTAATTAAACTGAGGACTGCGGTCATCCTAATGTAACGGAGGACTGTGGTCATATTAATGTAACCGAGGACTGTGATCTACATGATGTTACTGAGGATTGTGGTCATCCTAATGTAACTTAGAACTATTATCGTCCTAATGTAACTGGGGACTATTGTCGTCCTTATGTAACCGAGGACTATGATCACACTGAAGTAACCGAGGACTATGATCACACTGATGTAACCGAGGACTGTGGTCATCCTGATGTAACCGAGGACTATGATCACACTGATGTAACCGAGGACTGTGCTCATCCTGATGTAACCGAGGACTATGATCACACTGATGTAACCGAGGACTGTGGTCATCCTGATGTAACCGAGGACTATGATCTACCTGATGTAACGGAGGACTATGATCACACTGATGTAACCTATTACTATGATCACACTGATGTAACCGAGGACTGGTCATCCTGGTGTAACCGAGGACTATGATCTACCTGATGTAACCGAGGACTATGATCTACCTGATGTAACCGAGGACTATGATCACACTAATGTAACCGAGGACTATGATCACACTGATGTAACCTATTACTATGATCACACTGATGTAACCGAGGGCTGGTCATCCTGATGTAACCGAGGACTATGATCACACTGATGTAACCGAGGACTGGTCATCCTGATGTAACCGAGGACTATGATCACACTGATGTAACCGAGGACTGGTCATCCTGATTTTACCGAGGACTATGATCACACTGATGTAACCGAGGACTGGTCATCCTGATGTAACCGAGGACTATGATCACACTGATGTAACCGAGGACTATGATCACACTGATGTAACTGAGGACTGGTCATCCTGATGTAACCGAGGACTATGATCACACTGATGTAACTGAGGACTGGTCATCCTGATGTAACCGAGGACTATGATCACACTGATGTAACTGAGGACTGGTCATCCTGGTGTAACCGATGACTATGATCTACCTGATGTAAAGGATGACCATGATTATCCTAATGTAACCGAAGACTATGAACAACCTGATGGAACAAAGGACAGTGATCATCCTGGTGGATTTATTTGCCTTAAACCCATCAAGTTGTATTTAAGATCGTCACTGCGGAAGCACATGCTTTTAATAACCTTTTGTTTTTAGTCTCTTTTCGCTGGAATACACTATGGATTACCCTTATCGGACAAGTTCTGATCCAGATTGTGAAAGGGTAACTTCAGCAAAGACGGAAATCAAGTAGAAAATGATTAGAACCTGGACTGCAACAAGTGGCCTATAACTCTGCCTAACGTATGCAAGTCGTAGGCCTGACTAACGGTAAATGTCTGTGTACATTTGTTGTCTCAACTCTTGTCAAAGCTTTTGTTTGCTCTTGTCTACAATCTGTTTTTGTTTTATGTCCAGAAATGGGTCTTTGTTTGATATTCTAGGGATTTGTTTGAATCTTATGTATTGTATTTTTAGTCTTGGACCAATGCAAGACGGCGAGCAGTGACCTTTGGTCATGTTGAAGACTGCTGGCTGTTTTCCATTGTGATTTTTTAAATTGCCGTTTCTTTAATGTTGGTTGTGTCGCGTACACTTATTCCACATCTCTTTATCGTCCATTGTTTAAATAGACGGGTAGAAACTTAGTTGAAGACACACTGAGTTTTGTCCTACACTGTGAATGCCAACGTGGAATACCAACTACCCTTTTCATTTTTGTTGTGCTAGTTTGTACTTTGTTGGGGATTGTCAAAAGGAAGTGGGCCCATCCTAGTTTAATACCTTTAATTTAATTGTACCAGTCATATAGGCCAGGAATTTTTAACGAAGATTTTGTTTGTACTAGATGTCATTTGTATGTATTTTGTTCTTTTAAGAAAGGGGTCTATCTCTGAATATTTTACATGTTTTAGGTAATTATTTTGTAACACAGGAACTCAACCTTCCTGGTTACTTAAATGAATTTACTGCACAACTTCGACTTTAACTTTGCAACTTTTCCCGTTGCTGAACCCTGGCCCTCTTGCCAGAAACACAGTTTATACACCTAAATAACAACTTTGGCTGAACCACTTTTTCTCGCAAAACAAAGACGATTTTCAGGATGACTTTAACTTTATTTTCGACTAGCTGGGTGTTGTCAGTTTAACAGACTGACTCCAACTGAAGTACAAGACTTCAGTTACAACATTTAAACATAGATTACATTAGAATTTGACAAAAGATTAATTAAACATACAAATAGCACTAAATTGACAAAAGAGGATTATAAACCTTTTTACGTTTGAACAAGACCGGATACGAAACAAGAAATTACTTAAAATGTCTCAATCAAAATAAAGCGACTAACGGATTAAATAAATGATAAAACGACACTTCCGATTAATAAGAATTTTGAAAGATAATCCTTTAAAACTTTTTCACACTTTTTCATGAGAAAATAATTTGTAATTAATATAATTAAAATAATTGACTTTTAAATGAACTGCAAAATAACTAAATAAAGTTTAAAACAATATCATATTAAAATTATAAAGTCCAAATAGTTTTCACTGTATTTCAAAAAGTCTTAATATATAATTTAATTTTGTAAGTCCTAGATTCCACTGTCACATATTTCCTCCCTCTCGAAAAGAACGCGACCTCGCGTTCGAACTAATTATATCGATGACGTCCACGATGGTATCTTTGTTGCCCTCTATTTCTGTCGTGACCGATATTGTTCTGTAGTTCATTCCGTAATTCTGATACTGATGACTTGACTGCCAGTACGGTTGAAAGCTCTAGACACTTTTTCTGAAATTCTTGATTGTCATATTGACATTTTGCAAGTTTGGCTTTTAAATCCATATTTTCGATGTTCAACTTTGATTGTTGTTCTTCTTTCTGGTTTAAAAGATCCATATAATACCAATGCACCTTTTTGTTTTCTTCATCATTTTCTTTACACTTCTTGCAAGGTGAACATTTAACTGTAGATGGTTTACTACTGTTAGTTTGAACTGCTTTGGATTCTGTTCGCTTCTGCTTTTTTACTTTGCAGATCAGAGTCCTATTTTCTTCGGTCACAGATTTCAGCTTTTCGGTAAGCTCATTCACTTGTTTTCTAAATCTTTCTTTTAACACGTTAACTTCTGTTTTGAATCCTGCCGTACGATCGAAATAGTTCAGAATTGCAGATGTCCTGGCACTGCTAAACGGCATTTCTTTAAGTCCGGATTTCTTCTCTAAATACTCGGCTAATCTCTGCTTGTCTCTGTTCTTCTTTTTCTCGGATTTTCGTTGACTCGCATGCACATGTCCTGTATCTTGTTTTGCTGACTTGGAAATACACTGCCTCGCATAATGTCCGAAATTGCTGCACTTATAGCATCTTTTGTTAAACGCAGGACATTGTTCAAAATAGTTATGATAAAATCCACATCTTCCACAAAATGGTCGTTGTTGCCTGGTATAACGCCATGCAGTCCACTGTGGTCCTTCATATTTGTAGCTCATCGCTGAAAATGTCTCTAGTCTGGGGAACGACTTGGCTGCTTAGGTACTCGGTACCGTGTGTTGAGCTAAGAAGTCAACATGCCCGGGTTCTCCACCAAAATGTAACACAGGAACTCAACCTTCCTGGTTACTTAAATGAATTTACTGCACAACTTCGACTTTAACTTTGCAACTTTTCCCGTTGCTGAACCCTGGCCCTCTTGCCAGAAACACAGTTTATACACCTAAATAACAACTTTGGCTGAACCACTTTTTCTCGCAAAACAAAGACGATTTTCAGGATGACTTTAACTTTATTTTCGACTAGCTGGGTGTTGTCAGTTTAACAGACTGACTCCAACTGAAGATCAAGACTTCAGTTACAACATTTAAACATAGATTACATTAGAATTTGACAAAAGATTAATTAAACATACAAATAGCACTAAATTGACAAAGAGGATTATAAACCTTTTTACGTTTGAACAAGACCGGATACGAAACAAGAAATTACTTAAAATGTCTCAATCAAAATAAAGCGACTAACGGATTAAATAAATGATAAAACGACACTTCCGATTAATAAGAATTTTGAAAGATAATCCTTTAAAACTTTTTCACACTTTTTCATGAGAAAATAATTTGTAATTAATATAATTAAAATAATTGACTTTTAAATGAACTGCAAAATAACTAAATAAAGTTTAAAACAATATCATATTAAAATTATAAAGTCCAAATAGTTTTCACTGTATTTCAAAAAGTCTTAATATATAATTTAATTTTGTAAGTCCTAGATTCCACTGTCACATATTTCCTCCCTCTCGAAAAGAACGCGACCTCACGTTCGAACTAATTATATCGATGACGTCCACGATGGTATCTTTGTTGCCCTCTATTTCTGTCGTGACCGATATTGTTCTGTAGTTCATTCCGTAATTCTGATACTGATGACTTGACTGCCAGTACGGTTGAAAGCTCTAGACACTTTTTCTGAAATTCTTGATTGTCATATTGACATTTTGCAAGTTTGGCTTTTAAATCCATATTTTCGATGTTCAACTTTGATTGTTGTTCTTCTTTCTGGTTTAAAAGATCCATATAATACCAATGCACCTTTTTGTTTTCTTCATCATTTTCTTTACACTTCTTGCAAGGTGAACATTTAACTGTAGATGGTTTACTACTGTTAGTTTGAACTGCTTTGGATTCTGTTCGCTTCTGCTTTTTTACTTTGCAGATCAGAGTCCTATTTTCTTCGGTCACAGATTTCAGCTTTTCGGTAAGCTCATTCACTTGTTTTCTAAATCTTTCTTTTAACACGTTAACTTCTGTTTTGAATCCTGCCGTACGATCGAAATAGTTCAGAATTGCAGATGTCCTGGCACTGCTAAACGGCATTTCTTTAAGTCCGGATTTCTTCTCTAAATACTCGGCTAATCTCTGCTTGTCTCTGTTCTTCTTTTTCTCGGATTTTCGTTGACTCGCATGCACATGTCCTGTATCTTGTTTTGCTGACTTGGAAATACACTGCCTCGCATAATGTCCGAAATTGCTGCACTTATAGCATCTTTTGTTAAACGCAGGACATTGTTCAAAATAGTTATGATAAAATCCACATCTTCCACAAAATGGTCGTTGTTGCCTGGTATAACGCCATGCAGTCCACTGTGGTCCTTCATATTTGTAGCTCATCGCTGAAAATGTCTCTAGTCTGGGGAACGACTTGGCTGCTTAGGTACTCGGTACCGTGTGTTGAGCTAAGAAGTCAACATGCCCGGGTTCTCCACCAAAATGTAACACAGGAACTCAACCTTCCTGGTTACTTAAATGAATTTACTGCACAACTTCGACTTTAACTTTGCAACTTTTCCCGTTGCTGAACCCTGGCCCTCTTGCCAGAAACACAGTTTATACACCTAAATAACAACTTTGGCTGAACCACTTTTTCTCGCAAAACAAAGACGATTTTCAGGATGACTTTAACTTTATTTTCGACTAGCTGGGTGTTGTCAGTTTAACAGACTGACTCCAACTGAAGTACAAGACTTCAGTTACAACATTTAAACATAGATTACATTAGAATTTGACAAAAGATTAATTAAACATACAAATAGCACTAAATTGACAAAAGAGGATTATAAACCTTTTTACGTTTGAACAAGACCGGATACGAAACAAGAAATTACTTAAAATGTCTCAATCAAAATAAAGCGACTAACGGATTAAATAAATGATAAAACGACACTTCCGATTAATAAGAATTTTGAAAGATAATCCTTTAAAACTTTTTCACACTTTTTCATGAGAAAATAATTTGTAATTAATATAATTAAAATAATTGACTTTTAAATGAACTGCAAAATAACTAAATAAAGTTTAAAACAATATCATATTAAAATTATAAAGTCCAAATAGTTTTCACTGTATTTCAAAAAGTCTTAATATATAATTTAATTTTGTAAGTCCTAGATTCCACTGTCACAATTTAAAGACTGTAAGCATCTAGCTTATTGTTATCATGGGCCAATCGCAAAACGGCAAACAGCGACTGCAGCCGCTGGATGTATTATGTTATGGTATCTTAAATATCAGCTGGAAAAGTGGGTTGTGTCGCCTACACTTAGCCCACATCCCGTTATATTCTTTTAGCGCGCAATCGTGTGTGAATTTTTTAGCATGATCCCTTGTTGGTTTGGTTAAAAGCCCGCCAACCACGTCAAGGTCAGGGATATTCTGGCAGGTTTTTATTTTTTTATTTATATTTTTTTAGGTGACCTATTGCCTCCTTGGCATATCATAAGGTAATAAGGCAGAAATATTCTGGCAAGTTTCCTATTTATTTGTTTTTGTGGTATCTGTTGTTTATTTTTAAGTGATCTATTGCCTCCTTGGCAAATATATTAGCCGCTTTAGATTTTGTATGATTGCGCTAACATTTTACCAATCCACTTCAATACATGTAATATACATATCGGATCGTTTGGCAAGGATACGCTGGCAGGTTTTTTTTTGCGTTTTGTATATTTTTTTTAAGTTTTTGGATCAGTCGTCCCAAAACTTTGACTCAATGGAGAGAATTGTAGAGCAGCTTTTGATGCTGAAGAAGGAAGGTTGCTTCGGATTTTCTCTATCGCTTATACTTTTTGAGCTATAAGCTAAAAACTATGGTCTGACACCTCTCTTCTATGTTTAGTAATGGCGGCCATGTTGGTAAGTCGACGTTCATAAATTTCACAAACTTAGTAGAGGACATCCTAAAGACAAAGTGTATAAAGTTTCAAAGAAACCCCATCAGTGGTTTCAGAGAAAAATATTTTTAAAAATCAATTTTAATTGATAGAAAAATCAGTTAAAGGGGGATAACTCTTAAACGGTTGATCTGACAATTTTGGCACTGAAATCATTTTTATAGCTCTCAATGAGCTGAACAATTTTGCAATGCTAATTTTTCCTCCAGCACTTTCAGTTGCCAAGATAAAGTCCAAAAACTGTGAAAATGTTCAATTTTGACGATTAAGGGGAAATAACTCCTATAAGGAGTCGTCCCAAATCTTTGACTCAAAGGAGAGAATTGTAGAGCTTTTGATGCTGAAGAGGGAAGGTTGCTTCGGATTTTCTCTATCTCTTATACTTTTTGAGCTATAAGCTAAAAACTATGGTCTGACACCCCTGATCTATTTGTAGTAACGGCAGCCATGTTAGATGGTTGACGTTCATAAATTTTACAAACTTAGTAGAGGACATCCTAAAAATCAAGTGTACAAAGTTTCAAAGCAATCCCATCAGTGGTTTCAGAGAAGAAGATGTTTGAACAAAAGTTAACGGACGGACGGACGGACGGACGGACGAAAGGACGACGGACGCTTAACGACAACAATTGCTCACATGGTCAGGTGAGCTAAAAACGCGAAAATCATCACCATAAGACTCCATAGGGCTTCGCTGCGCTTGCCAAAAAACTAAGCTTATTGCAAAACGCGTTATAATTGCATTTCAGAAATCATTTCATATTCCATTGCAAAACGGGTTGTCATCCATAACGCGATTTGCAATAACATAAAAGGCGATTTCCTTGCTTTTAAATTTACGTGTGTTTTTTTTTTCTTTTTATTTGAGCGTTTAAAAGCATATTTTGTATCTTTTTTTTTCAGTCCAAAGAAAGTTTTAGTCCGACAGGTTTGAGTCGTTAAGGGTGTATAGCGAACCATCTTACCAAGCTTTGTATTATTATGATGTACGGTTTCTTAATAAAGTTCGGACGGACGGTTCAGTTTCCGCGTGCACAGTTCTATAAGTCGTCTACGAAGTACTAGTATATAATTTGTAATTCTGAGCCATCATACTAGATTCATAATTATTCTGATGAGTGATTTCTTAGAAAAGCTTGATAGATATTAGTACAGACCTACCAACGTATGGACAGACATGCCGAAACGCCGTTCCGGGTTATACATTTTAACAAGCAGATCTTTTATCCACATTTCTTAACATAATTTTTTCTTTGAGCATGGAGTTATGATAAAGATGATTATATACCTAATCTATTTATATCCAACAGCGGGGGGTATACTTATACAGCTTGTTGTACATTTATAAACTAATAACAATAAACAAAGGACCAATTATTATCTTAGTGCAAAACGCGTTTTCTCAGGAAAAAAAATATTAGACGATAACCCCCCGGACGCCTGACCAATAACATCAAAGGCAGATTCAATGCTTTAAATTTTTGTTGTTTTTTTTTAAATAACTTAAGCGTTTAAAAGCATGTTCTGGATTTTTTTATCCAAACAGAGACATTGGTAACGCACTTTAACAAAAAAAATTATTGCAAAACGCGTTATTGCATTTCATACTTTATTGCAAAACGGGTTGTCACGTATAACGCGTTTTGCAATAACATGAAAGGCATTTCCATGCTTTTAAATTTAGGTTTTTAATAGTTTAAGCGTTTAAAGGCATATAAGCATATCTTTTTTCCACGTTTCATTGAGATTATATATCTAATCTACTTATATCCAACAGCAGGAGGTATACTTACACAATTTGTTATACATGTATAAACTAATAACAAGAAGCAAATTATTATCTTTTCCCCTTCTTTCTCGGGGAAGATTATTAAAAGTTCTGCGACTGGGCCCGACCGCCTGCTTTCTCCGGGAAAAATTATTCTGCACGAAACGTAATGTTACGCATTACACGATTTGCAATTGCACAAAAGGGTTTAAATTTTTAAATAAATTTAGCATTTAAAGGTGCGTTTTGGTATCTTTTTATCACGTATAAAGCGATTACCAATAATATCAAAGGCAGATTTGTTTAATTTAAGCGTTTAAAAGCATGTTCTGGATCTTTTTAAAGCCAAACAGAGACATGGGAAACGCACTTTAACAAAAAATAAGTTTATTGCGAAACGCGTTATTGCATTTCATACTTTATTGCAACACGGGTTGTCATGTATAACGCGTTTTGCAATAATATGGAAAACAGTTTGCATGCCTTTAAATGTATGCTTTTGATTATTTAAGTTTTTAAAAGCTTGTTCTGTATCTTTTTCAATCCAAACAGAGACAACAGAATCACTATTTAACACCAAAAAAAATTATTGCAAAACGCGTTGTTATTGCAAAACGGGTTGTTACATAGCTTTATCCTATAGTATCATATGGTTTATACAAATTTCATGCTCCTAGGTCAACTACTACTGTTTATATTTAGGTTTTTACACATAGTGTACATACATTCAAAATGTCCGTCACAGTTTTCTTTGCAACTACATGACCTAGAGGTCTGATAATTTGCATATAGCTTTCTCCTATAGTACCATAAGGTTAATACTGATTTCATGCTCCTAAGTCATCTACTTCCTGTTAACGGAATACTTTGATTTTTAGCTCACCTGTCATCGTTAAGCGTCCGTCGTCCGTCCGTCTGTCGTCCGTCGTCTGTTAACTTTTCTTCAAAGATCTTCTTCTCTGAAACCACTGAAGGGATTGCATTGATACTTGGTATACTTGATCTTTAGGATGTCCTCTACCAAGTTTGTGAATTATATACAAGTCAACCAACCAACATGACCACCGTTGCTAAGAACAGAACAGGGGATCAGATGATTGTTTTTGGCTTATAACTCAAAAGGTATAAGAGATTGAGAAAATCCGAAGCAATTTTCAATGTTCAGCATCAAAAGCTCTACAAATCTCTCCATAGAGTCGAAGTTGTGAAAGGACTCCTTATAGGAGTTATTGCCCTTTAATCGTCAAAATTTACCATTTTTGCAGTTTTTGGACAGTATCCTGAAAATCATTAGAGCTAGAGGAAAAATTTGCATTGCATAATTGTTAAGCTCATCGAGATCTACAAAAATGATTTCAGGGTCAAAATTGTCAGTTCAGCCATTTAAGAGTTATTCCCCTTTAACTGTTTTTTTCCATTAATTTTAACTGATTTTAAAAAATCTTCTTTTCTGAAACCACCGATGGGATTGCTTTGAAACTTTGTACAATTGATCTTTAGGATGTCCTCTACCAAGTTTGTGAATTATATACACGTCCACCAACCAACATGGCCGCCATTGCTAAAAATAGAACAGGGGGGTCAGACCATTGTTTTTGGCCTATAACTCGAAAAGTATAAGAGATAAAGAAAATCCAAAGCAACTTTTCTTGTTCAGCATTAAAAGGTCCTTACAGGAGTTATTGCCCTTTAACTGTTTTTTCTATTATTATGTCTCCCCTTCCCAGAAGGGGGAGACATATTGTTTTTGTGTCAGTTCTTCTTCTTCTTCTTCTTCTTCTTCTTCTTCTTCTCATACAAAGCGTGTCCGGGCCATAACTTTTTTATCCTTTGAGATAGGGCTTTGATATTTCGCATGTGGATGTATCACCATAAGACCATGTGTCGTGTACCAGAATGACCTTCGTATGACCTTGACCTTTGACCTCAAGGTCAAATTAATGCTAATTTTACATCCAAGTGTTCCAGCCATAACTTTTTTGTTCTTTGAAGAAGGACTTTGATATTTGGCATGTGGATGTATCACCATGAGACAATGAGCTGCGTACCAGAATGAACTTCATATGACCTTGACCTTTGACCTCAAGATCAAATTAATGCTAATTTTACATCCAAAGTGTTTCGGGCCATAACTTTTTTGTTCTTTGACATAGGGCTTTATTATTTGGCATGTGAATGTATAACCATAAGACAATGTGTCACGTACCAGAATTACCCTCGTATGACCTTAACCTTTGACCTCAAGGTCAAATTAATGCTAATTTTACATCCAAGTGTTCCAGCCATAACTTTTTTGTTCTTTGAAGAAGGACTTTGATATTTGGCATGAGGATGTATCACCATGAGACAATGAGTTGCGTACCAGAATGAACTTCATATGACCTTGACCTTTGACCTCAAGATAAAATTAATGCTAATTTTACATCCAAAGTGTTTCGGGCCATTACTTTTTTGTTCTTTGACATAGGGCTTTGATATTTGGCATGTGAATGTATAACCACAAGACGATGTGTCACGTACCAGAATAACCCTCGTATGACCTTGACCTTTGACCTAAAGGTTAAATTTATGCTAATTTTACATGGAAAGTGTGTCTGTGCCATAACTTTTTTGTTCTTTGACATAGGGCTATAATATTTGACATGTGAATGTATCACCATGAGACGATGTGTTGCATACCAGAATGACCTTCATATGACCTTGACCTTTTACCTCAAGGTCAAATTAATGCTAATTTTACATCCAAAGTGTTCTGGGCCATTACTTTTTTTGTTCTTTGACAAAGGGCTTTGATATTTGGCATGTGGATGTATCACCATGAGACAATGTGTCGCGTACCAGAATGAACTTCATATGACCTTAACCTCAAGATCAAATTAATGCTCATTTTACATCCAAAGTGTTCCGGGCCATAACTTTTTTGTTCTTTGACATAGGGCTTTTATATTTGGCATGTGGATGTATCACCATAGGACGATGTGGTGTGAACCTGAATGACCTTCCTATGACCTTGACCTAAAGGTTGAATTAATGCTAATTTTACATGGAAAGTGTGTCTATGTCATAACTTTTTTGTTCTTTGACATAGGTCTATAATATTTGACATGTGCATGTATCACCATGAGATGAACGGTCGCCTACCAGAATGACCTTCAAATGACCTTGACCTTTTAATGCTATTTTTACACGTTAAACATGTCTGGGCCATATATATTTTAATCCTTTAAACAAAAAGCTTTGATTTTTGACATGATAATGTGTCATCATGGGAACAATGTGTCACTAACGTTAATGACCTTGACCTGTGACTACAATGTCAAATAAATGCTAATTTGGCATGCAAAGCTTTCCAGGCCATAACTTTTTTATCCTTTGACATTGGGCTTTAGAATGTAGATGTATAATTATTAAACAATTTGTTCTACAATGTATGTCATTGTGACTTTGACCTTTTGACCTCAAGGTTGAACTTGTGTTATTTAAGGAAGGGGGGACATCAGTTTTAGTGTGCTAAAACAGTTTTTCCTAGTTATAAACTGATTTCCAAAAATCTTCTCTGAAACCACTGAAGGGATTGTTTTGCAACTTTGTATACTTGAATGTTTGTGAAATTTATTCCAACTTTGGCATAAGAGATCAGGTGAGCGATTCAGGCTCCTGGGAGCCTCTAGTTTCACATAGTGAACATGAATGCAAAATTTTTGTCAAAGTTTTCTCATCAACTACATGACATAGAGGTCTGATATTTTGCATATAGCTTTCTCCTATAGTACCATATAGTTTATACTAATTTCATGCTCCTAGGTCAACTACTTCCTGTTTACCGAATACATAGGTTTTTACACATATTGAACATACATTCAAAATGTCCGTCACAGTTTTCTTTGCAACTACATGACATAGAGGTCCGATATTTTGCATAAAGCTCTCTCCTATAGTACCATAAGGTTAATACTGATTTCATGCTCCTAGGTCAACTACTTCCTGTTTACTGAATACTTTGATTTTTGCACATAGTGAACATGAATGCAAAATTATTGTCAAAGATTTCTCATCATCTACAAGAGATAGAGGTCTGATATTTTGCATTTAGCTTTATCCTATAGTCCCATATGGTGTATAGCGATTTTATGTTCCTAGGTCAACTATTTCCTGTTTACCGAGTATTTAAACTTGTATGCATGGCATAGTTTGGGGAGTGGGGGTATCACTAGTGAGTATTAGCTCACAGATTTACTTGTTTTACATCATTTGGCCACATTTGTTCTTTTTATACTGATATGCATGAAGTTTGTTTTTCTACTTTTCAAATCATTTGATTGTTTTTCCACTGATTAGAATTCTAGGTCATTCATTGATATTGCATTGCTGGCATACCTCATTTATATACATCACCTTTCATTATTTTTCTTATCATGACTAGAATATTACCCGGTAAGTCTACAACTATTATTAAGAATCAATCAATCAAAATTAAATTAAAAACCAACAAAAAAAAACAGTTCAAATATTTAAAAGTTTATATATGGTTTAGGTAAATATATATACTTTTACATTTGTAGCAATGATGAGAAAGATAATGGTAAGATAGCTAAACTACTGACCAATGCGGACCGGCTTCATTCCCAGCTTCCAAATTACAGCTATGTCTTAAATCTCTACAAAACCATGGATAAAGCTATAGTACAAACAATGCAGGACAATGTCTTCAAAACTCTCAGGAGCAACTTGGCCAATGCTTCAAAAAGGTGTGGTTACACTGTGGGGAAGTTGGTTGCTGTTCAAAGCATGAACTCTCTCATTTTGACAGTAAATGATAAACTTGATCCAAAAGGTCTGATCAGAAAGAAAATGATTCCTGTCCCTTCTGATTTGTTGTTTGTCTGCGACACAGAAACAAGACTCAATTCATTTAAAAAGATGCCTTCCAAGATACAAGTTGAAGAGGAGAGGGTTAAAGTTTTGAATTACATTAAGGAACAGTTTCAACAGGCTTTCTCCTTGGATGTTAAACCATCCGATTCCATGTTTGTCTCTGAGGAGATGTCATGTGTTAAACTAGTCACTGCCAATCTTAAGCAAATGTGTCAAAACAGTAAATCCAACCAAGTGCTTTGCGTTCTACCTGTTGATTTGAATGTTGTCAGTTATTCACCGTACTGCAAGAAACTTTTAGGACATTATACGTTACAAGTCAAACAGGGCGAACAGTTTATTGCTGTCGTCAGTCTTAACAACACTATATCTAGCATTGATGATCTCATCAGTAGCATTGTTGTCGAGGAACAGAATCTCACATTTTTGGCAGCGCACAATCCTGAGGAAGCACCAGTGTCATGTGTTGTTATTTCTAATGTGCCATATACAGGTAAAGTATTGTATGCACAAAAAAATACAGTATTTACATTAAGATGTATTTTAAAATGCTTAAAAAGTGGTTCCGTTCAAATATGTATGGGTAAATTCTCTTTCTTAAAACATGTTTGTAAAACATTTACTTTAGCATAAACAACTTTTGTGAAATAAAAGTCATATTGAATCATCATTCCATCTTTCCATCACAATTGAAGATAGAGGATATGAAATGTAACGTGAAATAAGTGTATGTGAAAAAAAACACTATAAATCGGCAACATTTTACCCACTATAGAAAAGATCGCCAGGGAGTTTTATTAATGTACTGATATTTTAGACATAGGTTTACATGCATTGATATTAACATTGCTCAAGTAAAAATGAATAATAGATTGATAATAGAACTATGAAATTTGTTAAACAATCCTGAATGGTCTGTTATTTTTTTTTTTTGTAATAAAAAGAAAAAAAGATAGTTGATTGCTAGAAATTAAAGTGACAGAAAAAAAGGAATATACGGAAAATCTCAACGAAGTTTTAAATATTGGACTAGTGATCACCTTGGATTGATGGTTAAAATGAGATTTAATGCAGAATGAGTTATAATTCCATTTTTCCAGGTGTCAAGATGGTTGCTAAGGTTGTTGCACCAGAAGTCAATGATGCCAGTTGTACCCCAAGGCAGCTCCTACCACCCATTAGATACACCAAAGAGGTCACTCAAGTCATAAGGTCATCGCCAAGGAAACAGCCAAACAATTGAATCATTCCCATTGGAATTTTTGAATTTCATAATGTTTTTATTGAGATGGTGCTTTAGTTTTAACATAGACCTGTATATTAGAATATACAGGTCTATGGTTTTAACAAGAGTTGTTCAATGTTAATATATGTATACTAAACAACACAAGAAATGCATCTTGTGTGTTATCTCAGAGACTCTTTATTTCACAATTAAATACCATGTTTTCATTATTTTTCGTGGGGTATCAATTTTCTTGGTGTTTACCCACGAAAATTGATACTCAATGCAAGGGAAATTTAACATTGACTTGTATGCTGCAGTCTTCAAAACCATGAATTTAAGAACCTAGTAACTGATCTTTTTTCATCGAAGCATGAAAATTGGTACCCTTGAAAATAAATGAATCCACAGTACAATTAAAAAATTATGTAGGGGTTCAATTTTCACGGTTTCCTAATAAAAGACATTTACATTGGATATTCCATGGTTTTTATATGGTGCTTAAAAGGAATTGACATAAAATATACACTTTGTTTGATTCTTATTTTCATCATTGACTGCCGATCTAAAAAACCACAAAAATTGGTATCCCATGAATAGTAATGAAACCACAGTAGTTTATTCTGAAAAATTTGAATCAAGTTGCAACAAAAAACTAAACAATTTTAGAAATATCAACAGCTGTCAGCATTACATGGCGTTAAAAGATTTCACCATTTATTGTTTAACATGAGGTCCTCTTAACATAAATGTTGATGAATTTTTCATTTTGGGGGGGGGGGGGGGGTAAATACCTTTTGAAAATAAAAGTAAAAAGATTTTCGTAAATTTTCAGAGATTTTGTTATGGACACTTCAACTTCAATGCCTAAATCTTAGTCCATTCTGACATCTAAAAAGATATTTTCTATGTAGATTTTTTTTAAAGAATGGATGTGGTGTGATTCTTGTGTTGTTGAGTATGATTGTTTTTTTTTTTAAAAAAAAAATTGTTATTTTCTTAAATTTACATGTAACTTTGAAATGTAGTTATTTTGTTAATGATTAATTTTGTTTCCTCTTAAGACTTAGAAAAAGCTTCTACAACAAAAATTACTGATTATAATGTAACTCCAAAGCAGTAGATTTGTGAACAAAATCAGAATTTTTTATAGTTTTTCTTTATTGTATATGCCAACTTTAATAGTACTATTTATATTAGAGATCAATAAGAGCTTGTCCAAGCCTCTAACCCTCTTCTGGCTATGGGTTTAAATTTTGAACATTTTTTAAAATAAGACAGCTATTGAAATACTTTTCTTGAATTATCTAAAACAGTAATCAACCCATCAAGTTGTAGAAGCTTTATTATACCCCCGCTTTATAAGTGGCAGGTTTATAGTGTTGGTAAGTCTCCTTGTTATACATGTACAGTTAATGTATTGCCCTTTATTGTATATTTTTAAGCATTTTGTTTATGACTTTGAAAAAAATATTTGGTGAAATTCAAGGCAGCATTCATCCGATCAGCTACTCATGAAAATAAGCAAGTCTTATTATAAATTTTGATTTTAGATTCTATCTGTCCAAATAAAGATTTTGATCATTAACATGGCAGAATGCCAAATTTTATATTTTTATACAATTAAATGCATTCTTTTTTTTTACAACACTCCTAATACTCAGAAACCTTCATTGGAAATCCCCATGGGAATCCAGTTAGACAACATTTGTTTATGTATGTAACATTTATTACAAAAATCTATTATCAAAATTTGGGCATTACCTTGTACTTGTATATATTGTTTATAAGATAAAGTTGAAATATGTGTAAGAAATGCATGTAGGCTTGTAGCATGAATGTCAGATGAGCATTTTTCTAATTTTAATTTGGGGGGGGGGGGGTTCTGGTCTATGAAGGCAAGATATTTTGGAATAGTTTTCATTGCGATATGTGATACCCTGAGTTTTGATGTCAGCATCCCCAAACACTAACAGAAGAATTGTTACAGTCCATTCATGTTTACTGACAAGTGACACATTTGTATGGTAGGTGTTCCTGATGATGCATGCTCCGATGCTGTCTTGTGACCTACACTTTCAGCATGGATGACCACTTACAGAAAAATGGTTTAAAGTCCATACCAGCTATAAGTTTCACATCAACCATATTGGCATGGTAGGTGCACCTAGTGATTGTTAGCATAATGCATGCTTGGTATTCAGGCTGTAACCTATATTTTCTGCATGGAAGACCAAGTATGGTTCAAGTCCATTCCTGACAAGTGCCACATCATCCATATTAGTATGATAGGTGTACCTAGAAATGCTAAGGACAATGCATGCTTTGATTACTGACCTTCTTTTTCCAAATGGATGACATCTTACACATGTTACAAAAGAATAGAATAAATCAAATCCAATTTACTTACAAGTGCTGGATGAACCAAATTTGAATAGTTAAAGTCAATGCCAACTTTATGAATACTGTGTAAAAAGGTGAGCTCTGTAGATAGATAATACAGGTTTTTTGGGGTTTTTTTTGTAAAAAAATTAATATTTCATTACAACCATGAGAAGTATTATTCTAATCATGTTATAATTGTTTCACAGGTGTACTCATTTGTAATCTCATGTAAAATTGTCTTTTTTCATCCTTCACTGACTAAATACTAGTCCTGTTGTGTCAAGTTTCCATTATTTTTATCCAAGTGACAACAACTGTACATGAGAATGATTTTAAATTTAGTAGAATGATTCAGTATGACAAACTGTATGTCCTTAACAACTTTCAGAACTGTTGAACTTCTACATCCTGTTTGTGGCCCTATACACAGGGGTATCTCTATCCTATAAACACATTCATCCTTTATTAATCTATACCTCAAGTAATTTAATACATGTACTTTGAAAGTATAGATTTTTTAGCGTTACCATATTTTGTGGTTTTTGTCAGTCAAGCAAGCCACAAAACTAGATATCCAAATTATTCAAAATTTCCTTGCTTTTCAGTTAAGACTTTGAATTCATGAATCCATGAATTGGCAATTTATTCCAAATCCAAGAAAAGGGATCCATAATAATTAAAGAATTTTCACAGCATATTTATTAAGACCAACAAAAATTTTCAATATGCCTTGAGAAGTGTTAATCTAATGTGTTTCATGGCATCTCACCTTGACCTTCATTTTCTTTCATGGTTCATTGGATGAATTTTTATGGACTGCCAACAAAAGTTGTCTGTCATATATTTTAAAGCTCATGTATACCATTGCAGTTTAGCTGATATCTATAAAATGTTAGACAGATCCACATGTAATTTTTGTTTATGCTCAACACATATCAAAAGTCTCCAGTCTGTGTGTCCATCTCTCACATCTCAGGTTTCACTCATATTAAAACCCTGAGAAAAAGTAGGGTGCATCTTTTGTTTGGACTAACTTTTTCAAGCAATTAGGAAATTTGTTTCCCTACAAATAAAATTTACATAAGTTTGTTAATACAATGAATTGATAAATCCATAAATATGCATTTTATAATGTTATGGAAATCAACATTCATTAATTAACATTCTTTCACTGTATTTGAAAAGAGTAAAGGACATGGTAGGGTAAGAGCCATATTTTGCCTCCTATTTTACGAAAAAAATAAATCTATATAAATTTTGTGCATTTTAATAATTTACTTAAAAATGGAGTAAGATGGTTCAAATTTATGGTATGCTTTCAATTTCCAATAATCTTTTCGGTTTTCAGCTCACCTGGACCGAAGGTTCATGTGAGCTATTGCCATCACTTGGCGTCCGTCGTCGTTAACTTTTCTTTGAAAATCTTCTCCTCCAAAAGGACTGAAGGGATTGCTTTGAAACTTTGCACACTTCATCTATGGGATGTCCTCTACCAAGATTGCACAAATGATGACTGCCGTCCAAACAACATGGCTACCGTTACTAAAAATAGACCAGGGGGGTCAGACTACTGTTTTTGGCTTCTAAATCAAAAAGTATAAGAGATAGATGAAATCTGATGCCACGTTACTGCTTAAGCATCAAAAGCTCTACAAAAGTCTCCATTGAGTTGAAGTTGTCAGATGACCCCTTATAGGAATTACGGCCCCTTAAAGGTGAAAAATAGCATTTTTTCATGTTTTTGGCTTATAGAATGAAAAGTATGACAGATAGAGAAAAGTTGTTGCTTGCTTAAATGTTCAGCTCATTTAGCCCTTCAAAAGTCTCCATAGGGTCCAAGTTGTCAGATGACTCCTTAAAAGGGTTACAGCCCCTAAAATAACGTTTTTTTCATATTTTTGGCCTATAGTATGAAAACTATAGCAGATAGAGAGAAGCTGTTGCTTGCTTAAATGTTCAGCTTATTTAGCTCTACAAAAGTCTCCATAGGGTCGGAGTTGTCAGATGTCCCCTTATAGGGGTTTCGGCCCCTAAAATAACATTCTTTCATGTTTTTGGCCTATGGAATGAAAACTATAGCAGATAGAGAGAAGCTGTTGCTTGCTTAAATGTTCAGCTCATTTAGCTCTAGAAAAGTTTTTATAGGGTCAACATCAAGACCAGGTGAGCGATTCAGGCTCCTGGGAGCCTCTTGTTTAATTTTATTGAGACCTAAAACAGAGGAAAATCGAGAAAAATTATGATTTTTTGAGCTTATATTGTTATTTTTAAAGGCCTCCGCCTACGTGACCCAAAGATTTCTTAAGTGATTTAGACTTAAATTCAAGTCACTTTTAAAGTTAATTTATAAAATGTGTGGGTCAAGAAGGCGGAGGCATCTAAAAATTGAAAAAAATGACCCAAAATTCATCAATTTTCCGCAAATTTGACAAGAATCTTACATATTTGGTTTGTTTTGACATCCCATTTTTCATCAATGTCAAATAGTACGCTTAAAAAAATATAAGAACAAGTTGGCTCATTCACTTGAACTTCTAAATATCATAAGAAATCTTTTCAAAATCAATTTTGTAATTTTGAATCGTAGAGGGGGGCAAATATAGGCCTTAGTGCACCTTGTCCTTTGTCAATGGATACGGTTTTTGGTAGTCAAGTGTTCTACATTTTCTTGTAAGACAAAATATACAGGTACATGCATTTCATTTGCATTTGTTTAATTTCTCATAGTTTAATTTTTATAGATTTTTTTCTTCTTTGTATTAAAGAATATATTCCAAAAAGGAATAAATTATCAGAATTGTTATTGTATTTTTTAAATTGCTGTTAGATAAGACACTCGGGCCTGGAGATACCACAGCAATCAAGGACAGAAATGCCCAGATCCCTTACATATCTCATTAAATGAGGATCCTACTGGTAGAGGAGGTATTTAATGGGTCTCTACAATACAATAAATATTGATATGCCCATTACTTTTGCATTCCTAGGTCTCCTGAATTCCAACCAGAACCTCCATGCAGTGGGAGACATGAAATAGCTGTAACTGGAGCAACTAACTCTGGTGGTGGTGTGTCATGGGCTGGACAACCCATGGCACATAGTGTGTCTTTTTTTAAAGTTGCTGCAGAGGCTTCTAGCCTATAGTGACGACTGATTGATTGCATTCTGTGTATTTGGATATTTAGAACCAAGTGGGACACCCAAAAAACAGCTGGGTTGATTTGTCAGCAAACCAAACACCGTACAATCTTTGTCAGTTTTGAATTTTGAATACAAAGGACCATGGGTAAAGTAGCAGTGTGTGCTCATTACTCATTGTCCTGTCTTAAAAAACTCATTTGACCATTAGAAGCATTTGGTATTGTCAACTGAAAATGTTCTATCTGGTAACAAGAGTTCTACTTACTTGCCATGTTTTGCTAGAAAACAGTGGGCAGACCATTGCAGAATTGGTCAGTGTATTGCAGTCAATTCAGATATTTATGTCTGCCCCTCATTTACTTTCCTTAGGCCAACTTAATTATAAACTGAATGTCACTATTTAAGATCATCGGTCTTAACCTTCTTTCCCTAGGCCAACATCACCTGTCTTAACTGTTTTCTCTGATACTATTTATCGCAGAGTCTCCTGGAATAGTATGCAGAATCAGCATTTGTCTCATATTGAAGGGTCCGAGAAGTGAAAGAGTGGCCAGAGAATGACAGAAATCTTGTTCATATGAAAAAATCCACTTGCGCCCCTAATATTAAAAACTCAAAGCTCGAGCCAATGTATAATTTTTCAAGTTAATCTTTTGTCTGTTAAATGCAATTTCTGATCAATTCCATAGAAATACAAAAAAGTAGTTAGAAGAATAAACTTCCCAAATACCAACCAGTGATATGAAACTGACCAATTAACACGCTGGAAATATCTTTAATATACAGGTCTATGATTTAATAAACAGTTTATTGAACAATAAGCGCATTTTTTTCCCTGGTGCACTTTCAATAATCCGAGAAGCGGGTTTTGTAAAATGTGCACAATGAAAAAAATAGTTTATTTTGTAAAGCAAACAAAATATTAGTTTTTAAGACCATTATTTATTTTTTTTTTTAGTTTTACGAACCATCCTATCCTATAAATTTGGCCTCGTAGTTTTTCTGCTTGACCTCAATTTTTCAGGAATTTTATTTTTATTTTTTTCCTCCTACCCACCAACATTTAGGAAAAGTTCGGAAAACTAAAAATTAAAAAACAGTGACCAAAATACTTTTGAAAAAAATATAATTAATTCGACGCGAAATTTGTTAAAATTACATGTTTTTAATGAAAACATCCTAAAAATCGGTTAATTGTGAATACAGAACTATATTGTGAAGGAAAAAGGAAAAAAATCCTTAAATTTCACAAATAGTAGGTTAAATGTAATATGGAGTAGGCATTGCCTAAATGCGAGCATAGCTAAAAGGGACTACGTTATGATCATAATCAATGCAATCAAATGCACGTCCGGCGACAGGAATGTTTTTTCGAGAGGCATATCCAATTGTCCTGGTTTTTTCAAGAGAGTTATCCATCAAAAGGTAAAAAATATGATCTTTCATGATTTTTTAACGAAAGCGAAAAAATAAAGCTACCAAAAAGGCGAGTACACTTAAGTATTATAATATTGTACAACCTCACTTATTCGTATTTATAAATGTGATAACTAAATTGAAATATGAGTAATTTAAGGAATTTTAACCTTTCTGCATTTTACACCCCATAACAGTCCGAAAACCGGTGGTATTTAAACAATAGAATGAGAGCTCTTCATCGGAAAAGATAGGAAAGTCAATTCGAATGTTTATCCTGGTTGTCAAGTGAATCAAAAGTTCTTTTTAGTACAAAGTTTCTTCCAATTTTAAGTTATGCTGATAAAATAAACTTTTTTGAATTAAAAAAAGTTTTTAAAAGTAACAGATTGCATTTTAATGCATGTTATTATGTGGATATTTATGAAATGCATACGGTGCAAACTGAAATGGATCGCACAACTTTAACTTTTATATAAAAAATTGAAAAAAAATCACACTATTTGTTCAAATGTATATCTTTCCATCTGCAAATTTTCAGACATGTACTGCAAGAGGTAAAGCCAAAATAAAATTAAGAAAAAGACCTATTTTCCTAGTCCGTCTTGACAACCTTCTTTTTAAAAGTACACGATTTACCTGTTGAATTCGATTATGTCATAGAACATGTTTACCTTTTTGACCGGTATCCGTAAATTGGGATCAACAGTATGTGAATTTGCATTGTATTGGAGTAAATGTCCAATTCAATATTCAGTCATCCGTTTTAAAAATAGGAATGCCTCCCATTTATCATGTTTATAATTTATTAAAGATAGAACTTGGTTGTGTCCCTTGAAAGTTTTTCATAGTTACACATTGAATTCAAATGGATCGTTATATGATAACAGTAAAATATAATTTTCAAACTAATATCTGTCGAAAGAAAAGGTAATAACCTAACATTCCCACAAGTTTCGAAAATGTACTGCAGGTATTACGCCTTGTGTGATTTTTTAAAGGTTGAGTTGACATTTTATTTTTTTCCAACGGCCAATAAGTTTCACTCGATTTGTTAAAATATGCACTTTTGTTGACCTTATAAACAACTGTTTACGAAACAGAAAAGATTCTTAAATAACATGACATGTCCAACGTATATGATAGTAGTCAAATCCATGCGTAATAAATGAAAATTGAAGATTGTTTATATGCCGTCGCCATCGTTGTTGTCATCGTTAAAAATTTAAAAACACATTAGCTGTTTTCTGCAGGGGAGATAATTGAATACCACTAGATATTAGACTGATAAAAGACGGATATATTGTATGAAAAAGCTGTGTTTTAGTAATGAACACCAATATAATATAAAAGCATCCTGAATTTTGATGCTCACGTGTCATATCGGGCATTTTTTTTAATTTAAAAATGTGAAGCCGTCCAGGCTTTTTCGAGAAGCGTCCATGTATTTTCAAGAGAGGTCCAGGTTTTTTCATACATTACATAGACAGTTCGTGTGTGTTGTATAGCTTTCAAACTTTTAAAAATACATTTAATGTTAAATACTTTCATTTTTAAAGGTGAATTTGTTTGAAATTTATATTCATCGCTCATACCACAAACAATCCATACGTATATATGCGCGCTTGAGTCTTTATCATTTACACATGGAACTAAAACCAAATGTATAAACATAGCCTTATATATCGAATAAATTGCTTAAAGTGCAACTAAAACGGTCATAACAACTTAATCTTATTTAAAAGTGTTTATTTTTCTAAGATCAATGCAAAAAATCCGATCAAAATCCGTTGACAAATAACGGAGATATGAGTGTTTGAAGTGCAAAATTTCGCACCTTTCAAAATCTAATCAACGATATTTCCGGAAAAGAATTACATGCGAGCTAAACCGGAAGTGACGCACAAGGGGGAACCGAAATCGTTTGCTAGTATAGTAAGAATGTGTTTTTTAAAAGGGGATATTAAAGATATCCGCGATAAAATATAAATAATTTCGGTGGCATTTTTTTACATTCATATTTAAGAAATACCAGGGATTAAATAAAACTTGTTTTGGACATCCCTGGAAATACCCAACGAACACATATACATTTTCCAGTTTTTAACAATACATTTTACACCAAATAATATTTTAAAAAGGTAGGCCGTCACAAGAATAAAGTTTAGACCTTTTAAAATTTGTATAAAATGTTAAATCAAGGAATTAAAGTACTCCAATTCCTTGGTTAAATCCTATGATTTGAGCAATTATGATTGTCAGATTTCCACAAAATTGAAAGTTTTTACTGCAGCAATCAGTACACATACATGATGCAATCAAAGGAACATATCTATTTTAAACAGTTGAGTTGTCTTTATGGTCCAAAGTGTTAATTTAAATCATATATGTCTAATATGCAGGCCTATGTCGGAATTGGACGGTTTCAGGATTTAAGTCCTTATGATAATTACCTTAATTATTAACCCATGCTGAGTATGGACTACCTTTTGCGACGAACAAACAAACACAGGTGTGAAGTTAAACGAAATTAGACAACCAATATGTCACCATAGGGGGGGGGGCAATTAACAATTTGGGGACAAGTAATTTCAAACTCGAGCATCTTCTCAAATTCAGTGTTGTATTATCGTATTGAAATAGAAACATAATAAAATAAAATATAAGCCCCATTTACATGCACAAATTATACATACGTAAGTAAATATACACATGTGCAAATTTACACACGTATGTATAAGCAAATGTGCTAAGCATTTACACGAGTTTTATGCTTAGTGTGTATTTTTATAAATTAATTCAAAAGAGTTGGCTGGACCAATATGAACTATACGTATACCGGTATGTGATCTCATTACTGTCATTCTGTATACCCATAGCTTTGCTTATGAAACCCTGTCATAAATTAATGGTCTTCAAAATTTACAGTTCCTTTATTTCCCACCCCACCCCCGTTTTTCTCTCTCAGTGAGTGTAGGATCAACCAGAATTCAGTATTGTATTTTCGAAAGTGCTTATTTGAAACTGGGTAATATCCCACAAGCAAATGTTCTTAGTAGTATGACCTTATTTCAGGTAAGGCATCGACCATTTGATTTTCTGGGGGGAAGGCGGGGCCTGGGATTTGAAAAAAAATAATTCTGGTTCTGATTTTTGGCCAAATAAATTGTCTAGCCAGCTTATAGGGCGAAAAAATAATCTGGCCCTCATTTTGCGCATTAGAAAAAAAGAGATTTTCTGAACAAAATTTTCTAGCATTGAGTGTATGGGAAAAAAATTAGCTGGCCCGTGCAGCGGTCGAAAAAAAAATTCCCGGCTCGAGTGAAAATCCCTGAAAATCAAATGGTCTGTTCCTAAGGGTTCTTCATTGTCAGTCACCATGGCATAGGTGTGGGTTCAAGATTGTGGGCAATTTTTGGGGAAGGCATTCGTCACTTTCTGGGTGCATTAGCCTTATATATAATGGTGCATTGAGGTATATACTGGCCTGTTTTGTGAGTTGGTTTGATTTCCTTCTGGTTTGTGGTCGTACATTAGCCCTTTTTGCATGACATGCATGGGTCTGTTTTATGGTTGCTGTGTTCTGGGTGGGTCACGCAATTCAATTTGTTGTTTCAATTAGTTTTTGTCCTGATTATGACTGGAATATTGTTGACTGGACATAAAACAAACAACAAACAAACGAACAAACCTATAAAGACCAATGCAGCAATACAACAACTTTCTGTTCTTTATGGTGTCAAAAGATTTAAAGTGAAAGTCACATTGATGCAATTTAGATCATGCTCTAGTTATCCGGCGACTTTCTCAACATACAATTTCGAATTATATAGACTAGAATATAAAATTTAGCTTTCCGTCCGTCCGTCCTCTAAAATCCAAATCGTAGCTTTCGACTTAAGAAATTAGAAAGAAGCCTGTAGCTATTGGGTAAAAAGGTCAAAGGCCAAGGTCACAAGTTATGAAAAACTTAATTTTACTCAGAAATACTCATGTTTAAGCTTTAAATATGGTGTATAAAATATGCCAATAGTGTTGGAGGAATTAGGAGGTCCAAAGTTTAGAAAAAGTTTGATATTGTAGAGTGATATTGGTTTCTCATGCATAACTTTCAAACGCCTTGGTATAATTTCATAAAACTTACACGTCGTAGAGGTTATTATGTACGAAAGATTCATGTGGATTCTGGAGTACATAGCTTTAAGGTCAAAGTCACAAGGTCCACAGGAAGGAAAAAATCGAGCTATGCATTTGTTTGAATTGGGTTTACATGCACAAAATTTAATTAAAAAGCATATGTAAATTTACACATAAAGATTTACATCTGGTCCTGAGGTGATGTAAATTTACACCATGTGCAAATTTACATACGTATGTATTTGCATTTACATGCAGTATTTACACACATGTGTAAAATTACATACCTATGTAAAAATGCATACGTATGTAAAACTGTGCATGTAAATGGGGCTATAGAATTATATAAAATAAAATAAATAATTCCTTGAGTCCACAGTATTTGCAATAAATGGCTTCATACTGTTGGTGGGCATATAATGCTCATAGTTAGCGTCTAAAATTTTATTACGTTTACAGTAAAATAAAACATGTTAAAAACATCACGCATATCCTAGAGCATAGTCTCTTGGTGCCCTCTGCAAACAGACAAAGTAAAATTTAGAAGTTCTTCAATATATTTAATTAGTAAAAGTATCCATTTCTTTTGTTATTAAAATAACATCAGATCATCATGATAGATTTTCTCTTCTAAAACTTCTCTGGGCTGTGGTTTTGCCATATACAAAGTAAACACAAATATGTACTATGCTTATTTATTATCTTTAATTATTATAGTTGACAAACACATCACATTGTGTATTCATTTTTTTTTTTACTTAATTATCTTGTTATTCTAATGTTACTGTATAGTTCTGGTCTGTCTTTGTCAAAATTTTTATATGTAATATGCCACCAGTGGGACCAAATAAGATAAAAAAAGAATTGAATTGAATCATAATGCTTCACCTCGTAACATTTGGTACGGACGAACGAACAGGTGGATGCGCCCAAACACTAATATGCAATACGTTCGAAGATGGGCATTCACATTTCGCCCGCTTGCGGCTTATTTTTTTCATGAATTGTCCGACGAACTATTATTTGGCGTGGCCTCATCTGTCAAACTTTCCTAAAAATCCACCATTAAACTAAAAATGTGTGTATGAGTCACAGATGGCCCTCTCGTGCTTAAAATGTATCAGAGTTATGGACCTTAACCTAGAACTTAACCAAAGTCGTTCATGCTAAAAATATAGGTCACTGCGACTTACTAGAGGATGGTATTGTGCTACCCAAGACACATCTAGTGGTGTAATATCATTGACCCTCAACATCTAGTATCCAAGTTATTGACCTCAATCAAGAACTTAAGCAAAGTGTTACGAACGTATGTACGGACGGACAAGGGTAAAACTATATGGCCGATCCACATACGTGGTCGGGCCATAAAAATAGCGAGAACAGACAAACGGGTACACTTCTATGCTAGAGTATAGGAAACCATGAAATAATGTTGAATTAGTGAATGCCAAAATGCTAATCTAATCATAACTTGTGATGTCTAAGCTTCCTGTAAATTAATATGTAATACTTTTAGTGTCGGTTACACCGAAAATATCTGAAAGCCAAGGAAATTTAGAATGGACACACGTGTCTGTGCTTCTTCCTCAAAACTTCATTTCATGCAACTGTGACCGGGGAACTGGCGGGGTCACAACGGGAAACAGGAAATGATAATAAGAACGAATACACAAATAAATACAATGACTGCAGACTGCCTCTGCTTCTGAACACTGCCGACTTCCTCGACTAAACAATGACTACGGCTGACTAATAGGACACTGTGTGGCGACTCTGGATACAAACAGCAGACGGCTTTAACAATTTATTCCTTTTTAACAATGAAAACAGTTTACAAACATTAAGTGAAAATGTCAGTTATAATATTCTGGCTCACTTTAGACAATGATAAGGTCAATACGATTGACTCAAAGTCTTTAACTGAACTGAAACTAAAACTGTACTCTATACTCAACTTCGTTTTACTGCTCTTAACTGAACTTAACTTAACTCAAGAATATAAAAATGTCCCTAACATATATACCCCTAATAATTTGACAGATTAATATTACTTAATTTGAGTGAAAATACATTAATTTGACATAAAAGAATATTTAAATTTTGAACACAATAGAAATCTTAATTAAAGCAAGAAATGACATGTGACAGAGTTAATCCTATCTACTTAATTACTTATGGAATGTTGAACAAAAATACTTAATCAAAATAAAGTCCTTAAAATGCTGATAAGAAAACAATTTTATAAACAACAAAAATTCAATTAAAATAATAAAATTACAAATAAAAATTATAGAATGTCCAAAAACAAAATTGTCAATTTAAGCTCTGTCACATTTGCCTCCTCCTCCGAGAAAACTCGTCCCCGAGTTTTGTTCACCTGAAATATCCTCTTGGTTCATAGTTGTAAGGCTGGTATGTCTGATGCACATTATAGTTGTAGTTTTGGTTCTGTTGTTGCGACTTCAATCGTTGGATTTCTTGCAATGAATTGTTCAACTTAGATGAAAGTTCTTGATGTGATTCAATTAGACTGCTTTTGGAAGACTTCAGCATCTTATTTTCCAATTCAAGTATTTGTTTTTCTCTTTCGAACTCGTCATATTTCTGGTGGTAACTTTTATTCTGCTCGAGGAGAGTTGTCGAAAATGTTTTGGCAGATTTTTCCAATGACTCAATTTTAGCTTGCAATCCCTTGCACACACTACAGCTCTGCTGGACCTTCTCTGCTGATGACCGGAGCTCACGCACAGTTGATTTCAATGTTGCGTTTTCCTTTTGTAAATCCTTAATTTTCTTGTCCTTTACTGATGTTGTAGCCTGCAGTTTTTCCTTAACTGAGTTAAGCTCTGTTTTTAGTGCACTTGAAATGTCCAAAACGTTGAGAAAGGCGGTGTTTCGTAAGTTGTGAAACGGGAGACTTCTAAGGCTGTTCTTTTTCTCGAAATATGTCTGAAGACGCGCGATGTTTCTTTCCCTCTGTTTTGATGACTCCTTGGGTTTATGAATAACGGGTCTTGGCAATGTATTTTGTCTAAACCTTGTAAAACACATTCTTGCAAAGTGTCCGAACTTCCCACATTTGAAGCACTTCTGACTTGACGCTACGCATTGACCGACAAAATGAAATAGTCCGCACTTACGGCATGGTGGTCTTTGTTGTATCGCGTTGTTCTGCATTCTACATTGCCATTGCGGTCTAAAACTGTATTCCATTGTTGACTTCTGCTGTTGTAATTGTCTCTTTCTGAAGAATGAAATCAGCTCACACAGGTACTCGGAATCGTACGTCAACTAAGAAGCTGACGTGCCGCGGGTTTACTCCACCAACTTGTGACCGGGGAACTGGCGGGGTCACAACGGGAAACAGGAAATGATAATAAGAACGAATACACAAATAAATACAATGACTGCAGACTGCCTCTGCTTCTGAACACTGCCGACTTCCTCGACTAAACAATGACTACGGCTGACTAATAGGACACTGTGTGGCGACTCTGGATACAAACAGCAGACGGCTTTAACAATTTATTCCTTTTTAACAATGAAAACAGTTTACAAACATTAAGTGAAAATGTCAGTTATAATATTCTGGCTCACTTTAGACAATGATAAGGTCAATACGATTGACTCAAAGTCTTTAACTGAACTGAAACTAAAACTGTACTCTATACTCAACTTCGTTTTACTGCTCTTAACTGAACTTAACTTAACTCAAGAATATAAAAATGTCCCTAACATATATACCCCTAATAATTTGACAGATTAATATTACTTAATTTGAGTGAAAATACATTAATTTGACATAAAAGAATATTTAAATTTTGAACACAATAGAAATCTTAATTAAAGCAAGAAATGACATGTGACAGAGTTAATCCTATCTACTTAATTACTTATGGAATGTTGAACAAAAATACTTAATCAAAATAAAGTCCTTAAAATGCTGATAAGAAAACAATTTTATAAACAACAAAAATTCAATTAAAATAATAAAATTACAAATAAAAATTATAGAATGTCCAAAAACAAAATTGTCAATTTAAGCTCTGTCACACAACAGATAATCAGTATCATTTAAAAAGAATAAGCCTCGAGGAATAAGCTTCTTTTATTAAATTACGATTTTCTTTTATTACTTTTTCATCTACAATTCAACAATTATCACGATTATACTGAATAAAATTTTGGTGATTAAACATATATTTTACATGTTTTATATAACATATTTCATTTCTGGATGCATTAATTATCATTTCATTACTAATAAATTGTAAAGATAAACTACCGTTTGCTATTGTAACTAGTGTAAACAAATTTATCGGTTCCCCCTCTGACGTTGCACAATCAGTGGAATTAGTTACGCGAAAGCGGAAGTTATAAAGGTGAGATTTTAAGAAATTAACACTAAATTGTCAATATCTTTGTTATTTGTCATCGGAATCAAGTCGGGTTTTTTGCTTTGATCTTAGAAAATTAAGATCTTTAAAATAAAATAAAGTTGTTATAGGCGTTTTAGTTGCACTTTAAATTCAAATGCAATGGTTGTGTTGTGACAAGCAGAAACTGCGTACAGACCCATAACATCTAGGCGAATAGGCCCGCAGCAGCGCTAAGCTTGTCGGTAAAAGTCCACTAAAGAGCGCTCAGAAACCTGGCATCGGGGTCAGGCTGCTTTGCCCACAAAGCGACTGGGATGTGTGCCCCAGGTGGTTGAATGGGGCAGCCCTGACATCCAGAGATGCGGGGTCGTCAGGCGATAATGCGGAAAACCTGACCGCAAACCATAGTGGTGCACCGTGTTGGGAAAAATGTCACGTTCCTCGCACGTTAAAGAACCCTGCTGCAGGTCTCGGTAAGAGTAGGACCCGTAGGATCCCCATGCAGGAGGATAAATTTCCCGTCCCTATCCATCACTCCTTTTTCCAGTGGCAGTCAAAACTATCCTACCCGATTGGCCTTGTGTCCCCATTCCCTCCACTTCATCATCATTTCATGTTCATTGTATCACCATTTTCCACAGGCGTTTGGGTCCAGGATTTTATTGTATTATAAATAACGTGTATATAAAAATTTTCATCTCGTCTATATACTATTTCCAGGATTTTGTAATATAAATAACGTGGAAATATAGACGAGATGAAAATTTTTATATACACGTTATTTATAATACAATAAAATCCTGGACCCAAACGCCTGTGCCATTTTCATGTTCATCTCCCGGATATAGCCGAAATCGTGCTGCTTGGGAGTAAAGCAATAACTAACTAACTAACTAGCTAACATAATAAGTTATCCGGCTTGTTTTTTTATGCTATGTGTGTGTTTGTGTGTGCATGGAGAAATGGTATGATAATAACTCCATGGTGTTTTCAATGTGGTGGTGCAGCAACATATAGGAGTCTCGCAGCCTGCGCGTCTTGCTGTGTCACATAAACTTCCCATTGCACTTTTCCTTGCAACTACATGCAAAAGGCTTTTAAAACTTTGCATGCAGCTTCATTTTACAGTACTATCTAGTATTATGCAATATTTACCTGACAAAATCGCGCTACTTTCTGTATGCGAAATACTAATATACTAATATACTGAAGATAAGAAATAGTGGATCGTAACCCTTGGCTAGCAATTATCAAAATTTTGAAAATAATGGACTCGTATTCAAATTATCATTTTTTTTCGGGTTGGGTGGGACTGGGAGAGTAAAATTATGCATACTTTGAATGCAGCTTCACCATGTTGAACTAATTGCGTAAAATGATTTTTAGCTCATTGTTTATCTACTTCCTGCTTACCAAAAACATACATACGAAGGCGATAATAAAATTTGTCTTTCGGGGAATGCGGACATCTATTTTTTCCAAGTGTTAAGATAAGTGCTTTCTGTTTTATACTTAGGTGAAAACTAAAAACATGCTGAATTGAAATTCAATTTATTATTGAAATCAACTTATGCCTTATGTAGAGAGAAGCTCAGAGGTTTGAAAATTGCACGGATTAATCATAAGCTTACACAGTCAGGACTACTACTGAAAGAAGTGATTTTTAAAAATCACTGAAATGAGTGATAGGGAGTAAATTACCAAGAGTTATTCCTCTTTAAAGAAGCCAAAAATTACTTATTTAAGTGATTACTTCAAGGATACAAAATCACTTTGAACAGTGATTTTCTAATTATTTCATGAAATACTCAAAAGCAACTATTAAAATAAGTGTAAAAGAAACTAGTACGCTTCTAAAAATGTATACTGTTCATTTAGAGTGATTTTATTGATCCAAATAAAAATATTAGGCAGTTGAAATAAAATCACTTAGATCAGTGATTTTATGAAATTTTAAACTAAAAAATCACTAGAACAAGTGATTTTCAACTTTTTTACTCCCTGACTTTGGCCGTCGAGAACATTCAAATTTTCATCGAGAACATACCTTTTTCTTTTTAGAAAACCAAAGTTAAAAGATTAGATTTATCAGGAAAATTATAGATTCCTATGGGAAAATTCCAGATCACCATGAATTCAGCCATCAAAGATTAAGGAAAAATGTGGAAAAAATGCACTAAAATGATCATAGGTGAAAAACCTTTCCATTAATTTGTCATTTAAGTACATAAATGATGTTGTTGTCTAAGTTGGCATCAAAGGGACATATAACTTCATAGTTAGCAAAAAGGATTAATTTCAAAAACCCAAAAATCTATCATTGGTAAGAATTTCCAAAAATCACTTATTTTAGTGATTAAAAAATCACTTGTTTCAGTAGTCTCCCTGACTGTTACATGTGTTTTTCAACGACAACAAAAATTGTTGGCGCCGTAACTTCGGGATAATAAAACCTAACCAGGAGCGAAAAAGAGATAAAAAATACAACAAATGATTTTTTTTCTGCCTGGCGTGTGTTTCGTCTACTTATTACACGACTCGATTCACAGGGGAGAATCGGTATATCGGTAAAAATGAGCGTGAACAATTTTCCTATGGCGGTCAAGTATTGTGCGTGATCGCGAACAATTTTGTACCGGATCGTGAACAACGCATATTTGATTTTTTTCGTAGAAGGTCAGTCTTTTTTCATTTATAGCACGTTAAAAAAAGCAAAATTAAAAAAACAAATTATGTCTGGCAAAATGGTTTAACTTAATAAATTGAAACATGAAAGCCGTTTTACTTAAAATTGAATAGCTTTCTCAAATTTTGAAAAGGCAGATAGTATGTTGATATAAAAAGGTAAGAATTTAACACATTTTGTAAACAAAACATGTGTGTTCTGCTTCATGTTAATATTAAAATGCATGAAATATGGTGTTTTAGATTCAAATATCATTATTTCATTTACCAAGAGCTAAAAAATATATCTTCTTTCAAATGCAAGAGAGAAACTGGACATTTTATGTAGTTTTTGTTATTTTTGGGATCGCGAACAATTTGGCACTGCTTGTTTTGGATCGTGAACTATGATCGCGAACAATTTATTAGTCAATATCGAATGTTTTAGATAATGAAGAGTTTAAGCGTTTGAATAGATTGACATGTATATACATAACTTATTTTTCAGGAATGAAAAGAAAGAACAAAAATCTCAGCAGTTTGTCGTCTGTCGTCTGTCATCGTCTGTCAACAATTTTTTCAAAAATATTTGACCCTTAATCTCGAAGTATATGTCATTTCCCGACATTTACCGTATAGTGATCACCAGTTGTATCAAATGTTCAGAATGTATTTTGTTTCGTATTAAACACATGCACACTTTTAAAATGATTCCTTAAATGATTCTCTCAGATGAGTGCAGATGTTGGTTTGTCATAGGGTTTTGTTTTGTCTTCCTTTACCGGATTTGACACACTGAATTGTAAATTGGCAACACGACGGGTGTGCTATAGCAGGCAGGAACTGCTTACCCTTCCGGAGCACCCGAGTTCACTCTTGTTACGACTTGAGTTCGCGTTGTTGATTTCTGTTCGGTTGATTTTGTGTTTTGTGTTTCCTTGTGCTGTTCTTGTTTATGTTTATCGGTTCTGTCGTTGCCCTTTCGGACTTTTGACACTCGAATGCCCCATTGGTGCCTCTGCTTTAAAAAAAATAATTATCATAATATGTCATTTATGTCAAAATGTAAAATCACAGATTGGTTTGTCATAGGGTTTTGTTTTATCTTCCTTTACCGGATTTGACACACTGGATTGGAAATTGACAGCGCGGCGGGTGTGCTATAGCAGGAACCGCTTTCTCTTCCGGAGCACCCGAGTTTACTCTGTTGATTTCTGTTCGGTTGATTTTGTTTTGTGTTTTCTCGTGCTGTTCTTGTTCATGTTCACCGGGTTTGCCGTTACTCTTTCGTACTTTTGACACTCGAATGTACCATTGGTGTCTGTTTGTCCAGATATGTTATTGGGTTTTTTTATTGATGAACGATAGGAATATAAAGACGCATTTTGGACAATGAGTACCCTTAAAAAATTGCAAATTGTAGCCTTTTTAAGTAGTCTGGAACGATGCGAAACTCCTACCTTAGAGTACCAGGTGAGCAAAATTATGAAAATTACTAAAATTGCACTGTATTGGAAAGAAAAAAACATCACTTTTTCAACAAATATTGCTGCAATTCTCATTCTATATACGTACACTGAAAAAAAAATCACCATTAAAATGTCCAATTTAAAAAAAAAAAAGGATAGAAACCACTGATCAATTAGATGAAAGCTATATACAGCTATTGAGGCTTTAGGGTAGCGATTTTGGATTTTTCGAAAAAAAATGTTGCCTGTCTGAACAAGTTATATAGGAGGTTCTTGAAGTTGCACTTTTATCTTTTACATAATTTAAAACCTTGCTACTGGACAAAATTTACAGTTTTCAATGATTTTATCATGAACATACTCACAATGATACAAAAATTGTTATTCCCAGTTAAAGTTGCTTGTAACTTATTCCAGTGTTTAGTACAGCCAATTTTAACTTATAATTCTGAGATATGCTTCATGGATAGTTATATAAAGCTTTATAGAGCAAAGGGGAGAGCTGAAAAAAACAATGTATCAGTTGATACATTATCTTTTATAGACAAAACCCCAATAGAAAAATTAAATACAAGTTTTATAAAAAGCACGCTGGGAACTAAAAGAAGCTCTACTAATCTGATAAATAGATATGAACTAAATATTCTCCCAATAGAATGTGTTATAAAAACACAAACGCTGAACTATCTATCTAGATTGAATAATGTTGATCTTAATCCACTATTAAATAAAGCTTATATATTATCTAGAAATCTTCATGAAAATGGTACCTATTCATGGTATTCATATGCCCATAGCATCACTAAAGAAATAAACTTAGATATGAAATATTTTAATGAATGTGAAACAAAAAAAGCAGCACAAATATTAAAACCTAAAATAAAATCAAGCGTAACATGTTATTATAGAACTTTAATAGATAATAAAATAAATGACTTAAATGAAATAAATAAAAATTATTTGTATAAATATATAAAAACCCAAGAAAATAAGATTCCATTTTATTTAACTCATCCAAACAAGTTAGTTAGAAAACTAATAACAAAATTCAGAGTAAGTGATCATGAACTACTAATAGAAACTGGAAGATACAAAAACATTCCAAGAGATAAGAGACTGTGTACCACATGCAACATATTGGATGATGAAGAGCACTTCTTCTTTAATTGTAAACTTAATGATAATAATAGAGAACAACTATTTACCTTTTATAAAATAAATCCATTTTGTAATACTTTAAATAGAACACAAATAATTAGTAAAATATTAAACCCGTCAACTCCTGAGGAAATTAAAACAGTCGTTTCTTTTTTGCAACAGTCATTAGAACTGAGGAGAGGAGACTAGCAAACTGTTTTATTTTATTAAGGTTTATATGTTATAATGTTTGTATGTGTAATGTTATATATGTATTGTACTACGACCCAAATGGGTTAAAGTTTTCAAATAAAGTTTATTATAATCATGAATTAAATATTAAAATTATCATTAAATCGAAGGTTTAATTAAAAATATATATTATATTTAATGTGGTCACGCTGTCCTGTTCACGATCGAATTTTGCAGGTACCTAATTGTTCGCGATCATAAAAGGCAAATTCTGAATCGTTTTTACACTTTTTCCCCCTATATATTCCATTTAAGTTAAATAAATGGAATATTTTATATATAGAGACATTTTCAATGCTAAATATCAAAATATTTTTCAGTTTTTTTTAACATATTTAAAGTTTTATTTGAAATAAATTGTTCTTTTAATTCAACTATCATGTAAAAAAACGTCGGGTAGGATAGCGCCTTTACGTTTTTAGGAAAAATGGAATTTCCAAAGCAAAATGTTAAAATGTATTTCAGTAAAGAAAACATAGTTATTTTGCCAGACGCTTTTAGTTTTTTGAATGACGTTTGTAATTTCTTAATTTTTAGTAAATTCTACAAAATCACGCCAATATGAGTTGTTCACGATCCGGTATAAAATTGTTCGCGATCATGCACAATACTTGACCGCCATAGGAAAATTGTTCACGCTCATTTTTACCGATATACCGATTCTCCCCTGTGCGATTGGCCTGCTTTAGGTATTTCTTAAGCCCCGTTTACACGATCAAAGTTTTTCATCAAACATCTTTGTCCAAGTTTTTGATAAAAAAGTTGGACAAAGAAAACTTTGTCAAAGTTGGTGTTTACACGATCAAACTTTTTTGATGGTTTTCTGCTATTTATAGTGGCTTCAGTGTGGGACTTTAGTAGTATGTGAGTGCATAATCATTTTATATGCCGTTTCTTCTATATAAGGATGTGCAGAAATAGCATCAGACCAACACGGCCTGCATGGTTGCTCAAACACCTTGATTTAGGAATTAGAAATTTGAAAATGCCAATGAATACTAGCACAGTTACAAAAGCTACGTGAGAATGATTAAACATTTTTAAAGAAATTGACCAGAAAAATAAGAGAGTAAATATAAATTTTCTTTGAATCCATCAAGTTATCAATAATATCATTTGACCATTGAAATGTTGTTACTGTTGTTACTTTCTTTTCTGCCATTTTGCCATGTGCTTTTGTTTACAAAATATTCTGATAAGTTCAATAACATATTCTGATTGGTCAATTCCCGTCAAAGTCCATCCAAGTTTTCAGAAAAATAGGATGAGGTTCTATTCTGTCAAAGTCCGTCAAAGTCCTTCAAATTTCTTTGTCAAAGTTTTTGATGCAGGTTTACATGGTCAAAAAAGTTTGTCAAAGAAAACTTGGACAAAGTTTTTGATGGAAAACTTTGATTGTGTAAACGGGGCTTTAGCTTCTTTCACATTTATTACATACGTGCAAAAATGCACAAGAATATGAAATTCATTTTAGATTTTCTTTATCGATTTAAACATAAATAATAGTTTTAAAGACGCGAATTGCCATAAAAATTATAAATGGTTTGAATGCACCAGTCAATTCCTCTTCTTTAAGCATTTCTTTTTTTCCTCCATACACCTATAATGATAGTTTCATCGACAACCGAACTAGATCTAAAATATGATTGTAATTTACCTTTCAAATTATTGCACCCTATAAACAGAAACATTTTTTCTTTAGGGGGACTAGTAATTGTTCAAAGCTAATTGAGAAAGTAGCACGTGTATTTTTATACCCCCACTCGTAAGAGATGGGGCTATATTGCAATCACCTTGTCCGTCCGTCCGTCCGTCCGTCTGTCCGTCTGTCCGTCCGGTTCAATTTCTCTGCTTCTACTGGATGGATTGGTTTCAAATTTGGTACACAGCTTCAGCATGATGAGTTATACTATGCCTACCCTTTCCAGGTCAGTCCATCATCTACTTCCTGTTTTCCAAGCCGACTTAGACTTTTTTAGGGGAAAAAAAAATTGAAATGCGAAATTTTTCGAAACAGATTTCTCGGCTTCTACTGGATGGATTGGTTTCAAATTTGGTACACAGCTTCAGCATGATGAGTTATACCGTGCCTCCCCTTTCCAGGTCAGTCCATCATCTACTTCCTGTTTTCCAAGCCGACTTAGACTTTTTTAGGTGAAAAAAAATTTGAAATGCGAAATCTTTCGTAACAGATTTCTCGGCTTCTACTGGATGGATTGGTTTTAAATTTGGTACACAGCAACAGCATGATGAGTTATACCGTGCCTCCCCTTTCCAGGTCAGTCCATTATCTACTTCCTGTTTTTCGAGCCGACTTAGACTTTTAAGGGTAAAAAAATTGAAAAGTGAAATTTTTCGTAACAGATTTCCCGGCTTCTACTGGATTGATTGGTTTCAAATTTGGTACACAGCTTCAGCATGATTAGTTATACCGTGCCTCCCCTTTCCAGGTCAGTCCATCATCTACTTCCTGTTTTCCGAGCTGACTTAGACTTTTTATGGGTCAAAAATAGACAATTTTTCGTAACAGATTTTTCGGCTTCTAGAGAAGGGATTGATTTCAAATTTGGTATACAGCTTTAGCATGATGAGTTGTAACGTGCCTCCCCTTTCCAGGTCAGTCGGTCATCTACTTCCTGTTTTCTGAATTACCGAGTGGGGGTATGCTTAGCACGACTTAGTGCAACCCCTTGTTAATTAAACAATTGTCGTCAAAATACTACATGTAATATTTGATGTCTTGCATGTAACACATAGAACACATGTTAGGTCAATGGGAGGGATGATAGTTTTCATTGAAAACACATAGTTTCTGCAAAATCCAGTTCCTCTCTGTATTCAAAATTTTGAAAAAAACAGGACTCCTCTCGAAAAAACCGGACAAGTTGTTGTGCCTCTCGAAAAAACAAATGAAATTTTAAAAATCATGAACTTATGCTAGTTTATGATTTTTTGGGGGTAGAATTGTAATAAGTCGAACTTTATGAGTACTAATAAACCTCTTTTTTTATTTGTTTCAACTTCAGCTAACAATAAACGTCCTTTTTTGTAAACGAACAGGTGAAAAAACCTGGACCTCTCTCGAAAAAACAGGACAATGCCTCTCGAAAAAACATCCTGTCGCCGGACACGGGACCTACCGTGAAATGGTGCATTTAAAGTCTTGTTTGTTTTTGTACCCTTGTCTTACCAAAAAGTGTGAATGAGTGGACATAAATTATTTTTGTGTTGGATCTACTCCGGGCATCTACTCAAGTTAGATTTTCAGAATCAAAGGCATACGAACAATGTAGTGCACGACCTTTGGTTCATTTTAATTACACAAAATTCATAAGTTTATTTGGTAAACAAGTTTTTCCATTTCTAACACCTTTTTCATATATATTTTTTATTCATATTTTGTTCTAAATGTCGACATTCAGGGCTATCGCTATCATTTAGTTTCCAATATTTCCATTTGCTTATTTTGGCCGGCGAGATGGTATGGGGCGATTAAGCTTCGTACGTGCATATAACCAAGACAAAACGAGTAGCTTATGTGTATTAATTATTTTAAGAATATTATTTTCTGGTAAAAAGCGCAATTTATTATTTTTTTAAGCATTATTTCTTTTCTTATAAATTATTTTAGCATTCACTCCGGTCCTGTAAAAATAATAACCCTTTCCGGACCATAAAAAATCTAAATCAGCATTAGCAAATTTCTCGCGGAAACAAATACCGTAGAGCTCTGCGCTTTCGAGCTATGCTCGCTATAAGATAGAAAAGGTCATCTGTACCTGCGTCGCCGAAGGCGAAAGCAGGTTTGGTAGTCGGGTCACTCCGTCCGTCCGTCCGTCGGCTTTTTTATTTGTTTCCACAATAACTTATGTTCTGGTCGACCAAAGGCCATGAAACTTTACAGTTATGTTACTTACTACAAAAGGAAGGGATGGGCTGATTTTGGGGTCCCCTCTTTTTTTTCCATTTAGAAATAAGGGGCCCAAAAAGGGTTTATTATATATCAGTAACCCCATATGAATAGTAGATACTGTTTGATGGTAGATTCGCATATATTTGACATGTGTATGAGTGAAAATGAGAAATGTAACAGAAAAAATGAAAAAAATAATCGGTTTTGAAAAAAAAGGGGGATGGGGCACCGTAAGGGTTATCCTGTATACAAGTGCCTATGCAAAAACTGGCATTCAGTCTGTCTGTCATCTGAAATTTTCTACTCCCGTCGTATTTGAAACGAGTGAACTCGGTTTCTCCGGAGTAGTTCAGCATTTAATTTCTGCTTGTTGAAACACATCCGTTTTTGGTATGAGTGAGCGATGGATAATGTTACAGGTCTTATTGGAATACAGGGGGATCCGGAATCCTCCTAGGGCAAATTGGAATTCCAATTTCTCCTATGACAAATTTGAATTCTGATTTGCCCTGGATTTAAACCCGTGTAAATCAGAATTCCAATTTGTCCTAGGAGAAATTGAGATATCCAGATGTGTCCTAGGACGATTCTAGATCCTCCTGATTTTTCAGTGGGATCCAGAATTACACAAGATATTTGTGTTGGGGGGATTCTGGATCTTACTGGTATTTTAGATGCATTTACTAAGATCATTTTTATGGCAACAATTAAAACACAAATGAAAATAATAAAACATAATACACGTATTATTAATTATAATAAATTTATAGATATTGCATAAATTATAATATTTATTTATGTATTTGATATTTTATACATTGTATAGATTATTTAAAATTGAAGTTACAAAAGAATTTATATAAAGTCATGTTTCGATCCAGATACAATATTTTTCCAGGGCTTTTTTATAAAGTTTTGAATATAATTCTTAAACAGTTGAACTATTTTCATTTATGCGTAATACTTGATCTCAATATACCACTTCAAATCTCCATCTTTATTTTTTTTTAATTTAAAGCAAAAACAAACAAAGAAAAACACGCATGAACATAATTTTATTTTTCTACATTGATGACATGCTGGTTTTCGTTTTATCCATGGCACTAAGTTTTTTCCCTGGTAAATAAGATTAATAATATAAAAAAAAAGCCTTGCATTAAAAATTATAAAAAAGCTTACGTTTTAAAATCTTTTTGTTTCATAATATGTATAATTATCAAATTATTTTTATTTTATTGTGTACCAATATTAAAGGAGGATCCAGAATCGTCCTAGGGCAAATCTGGATATCTCAATTTTTCCTAGGACAAATTGGAATTCCGATATACACTGGATTAAACCCAGGGCAAATCAAAATTCCAATTTGTCCTAGGAGAAATTAGAATTCCAATTTGTCCTAGAGGATTCCGGATCGCCCTGGATTCCAATTTGCCCTGTAACATATTTATCGTGACTATTGAAATTGTAGAAGGTATGCACGTCGACAGTCCTTTGTGTCTAGACTGCTTGGTGAATAAAGTAGTATACTCAACAAGTAATTGTTAACAATAATTAAGTGCCAATGATATTACGATGCCTCCGACTCCACCAAACCGTATAAATATTTGCCTATAGGGAAGTTAGGCAAGATTTTAAGTAGTTCGAAAATTTTCTTTCTACTGACATTTAAAACATTTATTAGAATATACAGGTCTAAACTATAATGACCACACGTTTAAACTTTGAAACCACAGTGAAGCAAAATGACAGAACATCATATAATTCTTTAAAAAATCTACACAAAAGATTGACATGGCTTCTGAAATTCGAAGAAAATAGCATGTATGTATTCATAAACAAGTCAAAGAACAGCTGATAAAAACAAAGACATTTGTACATGTATTTAAGTCACAATTAACAATCATGCTATTGCCCTTTTTTATACCTCAACATTTAATCAAGTTGTCTTCCAACAATTATACCGGGAATCTGACCGCTGTTTTCGTTTGTTCCGTTTAAAGAGGAAACTCCAAAGGTGAAGGACACAGAAAGGTCATCCTCTATAATGTGGGTCATATAGTTTCTCCCAGTAAATGTTTTAGGTCCTTTCATTGTCAATTGTATGGTATAACGTACATTTTTCGTAAACTTCACAGGTTCAATGAACATGATGTCGTACATTTCCTGACCTTCTTTTGAGGTCAAGGTCGTGGTCGTTGAGGTCAGCACTGTAAAGAATTGAATGATTTTGACAGTTATGTCGTGAAACCCTTTATATGTCTTTGAACCAAAAACGATAATGCCCAGTAAGAGTCCGTCAAAGTCGGTTGAGAATTCAATGGAGTCAACCGACCCGTCTTGTGTCCAACCGGCCTGACCGTCGTTCACCCCACATCGGTAGAACTTGATTGGATTCGGTAACCGGAGTTTTACAGTAAAATCATTGATATGAACACCATCATACGATTGGTAAATTCGGATAATTTCATCAGGAGTTAAGATGCGTCGAGTTGACACATTGGTTGTAAAATATCGTCGGTCCATGATTGGAAATCGGACATATTTGATCAAACTCCCAAGCATGTCTCGAACATTTTCATCTGTTGCTTCCAATTCCTTTTCTTCACATTTGTCTTGTGCCCATTTGACGACCTGCTGGAACACGAAATCCTCCTTACATTTTAGGTTGTCCGACTCTATTACAAGTTTTAAACAATCAGATGACAAAAAAGAAAGACTTTCGGAGACCATGCAGACTTTTCCATGTTTGTGAATGTATTGCAACGATTTTTCTTTCAGTTCATCTAGATTGAAATCGCTAGCAGTTTGAAGGACTACACATGCGTGTTCGTGGTCCAACAATGACGTCAAAAATTTACTACACTCCTCCTTGACTGCTTGTAACATATATTTTTCTGCCCCATATAATAAACCTTTCACATTTGACGTGTTAACTTCTATCTCATCCGTGTACATTGACCTACAAAAACATGATGTTTTATATTTTCATTAACATTTCCTCATAAATCCATAACTAGATGAGTTTCTATTTTCATCTTATACTAGATATATCACAGCGCATTTAAGGCAGAATATGACTGTATTCTGTCATAAAACTCTCCGTCAACTAGATGCGAAACATGACCCCTCAAGATCAATTGAATAGTATATGTGAAAGTTATAGATATTTGTGATATATTGGTATGTGCCGAAATTTCTTAGGGACGATAGGGGCGAAATCCTGGGACGAAAGTTTCGACGCAAAAGTTCTGGGGCAAGCCAGGGTCACAGCTTCAAATTTTTTATCTGAAAACGATTGCCATATTACATTCCAACGAAATATTGCCGTGCCAACTGTGTGTTTGGTATACAAATAATATGATTAGCATAAATTGAAAGCAGGTAGGCTCGGACTCGCTTATTTGAACAATGAATCCTCATTTTTTTTAAAAATATATATGCAACAGATCAAGCGCGGCAATATTCTGTTAAAATATGATATGGCAATCGTTTTTAGATAAAAATTTTGAAGCTGCGACCCCGGCTTGCCCCAGAACTATTGAGTCGAAACTTTCGTCCCATGATTTCGCCCCTTTTGTCCCTAAAATACTTCGGCCCATAATAATATTACACGGATACCCATAACATACAAATTAATTACGTGATTGATTTTGATGGGCTATATTTCACTTCTGGTTGACGGAATGAGTTTTTTTGGCCGAATACATCCGTATTCTGCCTTAAATGCGCTGTGATGTTATGCCATGTTTATTATTTATGTATAAGTATGCATGTATGTATTGTAGAATGTTTTGTTTTAATTTTGAACATGATTGGATTACTTTTGTGGCCTTATCTGCTGGGACACGATTTTCCATTATAGATTAGGAAACAAGTGTCTTTTGATTTTTTTTTTTTTAGAAATCCCATCATCGATCTGACATTTCCATGATTTCATGCATGCTTTGGTATAATAGTGAGACCACAGGGGCTTGAGTTCTGGTCATTTATATTGACCTTAAACAAATCGTCCCCTACTCTAGTGGGTCGATTTGTTTAAAGTCAATATTCTAAAATACCTTTCGTTTGTTAACAAAAAATCCTCAAACTTTGCTATTATGTCTGAATTTGGCAGAATTCTTATGGCATTTACACATTTTAAGGCAGTGTTAAATTATTGGCACCGAATTGTTACATGTCCATCGGATCTTTTAAAAGATGCCTACTCTGATTTGAAGGATTTACATCATAATGGTGCAGACACCTGGTACTCATCACTTTCACATTTACTAAAAATCTTAAATATTGATTTGGAGAGGGGTCCAAGTCATCTAAATAAACATTATTTTAAACATTTAATTAAAAACCAGATAAAACATATATATATTGATAACTGGTATAAAACTCGTGACAATCTTATTAAAGAAGATGGTAAACTTAGAACATATCTTTCAATAAAAACCAATTTTGGAACTGAAAAATACCTTAACCTTATAGAAAGACCTGAGTTAAGAAAATGCATAGCAAGATTCAGAACCAGCAACCATAAATTATTCATTGAGACTGGACGATATACTAAACCCTTAACTAAAAAAGAAGAAAGAATTTGTCAAAAATGTAATCTAAATGAAATTGAAAATGAACTCCATTTCTTTACCTCTTGTCCTACGTTTTCTGATCTCAGAAATAAATTATTTGAAAGTATTCAAAAATATAATATTAACTTCACCCAGTTATCAAACTTTAATAAATTCTACTGGTGCTTCAATAATGAAGATATAAGAACTCTGAATGACTTGGGCTCCTTCCTGCTAAATTGTAATGTGACTTAATTTTTAATATTTTCATTGTTAATTCTCATGAATGTGAACTGACTCCTATTTTTATTTATAGTCACTCCATATAATATGTGAGTACACTGATCATATATGTTTGTATTTGTAAATGCCCCTTGTGGGCCCATAATTGGCTAATAAAATTTGTATTTGTATTTGTATTTGTATTGTATATGACCAGAATTAGAGCCCTTGTGAATGAGACTAGATGGTAGACCTCTGTAGAGCTTCCCCAAGACATCAGACCACATGTCCTTAAAACTTATGAAAGTATCCGCTCTTTTGCAGTAATCAGCTAGAACGGCAAAGGTCCATGAAATTTGGCAATGGATTTCTGGAGAAAAAAAAACATAAACTACATGTACTGTTTATCTAAGACTTGCAATTTACGAACAGACCGACGTTAATGTACATGATGTTGTTGAATCCGCATATACGGTCTTTTCCCATAGATTACTTTCACAACAATTTACCTCACAAGCTGCTTGAAAATGTCAACTTCGATATCGGGGATACTGATTTCGCCTTGCTCGGCCATGGGTCCCTCGAACATGCTGAAAAATACCGGGCTTGTGCTGGCGAGCATGCATCTATGGGCCTTGTAAACAGTGTTTTCTGGTCCAAGCAAAAATGTGACGTCACACATCAACTGCTGATTCAGCATGTAAAACATCCGCTCGCTGAGCCTTTTGCCGATCTGCCAGTCTCTCCCATCCATTACAATGCTTAATTCAAGATTTCAACATTATCTGCGACTGAAATGTAGAAAAGAGTTAACGTTGCAACATGTTACAAATCAGCATACATCTTTCGGGTTGGGAGTCAATACAAATGTAACTTGCAAGAAAGATCACATTGACTTATATATAATGTGGAAGAATGCAGGCATATCCTCTGATGTACCACACAATTACATGATCGAAACAATTATTTAGAGTCTTTGCTTTATATTTTCTGCATTCACATGCTCAATATTGTCCTAATCTAAATAAAACTGGGCAGAATCATAGCATGATTGTAGAGATATATCATGGTATAAACAAATGCATGCTTCAAGTATAGACCAAGTATATATATATGCTACAACATTATGGGCCATCATGACATGTTAATTAATACATTTTGAAACTGTCGTAAAGTTTGGTTGACATAAATTGTTTACCTTGTATGCTTGTAAAAATTCACATGTTGGTTCTGAAACAATAAACAGTAGAAAGTTCAATTATTGATCTCTTTGAAAATCAATGACTATGATACCACTTCCGGCAGCTGTTGTCATAGAAACGAAATTTGCTGATAAATGAATTATTTATTTTTGTATAAATTTACAGGAATTTTTTATTTCACACGATATTACATTCAAGCTTAGGGCTTATATAAGACAAAGTGGAACTGGAGTGGAAAATCCATTATCCATTATCATGCCTTTTAATCTAATTTAACATTTTATGATAATTTCAGTGTTGTTCCTGTATATCATGGTCCCGGATCATGGTACATGCACTGGTCTGCACTGTGGGTACATGGCTAAATTATACGAACTATCTGTTAGTCGTGAATATTGAAATCATTATGTACTGAATATAAAGTATGTTACAAGTTCCTTATTTGTTAATATAAATTGTAAAAAAAAACATGACATACCTGACCAGGTGTATGAAGTCCTTTACTCTGTGTGATAAGCCGAACTTAGCCTAGATATGTGTATTCTGGTGTAAATAAACAAAATTTGAAAATTCTATAATTATTTCTTGTAGGAAACCGTCCAGGTATACAACAGGTTGTACGTAAGAAACTTTAAATTTAGCTATTATATCATAAAATTCTTTACAGCTTGTCGAATAACTGATCAATGTATCTGTTCATTATGGTAAAACTGAATTATCCTTCTTTGGCCACAGTATGCATGATTAAAATACATACCTTCAATGTCGCTCCCCCTTTTTTGCTTGTCCGCTTGTAAGGGGGAGCGACATTGAAAATGCCACAACAGTTTTCATTTTCTCTTGTGATATACATCTGTCGTTTTGAGGGTTGTCGGTAAATGACGCATTACAAGAGTAGCTTTGTTCGATTTTAGGTTCATCAGTAATAAGTGGAGTTTCAGTTTGAATCAGATTAAAAGAGTTTGCAGCAGAGTGAGAAGGGCTTACTTTAACATCATCACAAGAGCTAACGGAATTATTAAGACAATTGATCATGGTATTATTTTGATTAATACTAATACAATTTTCATTTTCTAAGTGATATAATAATTCATTTTCTTTATTTACAGAAGTAATGTTATTAAACAAACAACTGTCTCCCGAGCTGTCCTAGGTGATGACTTCAGGAATATCAGTAGGTGGTGATGAACCTTGTCTTTGTTTCTTCTTTGGGTTCACTGGTGTTCGAAATTCCTCTGGGGTGTTCCCCCGCTTCCTTTCAGTAATGATTTCTGGTGTGAACTTTGCTCTAGGTGAGCGTTACAGTGGCACATTCTCAGCTGGAGGAGTATACAGTTATCCGTCAATATAGAGCTTATCGCGGACTAAGACTGCATCTCGCTCTTCTCGCCTTGCAACACATGAAAAATAGTCTTGTATTAATGAATTTTACTTAATTTTTCACACCTTACCACTGATCAAAGCGGTAGATTAATGATAAAGTTGTTGAACCAGACATATTATCAATTAACACGTTACTGAACTGCACTGGAAATAGCCATCAAGATTTCTATAGGTCTAAGGATGACGTTTTTATTTTAAGTTTTTTTTCTGGAAGCCCTCCTGTAATGTCACAGGAAGGCGTAACAACTGAACAATCATAAAAAGTCGGCTTGCAAGACGTCCTAATTTTTTGGATTACCACAAGTAATCTAATATGATATTGTCAAAATATAAATAAAACTCGTTTTAAATTTAAACAAGGAATTATCTTTATTGATATAATATTCCTTGCTTTGAAGTAAAAACAGGTGCTCCTTAGATTTTTCTTGTTTTTTTTTACTTGAACAAAAATTGACTGGACTGTGTTTTCTTATTAGGATTCCGGTATATTTGTGCAGGACGACGCGTTAAAATTAAAAACATAGAAAAATGCACTGATTGAACTAAATGTGGGTTTTACAGTAAGAACGGAAAAAAGCCGAAGTGACCTAAAATTCTTCATAGCCTCGAAGTGGAATGAAAAACAGCAGAAATGCAATGGCAGAACGTCTATCGCAGTGCTCGGATAACATGAAGGAATCTCGCAGTACGAACGACTCTCCTTCGGATTTATGTGATGAAACAAATCCTGAAATTAAGGATGAACTTGAGCCTGGATTTATTGAAGAGCGCTTTCGCGTTGACAGAAAGAAATTGGAGCAAATGCTTCAAGGTAAGTGGTTGATTGATCAAATCAAGGTAAACTCACAAGGTGATCCGAATGATTTTATTTTGTAAACAAAATAAAGTTTGTTGTTCTTGTAACATTTTAAATAATTTAAATTGTATTTTTTCATTTCAAATTATTATTATTTTTTTTTAATTGCATTTTGGCAGTTCTGCTATTTATGATCTTAATTCACTTTTTAAAGTTTTATTATTTATTCAAATTCTTTATTGAATACATGTATACTATAAGTTTGTGATAATATTACCTTGTTAAACTAATTAAATATCTCCTACTGTTTGTGTAATAATTAGCCCATTATGTCAATAAACATCAAATAAACACGTACATGTACACAGTTTAATACACTATACTTACATGTACCTGAATTAAACAAGTAAATTTTTATTTTTTGTTTATTGACCCCCTATTTTATAAGATGAGGCAGGTTTAAACTGTTACACTCCAGAAGTTAAAACGTTTCAATGAATATTTTGCAAGCTAAAATTAATTAAAAAAACTTTTTTATGTGAAGAATTTGTAACGATTCATGTTCAAAAATAAAACCAAATTAGCTTTCCTTGTGGGTCACTTGTGCGCTTAATGTCGTGCCAAATTTTTAAAGGAAAAAAGCGTTAAAAAGATGTCAAAAGTTCAGGAAAACCAGCGTGCAAAACGGGACGTTGAAGGAAAATTCAGCTCATAGTACGACTAAAGTATTGACATTTCTACAATTATAGCCCCCAAAGGGAGCGTAATACATGTATTATACACTTATTATAGAGTAGGTGGTCAATTTTTTATTTTGGGGGTTGGGCAATATAAATTACCAAAATTCCAGCCTCTGTGGATTTTTATCCATAAGTCACCTCATCGGCAGCAGGTTAATGTTCATGTCTTATTTGTTGGTGATCTGGTATTAACATTTCATAAACTACATGCAAGACTCATTTATCATGATAATTCACAGAAATGGAAATAATAATTTTAGGCAGGGCTGGTTAAAATTCATGACATTTGACTGGATATATACCGTATAAGTGGTTATTTTCGCGGTGATTTAATTTTCGCTTTATTAGCGGCATTCGTTTGGACGCGAAAATTAGAATACGGGAAATATTAATCCATCATCATGATCATATTTAAGTAAAAGTAAGGATATGAAACCGCAAAAATTACATTACGTGAAGATAAAAACCCCGTTTTACACCAAAAACGCGAAAATTTTCCACACACGAAAAAAAACACTTATACGGTAGTAAAAACAGGTAGTATTCCAATTCAGGGCTGGTAATTACTTTTCAGCAAAATTCCTACCCTGTTATTGGCCGGATTTCACGGAGTGAAAAATCCGGGTTATAAAATGGTGAATGTCGGGTGGGCGGCGTGCGGGCGGGGAAAAAATTTTGTAACAGTTTTCTCAGCAACTACTAATCACAGCCACTTGATATTTGGTATACAGCATCAGGGTGGGGTCCCATAACGTGGGATTTTCAGGGGCTGCTCTGGCCTCAAAATTTTTGTCGCCAGAAAAATCCCCAGATTTGAAATTAAGTCTCCAGTTTTTATAAAGTGTAGCCAGTACCGTTTTCATTGAGGGGTCATGCATGCTTGTTTAATGTATGTTTAGATGTAAATGTTAAAATATTGTTTTCAGTCTTTTTTTCAGGTGCATGTTGAACGATGGTTTATTTTCATTGAAAGACTGTTTAGATAATAAATGATGAAGGTGGAGCCTTTCTTGTTTGAAATCGTTTTGAAATAAAACATACCATGATTTATTTAATTATTTATAATGTTTATTGCCATATACACTGATATACAAATTAAATAATAACAATACAATATATAAACATAACAATACACAAAAAACCCAGCACCATATGAATGAATACTCAACCTAGAGAATAAAGATCACTGAAAGCACTAAATGAGCACTATGAAAAAAGTATTATTTAGAAAAGCAAAGATAAAATTTTGTAGAATCCATCACATTTTCATGACCAACAAAGATTGCAAAAGATCATTGTTTGACAGACTGTGGACACATTATAACTCAGATTCATCAATCATAACTCATATGGTTTCTATTGAATCCTGTACATTATTAGAATGTTTTAATAAAAAATATCTTGATTTTCTCAAATAAAAACTTCTTATTCCAGTATTGTTATGTGTTTATTTATTTCATTTGCTGATGGTAATAGTTTGGTAAAAATATTTCTGTTCCTAAAAACAACTTCATTTCAGTTTCTTTTTTTTTAAATAAGAATAATAAAATTAGTTTTATTTTGATTTAATTATCTTCCCTTTCTTTGTTTGCTTTCTGAAATCATTATTGTATATATCCCTCAGTATCCTCATTTGAATTGTTCTAAAAATAGAATGTTTTGTTTACATGTGTCAGGGATTAAATAAAACTGATGGGATATGTATCTTTAGATAATCACTAATGTTCTATGCCTACCCTGTTTACCTGAGATTTTGTCATATTTTTGCATGATTTCTGTTGAAAATAGGTCAACTTTCTCCGGGGTATGCTTTAAAACTACTGAACAGATTTTTATGAAATTTATATCAAATGAAAGAGGGGAAAATGGAAAATAGCTATTTCGCGATGTGAAGGGAAACAAACTTAAAAAAAAAAGAAAATTTTCATGTTTAATTTTAGGTGTATTTAAGTTCAATGTCATTTTCAGAAGGTTCATAAGGGTTAAATTTCTCCAGGGTTGGTTCTGAAAATAATAAGTGCATCAAAATGGAAATTATATCCTCTAAAAGACAATTATTTTCTCAAATGCTAATTGAAAACTCTGTGTTTCTATATTTAGAAATGACAAAGATATCAAAGAATTCAAATTACTTATCTTCAATAAAACTTAAAAAAACATCAAAGTTTGAATTTCTTGTTATTTCACAGGCTTAATTAATAAACAACTTTACTGTGAATCAAAACAAATTATATTCAATAAACAGATCAAAGAAAGGGCTTTCAGGTGATATAAATTTTATGACAGTAATATACAATTAAGACCATCAATTTACAGGTAGAAGTTTGTCAATTTCACTTAATTCCCCTGAGGCACTTGCTGATAAAAATGTACAATTATTGATTTTTTCCTTATTAATTTGGCACATTTATTGGAAATTTTACTTAAAAATTTGGACCATCTTTACATTATTCAATATAAAATTAATATTTGAAGGGTGATTGCCAAATATTTTGTATATTATAATTCCTGAATAATTTCTCTTTCCAATGATATAAATATTGTGTAATTTCAATTAGTGAAATTTGTGTTAATAAAGAAATAAGTTGGGGAGGCATAGAAAAATACTGACTTTTTGTTAGTTTGTATTGGATGTTGCTCATCCCCTTGTTTTGGACATCCCTGCATGTGTACTTTCTTTCTTCAAACTTGTGATTATTTGAGGAACTTAATAAGGTGCAGATTACTATTCTCTCAGTGTTTTGTGAATAAAAACTAATCCCAAGCTGGAGATAATGTTGATTTACCGGCAATTATTTGTTTTGAGACCTTGGCTGAATGAGGCCATGTGTGCAATCAACACACGATAGCCCTACTTTGTCAAATTGGCTTGGACAATTAAAGTCATTCAGGCGTACATTAGAAATTTGTTCCTGATCACTGTTTTGACACCTTTATTGCATTATCAAAAGATGTGAGCCTAATTTCTAATTAGTCATTATAATCCTTTTCTTCAACCTGCTGTGATCTACCGTTTACCTTTTCAATTATCTACCTGCTCATCCGTGGCGACAGGTGGTCACACACGATAACTTACCTGTTGACATATTGATCAATACTGGCGATGTGTATTCAATTTCCGGTCGAAATTGACAAAACTTACTTAGGCGCCAGAAAAATCGCCAACAGCCATTTTTTGTCGCCAGCGAGAAAAAAATATCGCAATTTGCGACATTGGCGAAGCCCAGCGCGATCCCTGATTTTATTTTAGGTCTGTCGCTCACCTACTTCCTGTTTAACGAAATCAGGACATTTTTGACTTGGACAGATTTTTTGTTTATTAAAATTAACTTGTTAAAGCAGTGTAAGAAATTCATGGTAGACCTATAGCCCATGGCTATGTAAAAATCAGTAGGGCTATGAAGAATTTGGAAACTCTAAAATGGGGTCTACATGGTCTATGGAAAAATATTTGAAAGTTTCACTTTGAGCTATTGTACCAAAAAATTAAGTTTCACATGCTGTTAAAGATGAAATTTAATTCTACATGTGCAACTGCATGCTGATATTCTAGCATTACATTGTACATAAATTCAGTAACTATCATGTTTCAATACTAATATAATTTCTTTTGAATAGTCAAATGCAAGATGATGCAGATTCTTCTTTTAAAGACAACATGAGGTTGTGTTATTGCAATTCTATGTAAATCACTTAGCAAGACACCATAAATTACCTTATTGTGACATGTTTGAAGAAAGGGATTATCGAAAAATTTCATTTGGCTGATTTTTAATAAAACCATATATTGATCATACAGCATTATTAAAAAGATAGTGATTTTAGATTGTATATACATTGGCTTAAAATGTAAAGTCGAGTCTGATATGCATTGTATTCTAATGATTTTATTGTAGGCAAAAAAAGCCATAATGAATTTTTGAGTTTAAAAATAATGGTGAATATTTAAGAATTGTTATTGATTCTGGTATCGTATGGATCTGTTAATGGGTCAAACTCTAAAAGTGTTTTCATTTAATGAATTCTGCCAATGTATTCTAGGATTGACCCCCTGCTGGTTGTGTATTAGTTTTAGATTTTGATAATTGATTAGAACATTCAAATGGAATCATTTTTTTGTTTTTCTTTCAATAGTACAACTGAACTTACATTTGTATCCAGGGAGGCTGAACTTTAATTAATGTACGAAACATGTAAAAGGCAGGATGCATCCAAACAGTTCAGACCCCTCTTGGTAACATCCAAGTTTTGTCATTCTGTTTTAACTGTTTTCTGTCAAGAATTGGGTCTTTCGTTGATGATTTAGGGATTGGTTTTGATACTTTTGTATTGTATTATAAGTCTTGGGCCAATGCAAGATGGTAAGCGGTGACCTATGGTCATGTTGAAGACTGCTTGCTGTTTTCCGTTGTGATTTTTTGAATTGCTGTTTGTTTATGTTTGTTGTGTCGCGTACATTTATTCCACATCTCAATGCCATGTGAAAGTCTTGTGCAAGAAAAATAAAACTTTACAATGTAGCTTTCTCATAATGTTCATGTACCTGTTATCATTTGCAGCATACATGTATCTTTAAACATACATGAACATGTATGTAAGCGTCCATTTAAGCTTTCATTTTACATGTATATGCATTATGATTTTTAAATTTTCCAATTCAGTCATTTTAGGGTAAACAGAAAAGAAGTGCTTCCTAAATATTTATTTATAGGGAGATCTTAAGTGTACTGGTATTTTGTGTCTTTGAAACGAGTGTCGTCACTTTAAGGTCACAATATAAAATAAATCATTAAATTATTTTGAGATATCGGGTATTGATATCCTTCAAATTTTGATAAGGAGCTTGACAGGTCTTTCCATGGCTGTATATAAATTTGATAAATTGTAAATCGGGACTGACCTTTCAGATTGAAGATTCCTATCATCACAACACAATAGATATAGGTGGTATAGGCTGTTAATATTAAACTTATCTTCATGAAATATCTGTTACACTTTATGTTATTGGTTTTATGTTGCAGTTTATCCAATAATCTTATAATTTAAAAATGATTTAAAACATTTACCATTTTGGAATCAAGTACTTTAGATATTGAACATGTTGAAGTGGGTCTCAGGCTTTTGCTCTTAGTCTTATACTTTTACAATTTACATGCAGCCGTAGATGTAGTGCAGTAACATTTCTTATGCATGTAAAAATATAAGCTCAAATATGCCATGATTGTATGAAAAAACTCAAAAGTGCAATGCATACAATGTACGTGTAACTGAACAGTACTAGTGAAAAGTAATGCATCAATGTGCCATGATTAAGCATTGATAGTTGATACTTGAGTCCCCAATAAAAAATAACCACATGAAATAGCTTTTAAGTGTAAGTACATGTATTTTAATTAATTTGTTTGTTTGATAAATGTGCACCAGAAAATATCTGCAATCAGAAGAATGCTACAATACCTGTTACCTTTTTTTTTTTTTACATGTATCAAGTACATGTATGGGCATTGACTGACCAAAGAAAGCTTGCTTTTGTGTTTTCCTATTAACAGTTATATTCAACCCAAAAGTGGGGTTGGAATCCTGACCCTTTTAAACCACTGAATCCTATCGACCATGTGCACTGTCTCTGAGTCTATAAAGTACAGCATCTAGTGTCTGTGAGTTGGAATTTGTTTTGTAAAGTTTTTTTGATACAAACAGCTGTTATTTTAGTATGGAGATAAACCACAATATGATGACTAACTCAAAAACAAGAAACAAAATCTTCTCATTTTAATGACTTGGCATATATAAATGTATGATGCATGATGTACAGAAAGACTTTGCCTTAATTATTGTCGATGAAGTGTGCAATTTCTCAGAAAATTTAAATCGCAGGTGGTTAGAAAGAGAAACTTTTCTGTTTGTTTTGAGTTGTTAGACAGACTTAATTTTGTTTGTTGATAAAGGAGAGGAAGCTTTAATTGTAAAGAATTATTTGGTTAGTTAAGAAGAAAACTTTGTTTTGGACTGGATTATTAATTGTAAGAAAGATAAATAGATATTCAGGTCTAAGATCAACATTCCTTTATTAAATAATATTGTAAGCCAGTATGCACTTATTTTTGGAACTCATCTTATATCTATGTAGTTGCACTGGGTCACTTTGGCACAAAAGTGTCACAGAATTTCCATTACAGTTTTCTGGAATAGTCTCTTGAAACTAGTCTGATGTCATTATGTAGCTTCATTCAAGCAGCAATTTTTTGCCTGTAACATATTTACTTCCTGTTCAGGAATACTCTATGCCCATGTAGTTCTTTGTTATATACATCCTACCCAGGCGAAAAGTCATGGTCACTGTCCATGGTCAACCATGGTCGACCATAATTGACTATGGTCTGGTGACCATGATCGACCATGGTTATCTATGGTCGACTGCCTTCCGTTAATTGGCACCATGGTCCTTAACCGTGGATGACCATGTGTGACCATGGTTGACCATGGTTGATGGTCAACCATGGTCAAACATGGTCACAACAGAACTGTTATTTTCAGAAAAAAAAAATCCAAATTAACAATATAATCTAATTTTCTAAGGAACAAAATTGATTAATTAATGCGAATTCTGCTTGCAAATTGTAGGTAAATCTATTCCGAAACATGACTAAACTGAAAAAATAATTTAATGTCTACAATTCTTAGTGACTGTTCATTGTTGCCATGATATGTCAACAGCCGTTTCCATTAAAGATTGATATAATTTACACTGATCTTAATTTGACTGTACACTTTGTTCTTTTATCTCTTTGTTATCTACATGTCGGCTCATTTTTTCTCAATCATATCCTACATGGCAACACCACAGGTTCAAGTCTCCATACTATTAGAAATTCCCAATCCATATATATGTGGAACCATTTCTGTAAAATGCTGCAAAAGGTCTCCAATTGACAGGTTTAATGCACAAATATAAGAAATAAGATTACTATATGCCTAAACAAGGTTTTAAATAAAAAGAGAAAGAATTATCTCATTAAGTTATACTACTTGTAAACCCATTTCAAGTTCTCAAGATTTAAAAAATAAATATTATTGGTAAAAGCAAAGGGAGATAATTGTCTACCATGGTCACACCATGATAAACCACAAAATTTATACCATAGTTCTACCATTCATGATTGACACTGGTAGTTGAAATGTAAGCAAATTTTAATTATTTTATTGTTATGTGCAGCAATCAAGACTGTTTTAGGTCTTGTTAAAAATGTCAATAGAACATTAAAACCAAACACCAGTTGGGTAGCTGAAAACAAACATGTAAGTCAATTAGCCTTACATTTGTATGAGTGAAATAAAGTCACCTCAGGTTTGATATTCTATTAAGTCTTAACCATTATAACAAAACATTATATTATTTTATTTAAAAAATGCAATTTAAATTTTTTTATGGACCATTATGTCAACCATGTTAAGTACTTTGTGACCATGAACTACCATGGTCAGCAATGATTGACCATGATTTTGACCATGGTCAACCATATACTGACCATGGTCAAAAACTTTGGATCATGGTTGAACATGGTCAGTTTCGATTTTGACCATGGTAAACCATATACTGACCATGGTCAAAAACTATTGATCATGGTTGACCATGGTCAACTGAAACTGACCATGGTCAACCATGATGCAGACTTTTTGACCATGGTCAGTATATGGTTGACCATGGTCAAAATCATGGTCAATCATTGCTGACCATGGTAGTTCGTGGTCAACCATCTTGAACCATGAAATACCATGGTGACCATGGTCAACCATGGTCATCTTATCGTCTGGGTAAGATACATGTATAGACAGTTCAGTTGTTTTCTGTTACCTATTGTTGCTCGATCAGAACATTTATTTTTATATTATTCATCCTAAGATACATGTATAGACAGTTCAGTTGTTTTCTGTTACCTATTGTTGCTCGATCAGAACATTTATTTTTATATTATACATCCTAAGATACATGTATAGACAGTTCAGTTGTTTTCTGTTACCTATTGTTGCTCGATCAGAACATTTATTTTTATATACGGTAGCGTTATGAAACCATAAAATGCAGTTACAAGCTAACTTTAATAGGGATCCTGCAGGAGACTTAAAAAATCTTCTAAATTACATATATTAAACTTAAGAACAACTATTGAAGCCAAATGCATATACATGTATATATGTTACAAATAGAAAAATCAGTGCATGTTTTGCACCAAGATGTTCTGGTTTGTCTTAAACATCAGGTTAGCAAGTTTGAAACACTCTTTTAGATCTTGGCATTAATTGAATTATTGCATTTGAGGATACATTTTAATAAAGTTTGATCCAGATTCAAATTAAAAGATCAGTCAGTGTACAAAAGTCTCAGCTCAGTCAACAGAAAGTTGAAAAAAAATGTATATGGGCCTGGGTGGCTGAGTGGTGTAAGGTGCTGGTCTAAATTCCACAATATTGATCACTAAGCCAATAAACTCTCAGGTGGTGTTTGAGATTGTTTGTAATTAACAAAAACGGGCTTCCCTACCTGTATGTGATTAAGTTTGTTAGTAACCTTCCCAAGCTCGTGGTTTTTTCCGGGTACTCCGGTTTCCTTCACCAGTAAAACTGATCGCCCATGAGTTTATAGACTGGTAAAAAATGGTCCATTGCTTTTGGGAACCACTGCAGTTGTTCTTACTACACTAAGTAAGCTGTTAAGGGGCCCTGAGGCCATCAGGTTTTAGTGATTTCTTATAATGTAACAAAAATAAATTTTCAAAAGAGTGGGGGCAGACTATTTGCCCCCTTCCCCACTATGGGATTTTTCTAAAGTGCACAGAACTGACACCTTATCAACTAATAGCATTACACTGCTATGCCTCTGTATCTTCTGAGAATTTACTTTGATACAATGCATCTGGACTCATCAGTTATTGAATTGTTTATTGACTGACAAGCCACTTATTTTGAAAGGTTTATGTCTATTGTGTGTCATAAATTCTGGAAAAGATAAAAATATACCATGATGAGTTAAACATATCCTCCTTACAGAAACTTGTCTAGGTCAGATTGATTATAAAGGTTGATACTTGATGGGTTTTTCTAAGCCTCAAATCATACAGCATCTAGAGGTTTGAATGGACATTCGAGAGCATTACAAACAAACAAACAAACAAACTTTTTATTCACCATATCATTACATGTAAGGCTCAGAGTTTTGGGAATTCTGGATGGAAGGTCTGTCAGATGAAAGTTAAAGGTCCTCATTTAGTTTTATTGTAAATTGTAGGTCCAGGACATTTCAAAGGTCTTTTGTGAAAAATTGAGGGTCTGAACCTCAGTAGGTATGTTTGTTTCTCAAAAGTTTTAACCGACTGCCATGTTTAACATGAATGTAAACCATTGCATTATCGTAGCTCTACATACACATTGTAACATGTATATTTATGTCAGAAACAATCAAATTCTGCTTCAGTTAGATATGCAGTCCAATTGCACTTTCTTCTAATGACTTGTGCATTTGTTTCTTTATGAATGCCTACCATTTCAAGAAAAAGAAAAGGAATTATAAACTAATGACATTTTCAAATAAGTTGTATTTTGGTCTGGAAAAGATTTTAGGTATTTGTGTTCTTCCTGAAAAGGGATATAAATAATCAATGAGAAAAGCCTTTCTGCTATGTAACAAAAATATTTTAGGTCGATACATAAATCAATTATAATGGATATATTTATGAATTATATTTGTCCAGTACTCATGGTGCTTGTTTAATTGATTGGTACAAAGATCTTTTCAAATTGAAACCTTAAAAGGAGAACAAAAGTTATCTTAATGGACATTTTAGTGAATCTAAAAATAAAGACTTCAGATTTTGTAGTTATTCATATATACATGTATGTATACATGAATTTTAAAAAATAGGAAATGAATGATATACATTTTTATGGCCCGACCACGTATGTGGATCGGACATATAGTTTTACCCTTGTCCGTCCGTCCGTCCGTACATCCGTACGTCCGTACGTACGTCTGTCCGTAACACTTTGGTTAAGTTCTTGGTTAAGGTCCATTACTCGGATACTAGATGTTGGGGGTCAACGATATTTCACCACCAGATGGGTCTTGGGTAGGGCTACACCACCCACTAGAAATTAGGTCACTGTGACCTATATTTTATGCATGAACGACTTCAGTTAAGTTCTTGGTTAAGGTCCATAACTTGGATACTAGATGTTGGGTGTCAATGATATTTCACTACTAGATGTGTCTTAGGTAAGGTGACACCACCCACTAGAAATTAGGTCACTGTGACCTATATTTGACGCATGAATGACTTCGGTTAAGTTCTTGGTTAAGGTCCATAACTTGGATACTACATGTTGGGGGTCAATGATATTTCACTACTAGATGTGTCTTAGGTAAGGTGACACCACCCACTAAAAATTAGGTCACTGTGACCTATATTTTACGCATGAATGAACTTGGTTAAGTTCTTGGTTAAGGTCCATATCTCAGATACTACATGTTGATGGTCAATGGTATTTCACCACTAGATGTGTCTTGGGTAACATGACACCACCCAATGAAAATTAGGTCACTGTGATCTATATTTTATGCATGAACGACTTCGGTTAAGTTCTTGGTTAAGGTCCATAACTTGGATACTAGATGTTGGGGGTCAATGATATTTCACCACTAGATGTGTCTTGGGTAAAGTGACACCATCCACTAGAAATGAGGTCACTGTGACCTATATTTTACGCATGAATGACTTTGGTTAAGTTCTTGGTTAAGGTCCATATCTTGAATACTACATGTTGGGGGTCAATAATATTTTACTTCTCGATGAGTCTTGGTACATGGCACCACCCATCAGAAATAAGGTCACAGCAACCTATATTTTACACATGAACACTTTTGATCAATTTCTTGGTAAAGGTCCATATCCAAGGTAATACACATTGAGGGTCAATGATATTTCAAGAACGGGAGGGCCATCCTGTGGCTCATAGACACATTATCTAGTTGTTGCAATAGCCTGATCTTACATGTATACTGAAGATCAGAATGTACATTTAGTGCAGTAATATATTTTGTAAATCATTGTGGTTCTGTTGTTTTTAGGTTGTCCAATATACTCATAGGTGAATCCTAAAAGAGTGGGTTTGGTTAGGGGGGGCCTTCATTCCCAATATGGCAAAAAATGGTTGACTTGCTGGAGAATTTAAGAAGTGGACCTAGGTGGCACTGATCATCTTTCAAAATGTACATGTAGGTCAGTAGAAAGAGCACTCTCTCAGGCAAAAAGTCTTGGTCTGCCTCTCATGCTAAAGAACTCGGAAACACTTTTGTCCCAAGCCGAAATTCTGGGCTGGCATCAATGTTTTGCATGGAAGTCCCACACTTTTTGACAAAGGGTTGATCATGTCTGATGTTGAAAACCAGGAGATAGAGACTTAAAGACTCTGCTGTTCTTGCAATGACAAATTTGTAACATTAAGAATATATATTTTAGGAAAGCAACCAATTTTAGTGCTGTTTAAATGCACATTTTTCTGCTTTATACATACATGTAGTATAACCCCATTATGACCTATAGTCATGACGTTAAACTCCCCAATCAGTTAAAGTCTGCCCCAGGTTACTGCATGATTTATATGTGCATGTAGACATGTTTGGGTTTTTTTGCAGCCAATGTTGTTTGATTTCATCGTTGATACCATTAGCTACTTCCTACATGGAAGTGACTTTTTCTGGTTGCAGTATTTTAATTATAGATATGTTTGAATGATAACATACAGACTTCCATCTCATGTGACAATTTTCACTGAATAGTATGACTGGAAGACTGAAGAAAATCATTACAGGAGTAAATATTTAAAGAGTTTTCCATCAATAGAATTAAAGAACACTTACATCTTACATACAAAAAAAAAAGTAAACATTTAATCTGATGTGCTGTAACATGCCATTGGCATTTCCAATAACTATTACAGCATTGTTCAACTGTTTACAATAGAATTTTCAGAATTTATGATGTTGCACTTATAGCAGGTCTTAAAGTAAACATTCAAAATCGTCTGAAGTTTGTAAATAGAAGTATTAATCGACATAAATAAATACAAACTGAAGAATTGAAGGCATTGATTTTTTCTTTTTCTCTATGGTTTTAGATTTGATTCATGTTTTTAAGTGATATTGGCATTGCAGATTGTTTTAATTGCTAACTTCCATGCTATTTCTCTGCTAATTGCAAATCAGTCAGCAAATGTTTTTGCTAATTTTTACGGCAGGTTGTTTTATTCAATTTGACTGAAGAAGAAATGAGGTTAATGAAGTTGTGACTTTGACCTTAGGTAGCTTTTTGTAGGTGAAAAAAAACCCAAAAACAAATGGTTTGGAACCCAAACTTAAATTGCCAAAAGGAGAAAATATAAGTCAACATTAACATGATAAAGGTACAAATGTAGTATCAAAACTGCTGAAACTTGAATGATCAATCACATATATCCAAGAATAAAAGACAAACCAAGGGAAAGAGACACACTGGAGAAATTGAAGAGCACAATGGTCCTGACTTCCAATTGATAGATGGGTGCTTTTTTAAAAGAATTAATGCATGATTGATCAGATGCTAAAAAGACAATAGTTGTTCTTGAACAGCCAAAGTGACCATGCAACAGGATGCTGAATGAAAAACTAGGATGAAAGTTATGATATTTGGCATTACCTCAGAGAACCATATAATTGAGTGCTTGTTAGATAATTATAAACAAAACAGCAATAAATAACATAAATGATTAGTGTTTTGTTTAATTTGCTGAAAGAAATTAAGGTTGAGTTATGTTTGAGTGACTTTGTTACTGTACTTAAACATGGGGAAAACACGGTTAATTCCGTATTCTTAGATTTCTTACTGTAAAGCATTTGTTTCTATTATATGTTTTTATGCCCTGCCAACTTTGTTTGGAGGCAAATTAGTTTTTCATTCCGTTCGTCCTACCGTATGTCCTTCACACTTTAGTTTTCTGCACTTTTTTCGCCATCCTTGCAAATATCCAAAAGATTTTAAGTGTGTGAGTCTACCATGATGAGTTACAGGTCAAGTTTGAGTTTCGCTCCAGTCCACTGATATTTGCCAACAAGGCTTGAGTGTCATCTTGACACATTTCCATGTTTCAGTATAACTTGAATCATATCAAATAAACAGGGAACTCTTGTTTAAAGTTTAGACATCAATCGCTAGTCATTTACGTCTTAAGGCAATAGTTCCAGTGCACACCTGTAGGTACTGGTAGGTAGGTAGGTAGGTATGTTCCTATTACCTGCCTAGGGTCTGAGATATCCTCCAGGTGCTCCAATTTTAATCAACATTAAAACTGACCTACAGGTGTGGAAAAATGACTAGAGATGTAGTGAACGGACAGTCAAACATATTATTGAATAAATGTATATGCAAAGTTAAAGGGCATCTGTATCTTTTATTTTGAAATAATTATCTTGTTTTTTGCATGTCTGGACAGTCTATCAGTTTTCATTTGTAGGTTTTGGGATTTAACTACCAAAATTTCTTTGTCATTGTCTCATACATATTTATTTCATATCTCAACACTATTTCCTAATCTTTTACAGGCTGTGACAATGAAGAAGAGAGTGCAGAAGATTTCTTTCAAAGGGTAAGAATGGTTTGAACAAAAGGGGTGGTTGGATCAAGCAATTTTCAAAAGGGTTTTTTTCAGACCGATTTTGCCAAAAATCTACTGGAAAATAACAAATTTACAAAGGAAAGGGGTGAGATCAGTTCCTGGAACAGAGTTCCCGAAATATGTCGGACCTGACTGGTAAAATTTAAGCAGGTCCAGCATTTTTATCATACTTACTGGACCCATCATGCCCATGTCCGGTAGATTTTAGTAATTTTTTAGAAAGTTGTAATAGGCAGGACCAGTAAAAAAAAATTAGGTCCGACCAAAGATTCCATTTTGACGGACCTAAGTCTGGCAAAGAAATTTTAAGTTTATCGAACTCTGCTGGAATACCTCTTTGGATGTCTGAACCTGTATTCTATAATACAATGAAGTTCAATTGAAAAAAATATATATATAAACAAATTGAAATTCAAGGCTTGTAATTTGATGCGTTACTTATCTGAAGTACATTTAAAAGTAGGATTTGATTTGAAATTTTAGATGTCTTTTCTCTGACTAACTTTAAGTTCTATAGATTACAATGTTTAATAATAAACTACTCAATTTTGAATCATCCAACTTGTGTTTTGATTACCGATTTAAATTACAAGTATAAAAAGTTGACCTCATTTCCGAAATCTTTCCCTGTTTAAATAGATTTTGGCTGTGTTCCTACTAATGTGTCTACAACTCTTTGTTTCTATTAAAGCTACAATTTGTATGTCCTTAGAAATACTTATATAAATATTCCATTGATTAGGGACGTGTTGTTGACATTCCCTACTGTTTAATCTGATTTGTGAAAAACCCGAGTCCTTTTCAAACGGAAACATTTTGGATTGAAGATACAAATCCCCATTAATTGTTTACATTTTGTAAGATCTTATATTTTAGTGCCATTTGGTAATAGGGAACTGACGCTTAGTAGATATTTTTATACCATGCGAGGTATATATAAGTGGCAAGGCATTATGTTATACTCTCAGTTTCTTTCGTGTCCGTCCGTTCCCCGAAGGTTTCCAACCAATAACTTGAAAATGTGTCAAGCGATTTGAATTATATTTTGCACAGCTGTTAAGTACAATAAAATACAGGTCAAGTTCGATTTCCAGCATGATCTGAAAAATAGTTTTTGAGATAGGCCACTTTGAAAAATCAAATTTTATGAACTATTGATATATTGTGGCGGGGTATCATTTAATGTCCCATATAAGGTCCTTAGACAACAAAAGTAAAAGCTAGCTAAATATGGATTAACTACAAAATTTACAGAATGTGAAAATGAATTTTGATATGCAAAAAATTGAATATCCCACTTTAGATTACAAATTGCAAAATTTTGCTCCTGCCAAAATAATCTGCTGTAAGTTCAGTATGCCCCCCTTTTCCTTTATTTTTTGTTGGTGATATGTGTACATTTCATAAATGTAAGCATTTTTGTCTCGCCTGCGAAGCAGAGCGGGACATAGGTAATACTTTACCGGCGGCGGCGTTAACTATTTGGAAAAGTTTTATGAGCACCTCCATATCTCAAGAACTATAGGTCCTGGGTTGACGAAACTTGGTATGCATATGCCCCAGTAGTAGCTTAGCACAGTTGCATCCCCATCTTTTGACCTTGACCTTGATTTTCCGGTTGAGTGACTTTGACAATTTTCAATACATATAATAGCAATGGAAAAGTTTTGCGAGCACCTCCATATCTCAAGAACTATAAGTCCTAGGTTGATGAAACTTGGTATGCATATGCCCCAGTAGTAGCCAAGCACAGTTGCATCCCCATCTTTTGACCTTGACCTTGATTTTTCGGTTGAGTGACTTTGACAATTTTCAATACAGATAATAGCAATGGAAAAGTTTTGCCAGCAACTCCATATCTCAAGAACTATAGGTCCTAGATTGATGAAACTTGGTATGGGTATGCCCCAGTAGTAGCTCAGCACAGTTGCATCCCCATCTTTTGACCTTGACCTTGATTTTTCGGTTGAGTGACTTTGACAATTTTCAATACATATAATAGCAATGGAAAAGTTTTGCGAGCACCTCCATATCTCAAGAACTATAAGTCCTAGGTTGATGAAACTTGGTATGCATATGTCCCAGTAGTAGCTTAGCACAGTTACATCCTCATCTTTTGACCTTGACCTTGATTTTCTGGTTGAGTGACTTTGATTATTTTTATTGCATATATTTGCAATGTTTAGGTTCTATAAACATCTTTTGATCTCAGAAACTGAAAATCCATGTAAATTCAAAATATAGTGGAAGTAAGAAAGAATAATTGTTTCTGATGGTGCCGGCAGGCGAGACATACTTTAGTGTTAACTCTTGTTTATCATAATAATGTCATATGAAAATAATGATATTTTAGAAAGTGTTATTATTTGAAGATAGTTAAAACTTTTGTCTAGTATTTTACATGTCACAATACAAGTAGTGTTGAGATGCAATATAATCTGCACTGATCTTTATATTATTTTGTATTGCCACATATATGTCTTCATGTATATTCTGTCATAAATAAATATTTGTACTGTTATTGCCCCTTGTGGGCCCGTGATTGGTCAAATTAGCTTGTATTCTTGTATTGTATAAATTCAAAAACTTGTAAAATACTTTTTGCATTGGTTTAATTTTGAAATGTTGAATGGGTGGATCTGCAATATAGAATACATTAAGTTTGAAATAGAAGCAAAAATAACAGTTTATTGTGTTTATTTTTGTTTGGCAGACTGTTTTTTGTTGAAAGAACAAAACTTTTGTTTGTTTGATAACTGGAAACAAACCAGCAAAAATATCCATTTCTCAGAAATAAATTTCAACAAGCTAACAATTAAATCAATGGTTCATTTAGACTAAAGATATATCTTTATATCCTCACAACTCAAAAACCTTGCCAGATGCTAAACTTGGCAACAGATCCGATAGATTTTTTTCTCTCTCAGAAATTTTGAAATAGATCTCTAAGCTATCAATGAATTCTTTATTTTTATCTCTTTGTAGATTATGGACGAATCTAACACTCGAATCACATGGCCTTCGAAACTTAAAATAGGTGCCAAATCTAAGAAAGGTAGGTATCCCTAATAATTAGGTCCTCAAGATGATAATAAACTTGTGTTTTTAGGTACAGATTATTCCATGAGATATTATTGCCTGAGATGCAAAATCTGATGGCCAAAAAACTTGTCACCAACTTAGAAAAAAAAGAATCCCCAAAAAAATCCCATATTACAATATCATACATGACAATGCTGCCAACAAACAAAAGAAAGGAGGTATCAAATCCATATTTATAATGTCCTATCTATGAAAGTATGGGACATCTAGTGTTTGGGTCTGTTAGTCTGTCCATCCAAAATGTTGCGAGATTGGGCATTATGACTTATAGACATATTCTTATTTCAAAAGGAGGATGTCCATTTATAGTCTACGAAAGACAAAAAAAACAAGGATTTCATGTCAATTTCCCCGCAATTCTGCCTGAAAATAAAATGTCTAGATGAATCCCCTGATATACCTTGTATATTAGAATACTGATGCACCAATGTCACATGTACTTTACCAATCACTGTTGCACCAAGACTGGAGTTCAATGAACTCTTTCATGTCTATCATAGCAATTAATACATATTGCTTTTTGCATTTCTAGTGAAGTCAAGACAAATTTCTAGGAGTAATATTATGGCAGCAGTTCTTGTGTCAAATGTGAAGGAGCATATTAATTTCCTCACTACTGAGTGAACCCAGGAACTTGCAGGCTGCCTTACTTCTGTTAATATGCCTGATAAGTGTGAGATAGTGGTTACCCCTGTTTGTATCAAATCAGTAGAATTATCTTGACAGTATTTACACCATAAAATTACCTTGTAATTAGTCACAAGAAACTTGGCTACTGTCAGAATACCTTAAACGAGGCACAACATTTCTACTTTGACTCAATTATAATATCATATTAGGTTCACTTTAACTTTAAATTAGACTGGTTAATTAGATTTTGATAAAGGCATTATAAGCCATGGTTGGAAAACATCTATCAGAGATTTATCATATTAGAGATTCTCACCAGGACAGATTGACACCTGTGTTCAGGTGAGAATTCTTTGATTTACTGAATTTAGGGTCTACCTTGATGTTTAGGTTACCTGCAACGTGTTGCAAAGCAACATACATGTATGGGAGTCACTTTATCACTATCCGTCGTATTGCATCGTCGTCCTGCCGCATCACAAAAATTTCCGTTGCAGTTTTCCAGGCAACTACATGTACATGACACAGCCTCTTGATATTTGGCATGTAGCTTCCTCCTATAGTATTATATGATGTAAAGCGATCTTATAGCCATAACTCATCTCCTTCCTGTTTACTGAATATTTTAAGACGCAAGCACAGGGTTTGATCTTTAAATTTTAGCTTGGTAGCCCACATCAAAAATTTAAGCACCTTATCAATGTGGTTCTGTACAAAAAAAGTAAAATTTCTAGTAGCCCACAGCAAATTTTAGGGGCCATTGGCTAGTGGGCAAGTGCTAATTTCAAACCCTGAAGCAACATAAGTCTTCTGTCGAAGACTGCCATTCTAGTTTGAATCTGTCGTGAAAATGTTGTGTTTCCTGTCTACCACTAATGTCTGTTTCAATACACGTATTAGAATTAGTAAGTCAAATAAGGATCAAGGGTCATTGTGAGCCAAAAACCTTGCAATATCTACTGGTAGTAGAACTTGGGTTACCAGCACGTGTTAGATCATTATACAGGTATATTAGATGCTTTGCAAATCTATTTTGAGGGGGGTAGTGGGGCATGGTTAGCAGCCATTTACAGATTCCTTATTGTTCCGCAACGCGGAGTAGGACATAGAAATGATGTGTGTGCGTGCATCCGTCCATCTGTCACACTTTTCTCCGTAACAGATTTTTCAGCTACTATTAATCCTAGGCTTTTGATATTTGGTATGCAGCTTCAGGTAGGGGTCTCATATGGTAGGATGCATTTTCAGGTCTGTTGCTTACCTACTTCCTGTTTAGGGAGCGAACTTTTAGTTCAGAGGGGGACTCAGGAAATCCGTTCTTATTTTTTTTAAATCTAATATTTTCTTCAATCTTATGTACTTACACAGTTTTTGTCAACCTGACCTGTTTTCTGTGTAATTTCTTACAACAACATTAAAAGCTTTGCATAAATCAGTGGAATGATACTTAGATAAGAACATGTTATTTTAGTATAAGTTTTCAATTTAATTAAAAAATCTTTCATCACCGCTCATTCAATTGAACTTTTTAACTTTGATAAGAAAACATTCAATCAACTTCAAGCACCTGCATATTGTACATTTTTCTGTCCCCCTTGACAACTTCATTCAGAAATACAAGTACATGTATGTATTTATAGACCTCTAGCAGTTTTATTTTATAAACATAATGCAATTTCAAAAGCCATTCAGTTAAGGTGTATTATTGTTTGGTTTTTCAAAGTGTTAAATTTTTTTTTATTAAAATTGTATCTTTTTGTTGCATGTTCTAAGCACACAATACATTTTTGTAATTTTAGACAGCCTGTTCATCTATTGATTTTAATCATATATAGATCCGATCCTTTAAGTTGTGGACCACAGAATTTTTGACAGATTTACTGTTGTCTCCCATTATTCTATAATGCTCATAATGTTTTCAAAAGATCAGATTAAAATTAGAAATTAAAATATATTAACAAAAACAGTTATAAGTACATTTGCAATTTTGGGCAGAATTTCAAGGAGTACAAAATTTGGGTTATAAAATGGGGAATGGCGGGTGGCGTAGAGTGGGAGACATTTGGAAAGTATCCCAATGGGCACAAATAGTGCACCATTGTTTGCTGATTTGCTTCGTCATTCATATGAGGCAGACTTCTTACAATCACTTCTAGACAAAAAGGACCGCAAACTTGCTTTATCCTTCAATCTCACATTTCGTTATTGTGATGATGTCCTTTCACTAAACAATCCTTGATTTGGTGACTCTTTACATCTCATATATCAGAAGGAACTTGAGATAAAGGACACTACAGATTCTAGGAGGTCCGCTTCATATTTGGATCTATTTCTCGAAATTGACACACAAGGAAGGCTTTGTACAAAGCTCTATGACAAACGTGATGACTTCAACTTTCCAATAGTTTACTTTCCCTTTCTGTGAAGCGACATTCCGTCCGCTCCAGCATATGGAGTTTACGTATCACAATTGATTCGTTATTCCAGAGCATGTGGGGAGTACAATGACTTCCTTGATAGAGCTACACGGCTGACAAGCAAATTGTTAACACAGGGGTACCTTGCTCCCAGGTTGTTGTCATCACTCAAGAAATTTTAAGGACGACATCATGTGCTTGTATACAAATACAGGATTTCTATCTCTCAGATGAGCACAGATGTTGGTTTGACATAAAGTTTTGTAATGTCATCCTTTCCAGATTTGACAAACACTTCATTGATCTTTGGCAATGTGACGGGTGTGCTATAGCAAGCAGGAACTGCTTACTCTTCCGGAGCACCTGAGTTCACTCTCGTTTCGACTTGAGTTCACGTTGCTGAAGGCGGTTTTGTTGTTATGTGTGTGTGTGTTTTATGTTGTTTTGTGGTTTGTTTTGTTGTGATGATTTTTTGTCTGCCGGTTTTGTCTTGGTCTTTAAGGTTTTATGATACCGATTGCCCCTTTGGTACACCTTTGCTTCGATACAGTTTTCTCGGCAGTTACTAATCACGCTTTATAATTGGTATGAAGCGTCAGAATGGATGGTCCCAAACTATGCAACTTAAGTCTGTTGCTTACCTACTTCCTGTTTAACCAAAGCTGTATTAGTATTATGTTATAGCGATGTTGTCGTTGTCCTCATCTGTAGACCCTTTGGCTTCTGTGCAATAACTTAAGTTGTAGTGAACCAATTGTTTTAAGAATTTTTATAAGATATTTGTTACCACCAAACAAGGGTTTGTATTGCATTTGGGGTTTCTGGCCCTACCATTTTAGAAAAAATGACCAAAAGGGTATAAAATTTGTATATCGACAAAACATCTGTAGAATGTTATATTTTCATCCAATTTTGATCATTCTTTTTTAAGGGGTGGGTTTATATAGAGCTTTATGAAATTTAAGGGGTGCAGCAAAAACTTGATCAAAATTCTATAGGAATGTTTAGTATTTTTAGCTCACCTGTGAGCTATTGTCATCGTTAAGCGTCTGTCGTCCGTCCGTTAACTTTTCTTCAAAGATTTTCTCCTCTGAAACCACTGAAGGGATTGCATTGATACTTGGTATACATGATCTTTAGGATGTCCTCTACCAAGTTTGTGAATTATATAAATGTCGACCAACCAACATGGCCGCCGTTGCTAAAAATAGAACAGGGGGGTCAGACCATTGTTTTTGGCTTATAACTCAAAAGTATAAGAGATAGAGAAAATCTGAAGCAACCCACCTTGTTCAGCATCAAAAGCTCTACAAATCTCTCCATTGAGTCGAAGTTGTGAAACGACTCCTTATAGGAGTTATTGCCCTTTAATCATCAAAATTGACCGTTTTTGCTGTTTTTGGACTATATCTTAAAATCCATTACAGCTAGAGGAAAATTTAGCATTGCAGAATTGTTAAGCTCATTGAGATCTACAAAAATGATTTCAGGGTCCAAATTGTCAGATCAGCCGTTTAAGAGTTATTCCCCTTTAACTGTTTTTTTCCATTAAATTACACTGATTTTCAAAAATCTTCTTCTCTAAAACCACTGAAGGGATTGCATTGATACTTGGTTTACATGATCTTTAGGATGTCCTCTACCAAGTTTGTGAATTATATACATGTCGACCAACCAATATGGCCACCATTGCTAAAAATAGAACAGGGGGTCAGACTATTGTTTTTGGCTTATAACTCGAAAAGTATAAGAGATAGAGAAAATCTGAAGCAAATTTTCTTGTTCAGCATCAAAAGGTCCTTACAGGAGTTATTGCCCTTTAACTGTTTTTTCTATTAATTTAAACTAATTTCCAAAAATCTTCTCTGAAACCACTGAAAGGATTGTTTTGCAACTTTGTATGCTTGAAAGTTTGTGAAATTTATTCAAACTTTGGCATAAGAGATCAGGTGAGCGATTCAGGCTCCTTGGAGCCTCTAGTTTCTAATGCGTTCACACCCATCATACCCACGCTGTGTACATTGTGATGTGGTCTTTTTTGGACTTCTGACATTAAATTCCAATTAGTTCTAATCTTTGCTTGACTTCTGTAATGCTCATAACAGTCTTAGATTTCTTTCTTACCATTGTTTAGATTTTACCAAACATTATACCATACAAAAAAGTAAATTGTTCTTTTAAGGGCACAAGTTCTCAACAATATGGGTGGTAAAATTAACACTCAGTACAAGGTAATAATTTAAGACTCCAAATAAAGTTGGTTACCTCATAAAATTCAATTCATATGCATTATTAGGACAGAATTTAAACTTTTTATCTATCTACTTGTAATGGATAAAAAAGGTAATTTTCACATGCCAAATTGAACTCGTTATAATTTTTGTAATAGTTTTGAAAGAGGCATAGAACATTTGACATTTATTTGCCTTTTTACCATGAAAAGAATTAGCTGTGTGACATCTGATTTATTGTCAAATTATATTTAACAGTAAGAAATGAGGTGTAGGGTTTCATAAGAAGTTTCTTGTGAGTAATACGAACTGCTCCTAACTGTATTAACCTGTACCATGATCCCTAGACATCAATATTTATATGTCTATCACTAGAACCAATATATAGGTTTTGTGTTTTATCCCCCAAAGATGAAAGATTAATTAGGTGGATCTCATGAAACTTGATAGGTGTGTGTTTTCAATGGAAAATTTGTTTAAGTTAATATGATGTCAAATTTTTTAATAGAAGAGAGTTGATTTAATATTTTGAATCTTGGTACCTCTTTGCTTCTTCCTCCCAATTATAGCTACAATATTGCCAAAAGGACATTAAGCAAGCAACAACAATCAATCAATCTTCATTAATAATCAAAGGAAAACGTTTTTGCTTGCTGACAATGTAAGTAAATTTTGAACATGGTCAATACTCCCAAAGCTATCTTAATGAACAACCATACTCTGATTTGCACAAACTAGCATTGGTTGCAAGTTTAAAAGCACATGCACAAAAAGATTGCAATATAACTTATTTTTTTTCTAGATTTTATTGAGGCTTGTACAATCTTTATCTATTTTTAAAATCATGGGAAAAATATGCTATCAAGAAAATTTTTCTAATATCTTAAATAATAAATTATGTTTTAATGATAATTTGTCTAAACTGATATAACCATTGAACTTTCTGAGCAGGCATGTGTATATTTATAAACATCATGCACCCAATATATATTTATTACTCTTTAATAAATGCAATTATTTGAGCAACCCCACAGTTTTATATCCTTGAAATCTCCAACCAGTTTAAGTAGATTTTAATGTTGAAGTTTGAACTGGCATCTCTGATCAGAATGACTTTTGGCAGTGTTATATATGATGAATATTGTGCTGGGTGTTGCTGTGGAAAAAAATATTCATAACATTATCCTCAGCAGCTACTGATCACAGTCTTCTGATGGTATGCAGCATCACAATGGGTCCAATATTCTTCAGAGGTTCATCTTCTGACTTAATATTAACTTTTCAACGGTGCCGACGATTGCAGAATTTGTCTTTGGTCCTTCATTACATTAAATGTCTAAATATTAGATTTTAGAAATGTTTTGAACATTCTCATAGATCTTTAGAAAAATTTCTTGTCTGATCTCAGGTCAAAAACTAGTTCATGCTTGGTCTTCGAATGGTGAAGTTTCCGACTAAGATATCAACTTATGATTTCTGAAATCAATAGTTTAAAATAAAATGCACCATTACAAGTTGTGACCAGTTTAATATTGAATGGTCTTAACTCTATTTTAAAATTAAATGATCTAAGAGGCATACTAGAAAACGCGGGATGGACTCATGGGATGGACCCATGGACTCATGGGATGGACCCAAAAATGGACTCAAAAATGGACTCGAAAAATGGACGCAAAAATGGACTTAAAAATGGACCCTATTTTTATATCCAGTTTACTCAAATATGGACTCATGGGATGGACTCGTGGGATCCCCCCCCCCTGACCCAGCCCCCCACCCCCCAAAAAATAAAACAAACAAACAAAATAAAACCAAAAGAACTCTTGCATTATTAATTCTTCTTTTTTTTTAATTCGAATCTATATACTTTCACAAATATATTTGTTTCTTTTATGATATTGGGGTGCCCAGATATGAAAAAACACTAAAACAAATGAATATACACACTTAGTATCCTTTATTATTAATAAGATAATTTTAATTCATACAAACTCTTTTAAAATTGTTATCAACGGTTAAAAAAAGACATAAAACATAAAAACAAAAACAACAAAATGAATGTTGGTGCAGCTGATATAACTTTATTTATAGTTAATTGTTTGTTCGTTGGAAAAGTGTCACAAAACTGACAGTGAAGAGCTAATGCAAACATTTGAGGTTCTTATCTTTCATCAGCATCAATTTATGTATCAGCTAGTGGTCAACAGGGTCAGATTGTGCTGTCTTTACAATGCCTATCTATGTCATTAACAGTAACAAAGTTCATCTACATAACATTTGACATGAAAAGAATGCAATTAAGATATTTAAAACATTAATGGATTTCACACACGCTCCCCTTTAATATTTTGAATTGTGAATTTGAAACACAAAAAAATATTTGAACTTTTCTACATGGTTGAAAAGCAACTATTTGTTAAGCACTGAGCTTACTTTCAATTGAGATGGTGATAATCTTTATGAACATAAAGGATTGACCAATATTTAATGCATTGAGATGTACTTTATTGCAATTTTCAATTATCCCTGGTTTTATCATTACTTTAAAATGATATAACAATTAATACAAGAGCTGAAAAAATAATTTACAGCAGGTGTTTCCTTTTAAATTATCTGCAATAAAAATGTTAACTTTCAAGCTTATATATAAGATAAAAAAATAGGGTCCATTTTTGAGTCCATTTTTGGGTCCATTTTTGGGTCCATCCCATGAGTCCATGGGTCCATCCCATGAGTCCATTCCAAGAGTCCATCCCACGTTTTCTAGTATGCTGATCTAAGATTCTTTTTAGCTCACCTTGCCGAAGGCAATGTGAGCTTTTGCAATCACTTGGCGTCCGTCGTCCGTCGTCCGTCGTCTGTCGTCCGTCGTTCAACTTTTCAAAAATCTTCTTCTCTGAAACCGCTTGGCCAAATGTATTGAAACTTAGTAGGGTTGTTCTGTAGTATATCCTCTACAAATTTATCGTTCGAAATTTTGATTCGACAAAAAACATGGCCGCCATGGCTAAAAATAGAACATAGGGGTAAATTGCAGTTTTTTGCAAATAACTCAAAAACCGTAACAGATATCAAAATTCTGGCATAGGGTAAAAGTGATCAGCACCTCAAGATCTACCTGCCCAGAAATTTTCAAGAAGATCCAACAACCGATGTAGGAGTTATTGCCCTTTTTCTGGATTTTTTCAAAAAAAATTACTTATTTAGCCCTATATCTTGAAAACTATACAAGATATTTCAAAAAATTAGATTTCATATGAATAAGCACATCAAGATCTACAAAAGTTGTAACAGAGTCATAGTTGTAGGATCGTTCGTTAAGGAGTTATATCCCTTGGATTGTAAAAATTGACCATTTTCACAGTTTTTTGTTCAACATTTCAAAAATCTTCTTCTCTGAAACTGCTTAGTCTAATGAAATGAAACTTAGTAGGGTTGTTTAGTAGTATGTGGTCTACAAAATTATCGTTCGAAATTTCGATTCGACAAAAAACATGGCTGCCATGGCTAATAATAGAACATAAGGGTAAATTGCAGTTTTTTGCAAATAACTCAAAAATGGTAACAGATATTAGAATTATATTTGAGTAATAATGATCAGCACATAAAGATCTACCTGCCCTGAAGTTTTAAAGAAGATCTGACAATAGTTGTAGGAGTTATTGCCCTTTTTCTTTTTTTTTTCAAATTTTGCTCTTTTAAGACTTATATCTTGAAAACAATACAAGATATTTGAAAAATTTAAATTGCATATGGTTAAGCACATAAAGATCTAAAAATTATGTAATGGGGTCAAAGTTGTAAGACCTTTCTTGATAGAAGTTGTTTCCCTTAGAACATTAAAATTGATAATTCCACAGAGTAGCAGTCCTTTGTTATATCCAGCATATAAGTATCATGGAATACAAGGTGAGCGATTCAGGCTCCTGGGAGCCTCTAGTTTTGTAATATTTTCCTAAATTATGATTCATAGGAAGTAGATAGGATTTAATTTCTTTATGATAAAATAATATATGAATGGGAAAAGATTTAAACTGACAGGTTGGAGTACTGGTGATAAAGAATTGAACAGATGACAATATTAAGGCATTGTCTAAAATATGGCTGGTGTTTGTACATGTAGTAAAAGGTTATCAGTGAAAGTGAAAATTTGATATTTGAATTTTAGTAGTTTTGATAAAAACTGACTACAGATCGATACTTTAGTACCTGTCAAATTTAAGGACATGTATACATGTATAGGAGTTTATATAAGTACATTTTTGTATGTTCTTGAAAATTTTGTTGCATTGGATTTTATTTAAATCCATTTTGCCAATCCTTTCCATCTTGACCTATCCATACTTTGAAACAGACCCTTTTGTTTCCCTCAGTAGGTAATTTGGGGGACAATCATTATCACTGAGTATCTATTTCTATAAAGTTACCCCACACAAACTTATCTACATTATCTGTCACAAGTTAAATACAATTTTATATTGTAATTTGAAGAAGTTTCATGGGGTGTCCATTCATTTGAAGTACTGGTTACAAAAGTGACTGATTGTGAGGCATTGTTTGAACAGTAATGTACTGAAGGAATTTAACCAGGGGTTTTGTGTTGATAGGGAAAACTTGTTGAAAGAAAGCTGCAGGAGTTAACTAATAAATGTATTTTAGTGAATATCAAGATTGTGATATATATTTTTTGTAATATTAGCTGACTAAAGGATAATGAGATATGGGAAAAGTGTAATTTTATCTTTTGAATCTTCTCGACCAACATGCATTTACTATAACATAGTAAAGTCTTGAGTTATAGTAAATGCATGTTACCTTGGTCAAGAAGATTCCGACGTTTTGAAAATTTACAAATATACACTGGAAAACAACCACAGGCCTGTCATTAAGCCTCAGGCTCACACATATAGTCAGCAATTTGGCAGCAATTTTCTTTGATCTTTTAATTTTTTCCTATGAAAATTTAATTTTTCATCAAATCTCACGCAAGCAGTTCATAAAAACTTTACAGCCCTGCAGCAAGTAGCCCTCGATGTGACCTTAGGTTGGTGCTTTGTGTCTTGCAATAGGCATCAAATAAGTTGTTACACTGCCACAACTCAGTTCTCACAGATGTGTGTGCCATACTTTAAGCATATTCAGTGTAAAACTGATATTGAAATAAAATGCTTAAATTGTTACATAATTTGGTTTCATTATTATTTGTGGGTTATCAATTTAGTGGGTGGACTTGACCCAAAAAATGTGATAACCAAGGAAAAGGAAATTTTACATTGTTCTGTATGCAAGAGACATCAGAACCACAAAATGAAGAATCCATGAACTGATCCTTTTTCATCAAATGACGAAAATTGGTACCCACGAAAATAAATGAATTCATTGTATTCCTGATATTTAATCATGCATATGAAAAAAGCCTTTAAAAATAAAACTAATTCCACTATCTAATGAATGATTCGTTATAATATATTTGCTCTTTCCAATCGACTGATATAAGTTACTTATTCCCCCATTGTTGGTTTATGCTCTTCTTATCCTGTATTTGCTAAAAAAAATCTTGATTTTAGCTTCCCACATCAAAGTTGTGCTTTGCTTTGAACAAGTGTATTTTAATTTGTATTAGCTTTTATTTGCATTATAGATTCAAACATCAAACCAAAAGTTGGTTATGCTGGAATAAATCTTTTATTTTAATGACATTTTTGTTCATTTTAGATCCCCACATCAAAGTTGTTGGTTATCCTGAAGATGTCAAAACTGCCAAAGATAACATCATGTCCATACTGGACACAAAGGTATGCCTATTGCTGGAAAAAAATCAACAAAAAATTACTGTAGGTCATATAAGAGGGAAAATGCTGAACATTGCTAGAAAAAAACAACTTCTCTAAACTAAGGCAGATCTGTGGGTCATACAGAACTTCCTTTCTGGACACAGGACCTTGTAGAGTTCTTGAATACGGGGAAAATCATGTTAGTTGCTATTGCATTATAGTCGGTTGCATGTAACCTTGACCTTTAGTTGTCCTTGATCTTTGAAGGGTATGATAAGTATGGCACAATGGGAGCCGCTATACATGTCACACTTGCAAACTGGAAACTGAATAGGGATTCTCTATCATCAAGTGACCCCTTTGTAGAGAATGATAAGAGTAGGCTCAGTGAGAGCTGCTACAAAAGCCACACTCCCAAACTGCAAACTGGAGAGGGATTTATATCCAGCTTGTTTACCAATCCATGAAAAATAAACAACTTTAAACTAATTTTATTGTTGAATCCTAAAGATCTACATGTATTTACTAGAGGAAAAATTTAAGACCTTGAACCCTAATCCTTGACAAAATTTTTGATACTTCAAATAAAATGAGTGTTTTAACCATCAGCTGAGTCACATCAACATAAAATACAGCAATTTGTTACAACCACAGCAGAGTGATAATATCTCTTCAAAGATGTTTACTTTTCTGATAAACAAGTGCTAAGTGTTAATATTTTTAGGGAAAAAAATCTTTGAAATTTTTTTTTGGATTTCAGTTGATAAGATTAGTTGATGATTTAAAGGTATAAAATTTGAAGGTCGGGTTTCACATAAGATGCCAAGACAATGGCTGATCCAGACATTTGGCTTTAAAGGGCATGTTGACTGACAGAAAGGGGCCTTCGTCTTGTTATATGACTCTGTCACAGATTCCTGTATAAAGAAGAAACTTAGGGCCCTAAACAGGAAGTAGAAGTCCAACATTTCTGAAAATCACTTTTGGTGTTCAGATTGTCATACTGGACAACCCTACCCAATTTCAAATCATTCTCATGTATGCATGTTTTTGAGAAAAGCTGGACAAAATATGTACAGATGGAGAACTTATGGACAGACACCAGTTAAACTTTATGCCCCCCTACATGTCATTGTGGGGCATTTAATTGGGAGGACTGCCCCTCCTCCTAAATCTGCCACATTGTATTTGATTCTGTCATTCAGAATACACACAATTTCTTGTTTAAATTTGTGTATAAATAAAGGTGATAACAAAATTACCGAACTTGGAGAATCAAGTTCAAATGTCCATAAGACTAGACAAAACAAGGAAGACATACCGGAACCGCAATGGCCCTGACTTGGTACAGGCATTTCAAAAGAAATGATTGGTTAAACCAGGTTTTAAGGCACGCCAAACCTCCCTCTATAAGTAATAAAAATGCAGCCAACAAATTAAATTATTACTTGGTACAAAAATTTAGACTTTGGTTCAAGATTTTGATAAATCTTTGTAAATCTGATTGAAGCCATTAAAAATGTGATAAAATCTTACCATTAGCAAGTGCATGTGAACACATGATCGTATGCATTTCAAAGATAGATATTTAATTTAAAAGCTGAAACAGTATAATTACATTTAATAGTTTTTGGAGGTCAAGATTTTTACATTGAATTGTAAATATGAGTTTATAAGGTTCATTGGCAGTGGTGAACATTGAATTTAAACCATATCAGATAGGAAAAGAAATATTCAATACGAATTAATTGGAAGGCATTATTGATAAAATTTACAGATCAAACTTTGGGTACAACTGTTTAGATGGTGATGACCTCGTATAAATAGGTACCTACGTAATTTCAAAAGCCAATCGTTGAAATATTCCACTTGATCAATATGATCAGTTTGACTTATATCCTTGTTAAGTTAAATGACAATTGATTTCAAAGATATAGATCATATTGATTTGGCAGAGAGAAAAAAGAGAAAAACAACTAGTGGTGCTATGTCCCAACTATTGACCCCCTTTTGACAGAATTTATATCTAAAGAATTTGTTCTTTCACACGCAAAATAAATAATGAACGTAATAGAGAGCAGACTTATACATAGATTACAAATAGACTTAAAACACCTCTTTCTTCAGACTATTTATACAGGTCTTTATTAGTTTTAAGGTCATGGCTTTTTGTGGCTTATATGGAAATTATCAAATTTAAAAGATATTTCCCATTTTTGCCTACAACAAGGCGAAAAGGTTATGCAAATGTCGCAAGTAAAAAAGACCAAGACATTATCGTAGTAAAAAGACAGCATAAAAAAAAACTTGCACAAACAGCTTTACTGCACTAAAGTCCAAAAGAGATTTGGAAGGGTCCTGGCTATCCCCTATTCTTTGTCTATATATAATTTACAAGGTGCTTGTTAGTTGAAAATACAATAAACATGATAAAACCATTTCATACAAAATTTAGATTTATAATATTTTGCACTATGGCAGTATCTTCTAAGTTCAATATTTTGGCATTCTGCGAAGTCTGCCAAAAAGTATTCACCAAGCTTAAATCATGATGGTATCACTTTGATATGTTTTTCAAGTTCAATGCATATCTGACATGTATTTTGATAAATAAATACACAAGACTAGCCTTCTTAAGTACATACTTCACATTTAAATATTCTATCTTTGTCTCATGTTAAAAAGATCTTGATAGGTTTACAAAACACCAGTATATTAGACTACTGTTTATATAAGTGATAATATCATTTGGTCAAAACATTTAATTGATAGTGCTTAATATCTTACACTACGTTTGTATCTACTTTGACATTTGAATAAAGGTCCTTGGTACAGCTTTCTGTTAGTCCATAGTAGAGAAGGTTCCTGTTGTTTTTTTGTTGGTTCATAGGCTGGCTCCTTTGATCCCAGGCAATTTGCTAAGTCAGAAAAGCTTTGAGGTAGTAAAACACACTTCTAGCTAAAACGTCAGAAACGTCCATAGTTTTGCAGCACCTATGCTTCTTCCAATAACTATTCTAAAACTATATTTAACCTTATAAACACTTATCATACATCGTTGAAATCCTTACATTCCATAGATTATCTTCCAGTTAGTTGTTACTTGCAAAAATAAGATCTTTTCATTACAAACCGATAACTCCGAAAAGAAATTATACATGAAAAAACACTAAAATTTACACATTTTTACCATAATTCAAGCCTAGATTAGACTCAAACCTGCACTAAATCCTCTATAGTGCTATACATGCTCTGAAAGTACATAAACCTGGCTGTTTATTAAAAGTAAAAAACCTATACATCGACCGGCTCATTTTTTCAAGAAATGACGTCGCATTTTTTACCTTTAAAACAAGCATTAATAAAAACGTTCAAAAGATCGGTCAAATAAAAATGACACCATGTCGGAAAAGGGACGCTAAACTTCCGTTTTTTCGAATATTTTTATGTTTTGTAAAAAAATTTAATCTCTGAAAGATTCCCTATCAGTTGAGCACACTTTCGTTACTTAATTATAAGGCATTCTTAATTTATAGCTACTTAAATTCGACCTTTGTATTTTACTTTAGAAATTCTAGGATGTCACTCTCCGAAACTAACTTGTAAACAAAACCGAACTGTGTCTTACTACCTTAATAGATAAACATTTTTTTATGTATGTAAGTGCTTTGTATATTTCAAAACTTGATTATATTTGGAACAAAATGATGTTTGGCAATTTCTTTTAGGTCATATATAAGCCAAGTTGTGGCCAGTCAAAGTTGGAACCCTATTTTCACTTTTGACCGTAGTTTTGCAATATTTTTTGAAAAGTATATCATATCATGGTGTCTTTGTGTTTCTTATATGAAAATCAACATTTTTACACATTTTTGTTATTTATTGATAAAATAATTGACATTTACCTTATAATTGATTATTTTTTAAAGTCCGGGGAGATTTTGCTTATGAAATTAACACAGTTTGCAAAGTAAAGACCAAGTACGACAATTTTGAATATCGTGTTCCTAAGAGACAAAATCGTCACAATTTGCATCAAAATACGGAGTTCTGTCGAAAAAGTTCAGCAAATAAATAAGTATCCATACATTAATTTTATTTTAAAGAGATTTTGTCTATTTGGTCGTTTTCACCTTTATAAAAACAGAAAATTGTAGCTGAAAAGTTGGCAAAACGTTACGTAACGTTTTCGCTCGAAATTTTTAAAATATGCTGTTTTGGTTGCTATGGCCTTTTTTCCAAGACAACTAATATTTTCCAAATTTTTTTTAAACTAATCTGTTGTATATTTATTTAGCTTTAATTCCACCAATTAACATGGGTATTTAGTTAGCGTTCAATGCTAGTATAATTGTTGACAATTACGTTAATGGTAGTAAAACACACTTCTAGCTAAAACGTCAGAAACGTCCATAGTTTTGCAGTACCTATGCTTCTTCCAATAACTATTCTAAAACTATATTTAACCTTATAAACACTTATCATACATCGTTGAAATCCTTACATTCCATAGATTATCTTCCAGTTAGTTGTTACTTGCAAAAATAAGATCTTTTCATTACAAACCGATAACTCCGAAAAGAAATTATACATGAAAAAACACTAAAATTTACACATTTTTACCATAATTCAAGCCTAGATTAGACTCAAACCTGCACTAAATCCTCTATAGTGCTATACATGCTCTGAAAGTACATAAACCTGGCTGTTTATTAAAAGTAAAAAACCTATACATCGACCGGCTCATTTTTTCAAGAAATGACGTCGCATTTTTTACCTTTAAAACAAGCATTAATAAAAACGTTCAAAAGATCGGTCAAATAAAAATGACACCATGTCGGAAAAGGGACGCTAAACTTCCGTTTTTTCGAATATTTTTATGTTTTGTCAAAAATGTTATCTCTGAAAGATTCCCTATCAGTTGAGCACACTTTCGTTACTTAATTATAAGGCATTCTTAATTTATAGCTACTTAAATTCGACCTTTGTATTTTACTTTAGAAATTCTAGGATGTCACTCTCCGAAACTAACTTGTAAACAAAACCGAACTGTGTCTTACTACCTGAGCCTACTCTGACTGTCAACATAATAGGCATAATATACCTCTCCCAAATTTTATAGAAAGGGCTTGGGAGATGACATTTAATATTGTATCAGTTATTATACCATGTTGACAGGCTTCACAACAAAATGAAAAATACCTGCCTTTACCATAGTCAGAGACCCACTGGTCAATCATTATTTCACCTGGTGATAGAAGAAAATGAGATGAGCTGACATCTCAAATTTTGTAAGCCCAAAAAGAATATAGTCTGAAAAATGCAGAAGTATTTTAGCACATGTAACTATTGGAACTGAATAAAGATTTGTCTAGTCTGTATATCTCTTTCAAGCATAACTTATGTTAATTTTAGGGATTATTGATAGAGGGTAGGTTGGGCCCAAAAAACTAGTTAAATGGCCACATTTTGTCTATGACTAAGATAGGAATCTTGGACAAAGCTTTTGTTTATACATGTCATTTTGATGTTTTCTGTTCCTTGTTTACAAAGGGGGTCTTTCTTTGACTGTCTTAGGAGTGGATTTGAATTGTATGCATTTTATTATGACCTTGTGTCAATGGAAAAACAGCCAGCAACACTTATTGATATCGTTGAAGCTGCTGGGTGTTTTTCAGTCTGGTCTTTTTGTTTGGCTGTTTTGCCTACGCTTTATCTTAAAGGACTTGCATTCTTCTAAACCACTTGATGTATTAATATGCTCTTTTACATGAATAAATGACACCATATGAAGATAGACATGAAAATAAAGAAGTGGGGAATATCCTTTTATGAGTTCAATCCCTCACAATATTCCTGTTTTGTTTTTTTGTTTTTTTTTCTTTCAATTCTCATCATTGAACTTATTTTTAAACAGGTTAAATTTAACAACTTGTTATTTATATTTTAGAGTAACCGAGTCACACTTAAGATGGACGTATCACACACAGACCACTCCCACGTCATTGGCAAGGGAGGAAACAATATAAAACGGGTAATGCAAGAGACGGGATGTCACATCCACTTCCCAGACTCCAACAGAGGCAACCATGTACAAGAGAAGAGTAATCAGGTCGGTCTGATTAATTAGGCTAAACCAATTTAGACGTTATATTGTCATGAAACTTTGTACATGGATATGTCTGTGTATTAACCAAATCACTACAAAAAAAGTTTTTAAAAAATTATTATTCAAAGTAAAAACTATTTTTTGCTTAAAACAACAAACATTTGACAGTGAATGTAAATGGATAGCAATTAGAATAAAATTCACCAGGTTTAATTGGTTTTAATCATCAATAATATCCTTCAAAATGAACTTTATTACTAGAGTATATACTGAAGTAGATAAATAAGTCAATGAAAACTGAAATTTTTGGGGTACCTTAATAGCCTAGCTTTACTACTTATTAGTCAAAGAGAGAGATAGAGATAAAATGTTTTTAGAATTTAGGGTTGAATTTATAAAATGGATAAATTATTACAATCATCAGGGTTCCCATGTCATCCTTGAATTCAAGGAAACCTTGGAAAGTCTTTGAAATTCATTTCAATGCTCAAAAAGGCTGAAAAAGCTGGATAAATCCTTCAATTTTATCAAATATCCTTGAAAAACCCTGGAATTTTGTAATATGCAGATTTGTTGACCGTTTGATAAAAAAGGCAGAAAAATATTGGATTTTAAAAATTTTGGCAGACTATTAAATGACCTCAATACTCTTGAAAAGTCCTGGAAAAAACCCTGAATTTTGTGTCAACAAAATAGTGGGAACCCTGAATTATACTTTGTAAGTAATTTTGTGTTTGTCTATTTCAGGTATCAATTGCTGGACAACCTGCAGGTGTAGAAACTGCTAGGGCACAAATTCGGGTAAGTAAAATCTCTGTGGAATACACTGAATATGCTAAGACACCTCCCCCCTCAAAAAAACCCCTCCCACTGCATAAAAAATTGTGCCTTTTTCTGATTAGATAATAATGTCTACCATTTGTGTAACTTCTAATTATATTGAACAACTGGAAGTATTTGTTCCCTGTAGGATATAACACATACACCTAATTAAATATAAAGATTTAGGATTCTGAGCTTATTAGTTTCTAGGGTTATGCCTTGTAATAAAATAATTGTTCACAGATCAGGTATGAAGATATGTTTTTAACAGATGGTTTTTGCTACTGACTTTGGCAACTTAAATGCAAATTTTCAAATTCTGAATTTTTGGATGCTATGTCATGTACATTTATTTATTCCACATGTTAATGTTATATTTCAATAGAATTATCATATATAGTTGTTATATACATATTAAAACAATACAAAACCAAGCACAGAAGCAATCTCAATTCACTATCTAGCTGTACTATAAAAGATTATATCTATGAAATTTCATCCATATTCTAAGGTTTCGATAAAAAGATCTTCCATTTAATAAGTTTAAGGTGGTAGCCAAGGTCATAATACAACTTGAAATTTTCTATTATTTTTCTACTTTTAGGAACTACTACCGTTAGTATTTATGTTTGAACTTCCTGTTACGGGATTACCCAACGATTCCTCGTCACCCCTTGTCCAACAATTACAGCAGCAGTATGCTATCTCCGTCACATTTCGTCAAAGACCGAGGGCCTACACCACAACAGTTGTAGTCCGAGGCACAGTGTGTAATGCTAAATCTGTCAAGGAGGGAACATTACGATTGATGGAGCAGTTAACAGGAACGTCTGGGGTAGGTTTTGTATGGTGGTTATACTTTTGGTCAGATTTCACAGAGTGAAAAATCTAGGTTATAAAATAGTGAATTTCAAGCGGGTAGGGAAGAAATTTTTCTGACAGTTTTCTCAGCAACTACTTATTACAGCCACTTGATATTTGGTATACAGTATCAGGGTGGGGTCCCATAACTTGGGTTTCGATTTCAGGTCTGTGGCTCACCTACTTCCTGTTTAACAAAATCCAGCCATTTTTTGTTGGACAAATTTTTACCTGTTGTACTGCAGGAAATGTTTTCCTTGGGTGGTGCTGGTAAGGACATAGAGCACCACAATAAAGATGTGGTAACCCTATTCTTTTCACTTTGTCTGTCCATCTGTCAACAATGATGTGTTAATGCTAGTACTAAAAAATGAAGATCTACAAATCTAAAATTTCACACATTTACTAACTACCATTTGAGAGTTACCACACTGTTATACTTTTAACCTGTTGTAAAGCAACAAAGGTTTATCACAGAAGGTGGCCTCCTTTGGGTAATTCAACATTTTTTCTGTATGGTCAAATTTCATCAAGCAGTCCATTTGATTTATTTGGTTGGAATTGATTGAATTTCACCTCCTGCTATGTTGTACAATATATTTAGCAGTCAGTTAGTACAAAAAACTTGGTTTTTTGTCTCGCCTGCGACGAATGTCGCAAAAGGCGAGACTTAGGTATGGTGATTCCGGCGGCGACGGCGACGGCGGCGGCGGCCTCCACAATTGGTTAAAGTTTTTGCTTAAGTCTGTTTTGTGTGAACTAATTATGTTACACCATTGATATTTGGTATGCAGATGCATCAGCATCAGTACAGATCAGTTTTAAAAGGATTTCACCTGTATGCTCCTGCAGTCACAGTCTACTGACTTTGAAATTTTATACTGATTTGGCCGAGGTTAACCTTTTTTCTTAAGTCTGTTTAACATGAAGCAGTTATGTTACACCATTGATATTTGGTATGCAGTTGCATCAGCATCAGTACAGATCAGTTTTAAGAGGATTTCACCTGTATGCTCCTGCAGTCACGGTCTACTGACTTTGAAATTTTACACTGATTTGGCCGAGGTTAACCTTTTTTCTTAAGTCTGTTTAACATGAAGCAGTTATGTTACACAATTGATATTTGGTATGCAGTTGCATCAGCATCAGTACAGATCAGTTTTTAAAGGATTTCACCTGTGTGCTCCTGCAGTCACGGTCTACTGACTTTGAAATTTTACACTGATTTGGCCGAGGTTAACCTTTTTTCTTAAGTCTGTTTAACATGAAGCAGTTATGTTACACAATTGATATTTGGTATGCAGTTACATCAGCATCAGTACAGGTCAGTTTTTAAAGGATTTCACCTGTATGATCCTGCAGTCACAGTCTACTGACTTTGAGATTTTACACTTTTTTACTTTTTACTTATGTACTTAAGGAGGATTTTTACTTCATTTTATACTGTGTCCAGTTGCGACAGGCGAGACATGTCTCTGTGTTAACAGTTTATTCTTACTTTATAGCATTTGATATCTTAGAAAATCTTATTGAAAGAAAAAATGAAAGAAGACAAAAGAGTTGTAGTCATTCATAATATATTTGTCCTTATTTTTATATGCTTTACCATATGGAAACAATATGAGCAATGTTTTAATGTCTATTATCTGTAAGTTTTAATCTCAGGGCACCTGAGGTACCTTCTGGTTCTCCTTCGGCAAACTCACAATGAACCATTTATCATTGCTCTAAATTAATTGTTCTTTGTCTTGGATGGTTCGCAGGTTTATTGAATCTGATCTCAAGTAGATACTTGAAGGGAATGCTGTAGCTTGTTGTTAATTGCATAATCTATTATTTCAAAAGATGTTAACCATTTATATCTGTTTATATTTGTATTTTATCCAGATGGTTAGAAAAAGTAATTCAGAAACTTGAAGTATCAAATATGCTATAATTAGTAAAGTTATGATTGTTTTATTGACTTAAGGACAGCAATCAAAAAACAACTTATAGACAATTGGAAGATTGTATGGTAGTACATGTATACACACATGTTCATACAGTAACACCTGTTGTATATAATTAAAAGTCAGAAATTTTGGGCTAAAGTATGTTTTATTCATGCTGGACTAAAATATGGAATGTTTTATTTAAAAAAATGTTAACATGTATTTTGGGGGGCTAAGTAAAACATCCATTTAACTCAGATGTTACAATCAAAAAGTATGCCAGGGTAATACATATGCAAAGAGGTATAACTCTATTTTAGAAGATTTTTTTTTACTGCACATTTCTTTGATAAAGTTTTCTGGTTTTTGGCTGGATTACATGCAATTTTTCTCAACAGTTTTCTCAGCAACAACTTAACAAAGCCTTTGATGTTTGGTTTCAGCATCACCATGGGTCCCATACTGTGGGGTTTGATTTAGGTCTGTTGTTCATCTACTTTCTGTTAAACAATATCTGGACATTCATGACTATGAAAGATTTTATTACTTTAAAATTATGTCACTAAATATCTTTTTGTCAACCAGGGTTTTTTTTATGGTAAAAAATGTAAACATGTATATAACACTTAAACTAGCACTGCTTGTAAAGATTTATTGATCAATATAAGTAAGTTTATTGGAACTTATTAAAGTTATTATTAAGTTTATTAAAGTTAATAGTTACTTTTTCCCCAAAAGGGGCTTGTTATTCTTGAATACATATATCAGGAACATGTAATAACTGTCCATGTAACAGTCCATGTCATTGTTTGTATATTTTTTTTTTGCAGGTTGCTCTACCAGTTAGCATGCAGTTAGAGATTGCTCCTCAACATCACTTGTTCATCATTGGTCGAGGGGGTATGAATATCAAACAGATTATGCAACAGACAGGGGCCAGCATCCACTTTCCTGACCCTAACACAGTGACTCCACCCAGGAAGGGGACTGTGTATGTCACAGGCAGTATTGAAAGTGTATTCCTTGCAAGGCAGCATTTAATTGTAAGTTTGGTTGCGCAAAATAAATAATGATGACAAGCTAAGGACTTGTATTAAGGATGTTTGAGGATCAGCTTTTGAGATTTTTGACATTTTTGGCCGGATTTCACGGAGTGAAAAATCCGGGTTATAAAATGGTGAATGCCGGGCGGGCGGCGGGCGGCGGGCGGGCGGCGGGCGGGCGGGGAAGAAATTTTCGTAACAGTTTTCTCAGCAACTACTGATCACAGCCACTTGATATTTGGTATACAACATCAGGGTGGGGTCCCATAACGTGTGATACGATTTCAGGTATGTCGCTCACCTACTTCCTGTTTAACGAAATCCGGCCATTTTTGACTTTGACAGAATTTTTTCGGAATCCTCTGGTTTTTTCCATCAAAATAAGGCAAAACAAATTTGCATGGTTACCCCTATTTTTCTTTTGTTTAGGGTCTTCATTACATCATAAATACCGGTACCTGTTTTACAAATTTATTTCAAATTTTGATCACTTTTTCACACGTTTGAACAGCTAATCTATGCTAATGATAATGAGGAAAAGAACAGAGAAAACCTTTTCCCGCCAAATTTTGAACTCTTATTATCTTTAAAACGAGCACGGTAACCTATCAAAATTTTTAGCTTATTTTGTATTTTCAATTGTTCCCTTATGATTTAAGGCCTTAATTTCAAAACCTCATCACTTTCAAAGTCACCCCCGAACATCCTTAATTTTACTTCACTTGTAAAGGAGCGACAGAAAAAGGAAAAAGAAGGACCAAGAAAGACCATAATGAGTTGTGGAACAACCTACATAAAGCAGCGGCCGTTTCAAAAAATTACACATGCAATAGAGTCATGCAGTATTTTATTTTTGTATGTCCAGTAAAGTATCCAAAGAGACAACTGTGTCCCATTTCATGAAAAATCTCAAATTTGATAATTTCTTCATTCTCAATTTTCTACACAGAATTCCTTTATTAATTTTGAGAAAGTCCTCAAATTTGAGAAAATACTCAAGCTAAGATGTTTTATGAAACCCAGACCAGCTTGCCCCGGTTTCATAAAACATCTCAAATTGAGTATTTCTTCAAATTTCAACATTTTTGATTGGTTAAATTTTGAGTTTAGAAGGATATGAGGAAATACTCAATTTGAGATGTTTAATGAAACCAGGGCCAGAAGATTTAATATCAAATTTCTGAAAACAAAAGGATGAAACCAATAGACCATAAAGAACAAAAATATACTCAGGGACATAAACAACACAGCAAAAATACAGTTGATAATAATGGTAGAAAAGTCAATATTTTAGTTGTACTATGAGCTGAATTTTCATTCAACGTCCAGTTTAGTACGCTTGTTTTCCCAAACTTTCAGCGTCTTTTAAATGCTTTTTTCCTTGAAAATTTTAGACATCATTAAACACACGCGTAACCCATAAGGAAAGCTAGTTTATTTTTAGTTTCGAACAAACAATAAATGAATAAATTAATTTTACTTTGGGAGCGGAGCGTCACAGGTTAAACCTGCCTCATATTAGAACTTAACAAAAAACAATTTATACTATAATGGTGATTTATATTTCAGGGTTGTCTCCCTTTAGTTCTGATGTTTGATGTAAAAGATGAGATAGAAATCGACCAGGGTGAGTATCAACTGTACAATATGGCAGTGGAAAAAATCATTACTTCTATGGTTTTGTTTGGCAGGATTTCACTCAGGGAAAATCCGGGGTTATCAAACAATTTTCTCAGAAACTTCTATCACAACCTCTTCATATTTGATACACAGCATCAATATGGAGTTCCATATTTGAGACTTACACTCACCTCCTTTTTAGCTCACCTTGCCGAAGGCAATGTGAGCTTTTGCCATCACTTGGTGTCCGTCGTACGTCGTCTGTCGTCCATCGTTCAACTTTTCAAAAATCTTCTTCTCTGAAACCGCTTGGCCAAATGTGATGAAACTTGGTAGAGTTGTTCTGTAGTATGTCCTCTACAAAACCATCGTTCGAAATTTTGATTTGACAAAAAACGTGGCTGCCATGGCTAAAAATAGAACATAGGGGTAAATTGCAGTTTTTTGCAAATTACTCAAAAACCGTAACAGATATCAAAATTCTGTCAAGGGAAAAAGTGATCAGAACCTCAAGATCTACCTGCCCTTTAATTTTCAAGAAGATACAACTACGGATGTAGGAGTTATTGCCCTTTTTCTGGATTTTTTCAAAAAATTTTCTTTTTTAGCCCTATATCTTGAAAACTATACAAGATATTTCAAAAATTTAAATTGCATATGACTAAGTTGTAACAGAGGCAAAGTTGTAGGATTGTTCCTTTAGGAGTTATACCCCTTGGATTGAAAAAATTAACCATTTTCACAGCTTTTTGTTCAACTTTTAAAAAATCTTCTTTTCTGAAACTGCTTAGTCAGGTCGAGTCTTCTAGATTTTATTTGACCTATCAATCAATCAAAATTAAAAAAAAATGACCTTTCAGATGGGGAAAAATAATAAAACTTTTTCGACGCTTTTATAGGAAAGTTCTGAACATTAACATAATTTCTATAACTTCCTCGCTCATATTTTGTCAATAACAAAAATTGTTGATTTTAAACCTTATTTCATTAGGCATGGGTAAATTCTCCTTATAAAGTAATGTAATGTTCCATATTTTGACATCTATTTCATTCTTCGTATTGGTCAATGGGCAATAACAAAGGTAAAAATAACACTAAAATCTCCCTACTGGTCATTGCTCCCCGGGGTAAAAATTGGTGTCCTTTATATCTTATCTTTTTATCTGATACTGATGCCAATAGACCAAATATTTTTTTCACCGCTCATTTTTAAAATTTGTTCTGCAAGTCAGTTTTTGTTGAATTGTTTCTCAAAAAGCACGTGTTGGTGATTGTAGTTATTTATATTCTCTCAAAAACCATTGGTCAAAAGTTTGATGTAAACACTTTCCTTAAAAGGTAGAATCTTCGACCTGTTAGTCAAATGAAATGAAACTTGGTTGGGTTGTTCTGTAGTATGTGGTCTACAATATTATCGATCGAAATTTGATTTGACAAAAATTATGGGCGCCATGGCTAAAAATAGAACATAAGGGTAAAATGCAGTTTTTTGCAAATAACTCAAAAATGGTAACAGATATTAAAATTCTGTTTGGGTTATAATGATCAGCACATACCTGCCCTGAAGTTTTGAAGAAGATCTGACAATGGTTGTAGGAGTTATTGCCCTTTTTAGCTCACCTGGACCGAAGGTCCATGTGAGCTATTACCATCACTTGGCGTCCGTCGTCGTCTGTCGTCGTCGTCGTCTGTTAACAATTTTTCAAAAATCTTCTCCTCTGAAACTACCAAACAGAATTTAATGAAACTTGGTATGAATGATCCTTAGGGTGTCCTGCACCAAACTTGTGTTTTGATTTTTGATCCGTTAAAAAACATGGCCGCTGTTACTAAAAATAGACTAGGGGGGTCAGACTACTGTTTTTGGCTTATAAATCAAAAAGTATAAGAGATAGAGGAAATCTGAGGCACAATACTGATTCAGCATCAAAAGCTCTACAAAAGTCTCCATTTGGTCAAAGTTGTCAGATGACCCCTTATAGGGGTTACGGTCCCTTAAAGGTGAAAAATAGCATTTTTTTATGTTTTTGGCCTACAGAATGCAAACTATTGCAGATAGAGATTAGCTGTTGCTTGCTTAAATGTTCAGCTCATTTAACTCTACAAAAGTCTCCATAGGGTCGAAGTTGTCAGATGACCCCTTATAGGGGTTACAGACCCTTAAAGGTGAAAAATCGCCATTTTTTCATGTTTTTGGCCTACAGAGTGAAAACTATTGCAGATAGAGATTAGCTGTTGCTTGCTTAAATGTTTAGCTCATTTAGCTCTACGAAAGTCTCCATAGGGTCGTAGTTGTCAGATGACCCCTTATAGGGGTTATGGCCCATGAAAAATAGCGATTTTTCATGTTTTTGGCCTACAGAATGCAAACTATTGCAGATAGAGATTAGCTGTTGCTTGCTTAAATGTTCAGCTCATTTAACTCTACAAAAGTCTCCATAGGGTCGAAGTTGTCAGATGACCCCTTATAGGGGTTACAGACCCTTAAAGGTGAAAAATCGCCATTTTTTCATGTTTTTGGCCTACAGAGTGAAAACTATTGCAGATAGAGATTAGCTGTTGCTTGCTTAAATGTTTAGCTCATTTAGCTCTACGAAAGTCTCCATAGGGTCGTAGTTGTCAGATGACCCCTTATAGGGGTTATGGCCCATGAAAAATAGCGATTTTTCATGTTTTTGTCCTACAGAATGAAAACTATTGCACATAGAGATTAGCTGTTGCTTGCTTAAATGTTCAGCTCATTTAGCTCTACAAAATTCTCCATAGGGTCGAAGTTGTCAGATGACCCCTTATAGGGGTTACGGCCCCTGGAAAATAGCGATTTTTCATGTGTTTGGCCTACAGAATGAAAACTATTGCAGATAGAGATTAGCTGTTGCTTGCTTAAATGTTCAGCTCATTTAGCTTTACAAAATTCTCCATAGGGTCGAAGTTGTCAGATGTCTCTTATAGGGGTTACGGCCCCTGAAAAATAGCGATTTTTCATGTTTTTGGTCTTACAGAATGAAAACTATTGCAGATAAAGATTAGCTGTTGCTTGCTTAAATGTTCAGCTCATTTAGCTTTACAAAATTCTCCATAGGGTCGAAGTTGTCAGATGACCCCTTACAGGGGTTACGGCCCCTGAAAAATAAAGATTTTTCATGTTTTTGGCCTACAGAACGAAAACTTTTGCAGATAGAGATTAGCTGTTGCTTGCTTAAATGTTCAGCACATTTAGCTTTACAAAATTCTCCATAGGGTCGAAGTTGTCAGATGACCCCTTATAGGGGTTACGGCCCCTGAAAAAAGCTATTTTTCATGTTTTTGGCCTACAGAATGAAAACTATTGAAGATAGAGATTAGCTGTTGCTTGCTTAAATGTTCAGCTCATTTAGCTCTACAAAAGTCTCCATAGGGTCAGATGACTCCTTATAGGGGTTATGGCCCCTTATAGGTGAAAAATGTTTTTTTTGGCCGATAGAATGAAAACTTGCAGGTAGAAAAAGCTGTTGCTTGCTTAAATGTTCAGCTCATTTAGCTCTACAAAAGTATAGGGTCAACATCAAGACCAGGTGAGCGATTCAGGCTCCAGGGAGCCTCTTGTTCTTGTTTTTATGCCCCCGCGACGACATGTCGGGGGGCATTAAGTTTTACTCATGTCCGTCCGTCCGTCCGTACGAATTTCCGTCAAGCTTTTCTCAGAAACCGTAAATGGGAATGACTTGAAACTTGGTAGGATGGTTCAATATGACAAACTATATGTCCTAAGCGAATTTTAGACCTGTCGGACATCTACTTCCTGTTTGGGGCTGGATCGATACCAAAATCGACATGAAAATTTCCATCAAGCTTTTCTCAGAAACTGTACATGGGAATGACTTGAAACTTGGTAGGATGGTTCAGTATGACAAACTATATGTCCTAAGCGAATTTTAGACCTGACGGACATCTACTTCCTGTTTGGGGCTGGACCGATACCAAAATCGACATGAAAATTTCCGTCAAGCTTTTCTCAGAAACCGTACATGGAAATGATTTGAAACTTGGTTGGATGGTTAAGTATGATTAACTATGCGTCCTAAGCGACTTTCAGACCTTTCGGACTTCAATTTTTTATTTGAGGCCAGCGGGGGCATCCGTGTCCCATGGACACATTCTTTCTTTATTTTTCATCAAATTTTGTTCTTTTAAGACTAATATCTTGAAAACTATACAAGATATTTGAAAAATTTAAATTGCATATGGTTAAGCACATAAAGATCTAAAATATGTAATGGGGTCAAAGTTGTAAGACCTTTCTTGAAAGGAGTTGTTTCCCTTAGAACATTAAAATTGATAATTCCACAGAGTAGCAGTCCTTTGTTAAAATATCCAGCTTATAAGTATCATTGAATACAAGGTGAGCAATTCAGGCTCCTGGGAGCCTCTAGTTTGTTTAACAATATTTAAATGTTTTTAACAATATCTGGCCATTTTTGTTATAAATAATAAAAAATATATATTTCATTTTAAAGTTATTCAAGCAGTTTGTTTGAAATAATCTAAGAATGTGTCTCATTTCTTATTTTTATCTTTCCAGGAAAAATAACCCAGCTGATGGAACATTTAGATGTATTTATTAGTGTTAAACCTAAACCAAAACAGCCAAGCAAGGTATTTCAGTTATCATATTAATAATTGTAATACATGTACAAAAAAAATGTTTTGTAACTACATTTTGATTTCATAAATCAGATATTTTAGTCAAATTGAAAGAACCTGAAATTAAAAAAAAAAAGGTTTATTACAGTCAAAGAATCATAGCAGTTACTTGATTTAGTTTGTTATTTTTAGAAATTTATCTGTGTGTATTTTCATTTGGGAAGTCTGAAACTGTTAGATAAAATACATAATTCCTATTAAGTGACATGTCACATTATCTTTTCTCTGTTTTACAGTCTGTGATTGTCAAAAGCATTGAAAGAAACGCCCCTAACATGTACCTGGCTAGAGTAACTATGCTGGGTCTAAAGAAAGATGACAAGAATTTTCCTCCGTCCTGTACTAATATACCAAGTCTGTCTCCAAGCAATGGACTAGGGCTTTCTGCCTTGGGTAAGTCAAGTTATGGCCCTTGACATGTTCTTGACAAGAGTTACTATGCTGGATCTAAAGAAAGATGAATGTTTTTTTCTGTCCTGTTTTAAATACAGAGCCATCACACACTATTTTGAGAATGAGAACTGCTGGTAATGATATTGATTGTTGACATCAACCAATTTTAAAGCAATGTTAGCAAGACCAGTTCTTTGTAACCATCAAATAACATAGACAAAACAGGTTTTGTTGGTTTTCACGTTTTATGTTGATTTTATCAATTAATAACAAAAATTGAGTTATTTCATTAATTTCATTGTACCGAAGGCAGACATTCAGGTTCATTAAAATTTTTGACAGCCAGTTTTTTCTAAGTACTTATGTAAGAACCTAGAAATGTTATGTAATTACAAGAACAACATTCTTTACTGTATATCAATAATTCTTTATAGGTCTGTTTGGCCCAGGATTGATATCTGTAAATACAACGAATTCCATGCTGATGCTGAATGGACATGGTCCAAACACACTCACTAGTCAGCAAAGTAGTCCCAATGGATCCAGTCCTCAAGTCAACTGGGTTACTGCACCTCCTTGTAAGTATTTCAGGGACCAGACAACAAGTTAACTGGGTTTCTGCACCTCCTTGTAAGTATTTCAGGGTCCAGACAACAAGTTAACTGGGTTACTGCACCTCCTTGTAAGTATTTCAGGGACCAGACAACAAGTTAACTGGGTTTCTGCACCTCCTTGTAAGTATAACTAGGACCAGTCCTCAAGTCAACTGGGTTACTGCACGTCCTTGTGAGTATAACTAGGACCAGTCCTCAAGTCAACTGGGTGACTGCTCCTCCTTGTAAGTATAACTAGGACCAGTCCTCAAGTCAACTGGGTAACTGCACCTCCTTGTAAGTATAACTAGGACCAGTCCTCAAGTCATCTGGGTGACTGCTCCTCCTTGTAAGTATAACTAGGACCAGTCCTCAAGTCAACTGGGTTACAGCACCTCCTTGTAAGTATAACTAGAACCAGTCTTCAAGTTAACTGGGTTACTGCACCTCCTTGTAAGTATAACTAGGACCAGTCTTCAAGTTAACTGGGTAACTGCTCCTCCTTGTAAGTATAACAAGGCCAGTCTTCAAGTCAACTTGATTACTGAACCTGTTCAAATATAAAAAAGTATGATGTTTTCAGCTCGTAACATGAAATGGTATGACTTTCACTTTCTGTAACACGTTGCCTCTTTGTTAGATTATTTCACATTGTGAGTTTTATTATCCATTTTAGGTATATATCCCCCTATGATGGTGTTAAACACGCCTGTTGTACCCACATCCGTCCAGTCCCAGATAGAACTCCTGTCTCAGGCCAACGCTGAACTCCAGAAAGAATTAAAACAAGCTTCTGTCTCAGTCAATCAAGGTAAGTTAAACTAGTCTAAACTGAACCCTGCCTCAGACCAAAGCTGAACCCCAGAAAGACTCTGTCTCAGTCAAGGTAAACCATTAAGATCTTGTGTTTAGTAAATAACCAAACTCTTGTTGTTTAATGAAATGCATTACATCAGGTAGGCTTATTCTCTGCAAGCATACCGTATAGAGTGTAATTTTCGCGATTTGATACCAAATAACTACGTTTTTTATACACAGACATTTATTTTCGCGATTTAATAATTTTCTCAATACTATTTTATGTAGATTCTATTTTACATGGGTTGTAAATTTCGCAATAGAGTAATGGTCCCGAATATAGCGAAAATTAGAACCTTGGGAAAATTTCCTGCTATATGGTAATTTATGATTGTTTACTAGTACATGTACTAGTATTATTGCCAAGTTTTCTATGAAAAAAAATTGATGTTGAAGTTTTATCTTTCAGTGCCAAGTAACAATCAGAGTGAAGCCAGTAGTCCGTCCTCGAGCCCCTGTGATAAGACACACCTTGGAAGGAGTCAATCTGCAGGTACTTAAAAATGCTCTTTATGTGTGACATTATAGAACAAAAATTTCATAGTATTCAAGAAGCAAAATGGTTAAAAACAACTCTTCAGTGCAAAAACCATCTTAACAAATCCAAAGATAAACTTGAGATTCAAATTTTGCCAATCCAATCAATCAAAAATGAATCAAATATTTGTAAGAAGCATGTAAGATAAACTTTTAAATCTGAGTTATATGCCTTAGTTTTTCACTTGATTTCAGTAAAAAAATCTAAGATTCTTAAGATATTGAAACTAGTTCTGAGGAATCCATGAAGATTTTGCCAGAAAAGGGTCAAATCAATCTTGGTGCAAATTGGATGCAAATATCTGATTTTCATACATGTCAGTTCCTTTGATCTATTAAATCAGTTTATCATTACATTTTTATGCCCCGCCAACTTTGTTGGGGGGCATATAGTTTTTCGGTCCGTCCGTCCGTCCGTCACACTTTAGTTTTCCGCACTTTTTTTCGACATCCTTGCATATATTGAAAAGATTTTTGGTATGTGAGTCTACCATGATGAGTTACAGGTCAATTTCGAGTTTCGTTCCGGTCCACTGATTTTGACCTAAATTACGGCCCTTGAACTTAGCAAATTTTGTAAAAATAAGTTTTCCGCACTTTTTTTCCACATCCTTACATATATTCAAAAGATTTTTGGTATGTGAGTCTACCATGATGAGTTACAGGTCAAGTTCGAGTTTCGTTCCGGTCCACTGATTTTGACCTAAATTACGGCCCTTGAACTTAGCAAATTTTGTAAAAAAAAAGTTTTCTGAACTTTTTTTCCACATCCTTGCATATATTCAAAAGATTTTTGGTATGTGAGTCTACCATGATGAGTTACAGGTCAAGTTCGAGTTTCGTTCCGGTCCACTGATTTTGACCCAAATTAGGGCCCTTGGACTTAGCAAATTTGGTAAAAATAACAGTTTTATTTTATTTGCCAGCGGGGCATCAGTGTCATCTTGACACATTTCCTTGTTCCTTTGATGTTTGCCGGTGATAAACCCTGTATCATGAACAGATGTTTATTACCAAAATTATCGAGTCAGTAGGTTACATATAAGTGTTTTATTAGTGTGCACACTAAAAAGTTCCTTATAAAAAAACATTAAAAGACCCATTTTTAACGAAAAAAATCACATTTTGTTGCTCAGGGATTACCGATTAAGAGAATATAGGACTTTTTAAATCTTGAGATCGAGTTTATCACTGGTTTATCGGTTCATCCATCAGGTTCACCATAAACCAGTGATAAACTCGATCTCAAGATTTAAAAGTCCTATATTCTATATATCACATGTATCAGTAGAAATAAATAAAGTTTTGTTCTGGCTTGTGTATTCTCATATTGTTTATTGCCTTTAAAGACTTTTGACTGTTTTACATTGCAGATTTTTAAAAAAATTCAATATGGATGACTTACAAATTGTATATTTTCAGTTGAACTGTCTAAACTCCAGAGTCCTAATACATTCAGTGGCAAAGCTACAAGGGAAGAAAACTTTGAATCAGATCTGAATAATAGTTCTCACGATCTCTTAGGCCTCAGCCAATCACAGAAATCCTTACATTTAGACAGCAGTCAAGGGAGACGATCATTAGAAAGCAGTCTCAATCGTGAAACTTTGAGGACAAGTTTGTCCTGTTCTCATTTAGAAAACAGTTTGAATCGAGCTCGCCATGAACAAACATTAGAGGGTAGTCTGAATAGGGGCAGTCTGGGCAATAGCCTAACTCAGCAACAACTAGACAGCCATCTAATCAGATCTGCCTATGAAAACAGACATGAAGACAGTGCTAGTCGAGTTGCCCTGGAAAATAGTCTTGGCCGTCAAGCTCTGCAAGACAGTATTAATACATTAGCAAACAGTTTGAACAAACAGATTTTGGAAAGTGCTTTAAATCCTAATAGTGCTGCTGGCAGTGGACTTATCCCTAACAGTATGAATAGTGTTATGGGTGGTGGGCTGAGCCCAAACAGTATCAGCCCAAATATGGGCAGTATCAGCCCAAGTATGAACAGTATCAGCCCAAATATCATGGACACTAATCACACAAGGCCAGTCTTAGATGGCAGCATGAATCGAAATCGATTAGGACGACAGCCGATAGATGCTGGTCTTAGTCGGACAATGTTAGAAAACAGTCTTGGTAGAACTTCATTGAATGGTTCCTTTCAGGGGTCAAACCTTTTGTAAGTTTTTATTTATTACTTTAATATGATTTAATTATTGTACAATGATAGCTATTAATGAAAATTTTGCAATTTGTAGCATTGCATAATAAAGCAACGACAAGAAATAAATTGTTTATTGTTTACTTTTGACTGAAAAAAATGTAAAATGTTGTAAACCTAAATAACCTGGAACAGGTGAAGTATTTAAGCCTCTCTACAAGTAAAGGAAAGCTAATACGCCAATTCCGAGATAGGACGGAATGGCTAGATTTTCCAGGGGTGATTCTTCTATTAGAATTTTTTTAAAGCATGTCAACTTCCGGTGCACGAATGAGCAAAGGGTAAAAATCAATATGCTTTGTTATTTATTAATGATGGAATCTGAGATTTTATATTTTTTTTTTACACAGGTAAGAAAACTTCTCCAATTTATTGAAGTATTTACCATTTACAGAAATATTATTGTTCTCATAATTCCACAGAAGCTTTTGCGTAAGCTTATGGGGCAGCAAACCAGTTTGCTTCAAAAACTGGTAAAGTCACGTGATAAATTCTATCTAATTGAGGGATTTTTCCGGAAAAGCAATGAACTCGAAAATTGCGTATTTAATGAGCTTTTAAATAATTTGCTTATTTGTTTTCTCCTTATATCAAAACTGTTCATGAGATTTATCAATGGTTACCCATGTATACTTTTAGACCTACAGAACATGACCCTGAAGCTATGTTATTGGGACAGCAATGTCTTGATCAGAAAGATTCACCTCTCTTCCCATTCACAATGGCTGTGGATTATGAAGAGAGGAAACTTATGGCTACCAAAGGTAAGTGTTCATGATACAATTTACACAATGACAAACAAGTTTATTTTTTGGAAATGGATGTAAAAAGCAAAATAGAAAAGAAAGGAATGGCAAGACAAAACTAACTGACACAAAATAATACAAGATGAAAAAAACATACAACATAACAAAACCCACACATATAGCAACTAAACTGCAACAAGCAGCATGAACACATGTCAGAACAAGAGAGAACTCAGGTACTCAGGAAGGGAAAGCAGTTCCTGCTTGTTGCTTCACAAGGGGAGCATTGCCAATGATCAATTACTGTGGTTTGATAATTATTTGTTGGATATCAATTTTCAGGGCTGGCCTTGACCAATGAAATTTGATACCTAACGAAAATGAAATATAACATTGATCTGTGTACCCTGCAGACTCAAGAACCACAGACTTATCCATTTTCATCAAACCACGAAAATAGGTGCCCACGAAAATAAATGAAACCTCAGTAATTTGTAGGTCATTATGACTAAAGTACAGCAAAACAGACTTAAACTCTATGACAAACCCACATTAAAAGCTGCTCTAAATCTAAGTTGTGGGCAAATAATGTTGTTAATGAATTTCAGTCAATACCAAGATTCCTATTTTCAGCAATGCAGAAGAAACCCGAGGGAGAATCTCGAACCCCTACAGATTTGTGGTCTGGGATGGGCTTTTCTAAATCTATGCCTGACACAGTGATTCGTGAGAGACTGGCCAGACAACTACAGAGTATGCAGCTGTGTAAACAAGCCATGACCACCACATACGAGGTATGAATGATAAGATAATGAAAAGGTGACACTTTTAACTTTTTTTATATATTTATTATCTGGATAGGGAAACAAGCTTGATGCTTTTGTAGCTGCCCCATTAAGGCTACTTTTAAACTTCAAACTCTACAAAGATGTGCTTGCAGTATTGCTTTCCCATACACTGGAAAACCATTTTCAATCCTTTCAGAAGGAGTAGCATCCTGATAAAAGGTGTTCATACAACAACCTCTGTAAAGCAATGTCAATTCACAATTATTATTAGTCACACAGAAAAAATAATTATTAGCATCAATATATGCAGAAATTTTGTAGAGGTTCTTTTCTGTTTCTATTTATAGAATGCCAATGAAGGCTTAATGGAGGAGAATGAATCTGAAGCATGGAGAGACAAACAATCAATACCCTACAAGAAACCCATGAACCCTGCTCCTGGGGAATACCCCAGTCCCAGGAAAAAATGTAAGTCCAAGGGCAAATAGCATAAATGTTTTCTCAATTAATTCAAATGCATAAAACTAATATATCTTTTATGAAAAGAAATCTAATTGTGCTTAAATTTTAAGGCCTATGATTTGTTTATGATCAGAAGTTTCAAAATACCATAAGGGTGGTTAAATCTAAAAATAAAAAAAGCATAGACAAAACCAGAAGATACCACAATATAGGCGAGCGGCGGATATCGAAAAAGTCGTCTAATTAAAAAGTTTAAATTACCCAAAAACCTCATGAGATTTTTTGAACTCAAATAAAAGGTTGATTATTCTATTTTATGGATATATATGTTTGACAAGTCGAATATGGTCAGAAGATATAAAAAAAATGTTGTTTTGTACATGTACCCTATGAAAATCTTTAACAGCTTGATTTTTAAAATTATTTTTTTTACCTAAAAAAACACACACGAAAAAAAATTGTAAATCACATCATGAAATATTTTGCTCAATTCTTAGTTTGCAATTGAAATTTTCAAAAACAATAATAGTTTTCTACAATTTTTATCGAATTAAAAATCACGAATAAAAGTAGCAAAAATACACGTTAATTTTAACTTTTGCAACATTAATTGTCATTTAAATCAAACAAATTGTATACTTAGATCAAGAAAATGTTGTAAGGCTACTTTTTAGTTCAAACTGCATACTTCTGACGAATGATAATAAAGTCATACTTAATTGAATATGTAAGTTTTTGAGAAAATTGACTGCAGATGACTCGGAAAACTGTCGGAGTGTCCCGTATTTACATTTAAACTATAATCTGATTGATTAGTAATTGTAAGAATTTTCATTTTTTGGTGTAATTATGAAAAAATATGTGCTAGTTGTGGGTTTGTGTGAACACAAGAAATTTATTATTTGGTCTTTGCTTTTATTTTTAACCTGCGATGTTTGATAAAAGCAAAGTTTTAAAAATTTGTTAAAGGTGTACTTGACTTTTGAGGTGCGTTTGATATGTTGAACTGAATAGAAATTCGATTGCAGAAAAACAATAAATGAATGCCGTATATTTTGGCGAAAATATTTGAAATTATGTTACTAGACTATCTATTTGAAACTAAAAGTATAAACTGTGCACGTAAGCATCCAGGAGCAAATCAAGAAATTTTCGAAAAAAGGGGGAGGGCTCTACATAAAGCATTGTTGTTGAAGATGTTCATGACAGTTTTGCCTGAAATCTATAAGATTTTTTTTTAACATTTTGTCACTAAGCGACATTAAGGGGCTCCCGGAACACCCCACCTGCTGGAGCCGTCATTGTACAATGATTTGGTCGTCTTCTGAACTTATGACTTCACACTTAAAAATGTCTAATCTTTCAGCTCAAATTGCACAATGTTCTGACCATTTTAGAGGCGTCAAACTAATATGTTCTGAAAGCCAAAACTCTTATCTCTCTATTAAGTCCAAAATATCGCCAAAGGTTTGTTATTAAGTTATAAAACTTAAAAGTTTTTAAAACCTCTATTCGCCACTTAACTCTTATGTGTTTTTTAGTTAGTTTTTCGATGATTTTCTTTCTTTTTTTCTGTGCAAAGTTATTGTTCTCTACTTAACTAGTTTGATTTAAGATATTGTTGTTGGTTTTTGATTCCTATTCCGTTTTAAACATGTTAATGGTAACTCAGTACACTTTTTATTAAAAACCTAATATTCTGGTATAATCCACAAATGTGGTGATTTTGAGTCAATGAACACATTTGAACCATTTATTTTTGTTACAAACGAAAGATAAGATAATGTTTTACAAATAGAGGAAAAAAGTGAGTGAAAATGTGAAGTCTTTTTTTCGCAATTCAAACTTTTATACACAAAAACCAAAATAATTTGACCCTTTTCTAAAAATAGAAAAATTGACGTAATAAATTTCTTCAAGGACACCAAAAGTGAATGATTTATATTCACTTATATATGTAAGTAATATTTAGTCTTCATTTTCTAACTTTTAACCACATTTTGTTACATTTTAGTCGCCTTAATGTTTGCAGACTCAAACTTTTAGATTTTGGGTATTGACCTTTAATTTTTTCATGTTCTGACCAGATTTTAAATGGCAAACATCGATATTATTAAAGCTGAAATATTAAACTATCAATATAGTTAAAAATATCCCATGAGGTTTTTGGGTAATTTAAATTTTTTTCAAGACCCTTTCCGCCGCTCGCCTAAATACCACTACAGTAAATTAGCATCAGTTGGATCATGTTTTGAATATATAAACAAAGTAGTTTTGTGTCGCATGCAACATGTTGCAAAGCCACATAATTGGGTAGCTTTTGGCACTATCAGTCGTCTTGGGGTGTCACAAAAATTTTCATCACAGTTACCAGGCAACTACATGTTACAGCCTCTTGATATCTTGAAGACTTGGGTAATATACATCTTTCATAAAGCCTGCCATTTTTGTTTGGTAAAAGATGTGACAATGAGTCGAACTACTACCTAACCATGAAATGAATTGAGTGATTCAGGTCTCTACCTAACCATGTTTTATGATGTCTGTATTTTTCTCTGTAGATGATGTTTGTCTGAGTGCCAGTAACCACGTTGATAGTGCATCATTACCCAAGGTCAAACCCTGGTGGTCCACTAGTATCGAGTTAGCTGAGCTCTTCAGTAAACTGGGCTTAGGAAAATACACTGATTTATTTCAACAACAAGAGGCAAGTTTTATAGCAATTATTTAAGATTGTTTGTAATAAAAGAAAATATTAGAATGTGGAATAAGTGTAGGAACATAAACAAATAAACAGCTCGATGGATTTTTGACGAAACTTAATATGAAGGAAGTACATCATATGAGATGTGCACGAAGAAATTTCTTTGTTCTCAGATATCATTCAGGAGAGATAATCTTTAATTTCTCTAAAACTTCTTTACAATATAGAGTTTTGATACTAATTTGATAAACCAAGCATGGGGATCCCTTTTTGCATTCCTAAGTCTTGAGTTAGTTTTTAAAGAAACTATTATTTTTAGATTGATATGTCCACATTCCTCACATTAACTGACCAGGATCTAAGAGAACTTGGAGTTTCTACTTTCGGAGCAAGACGCAAAATGTTGTTAGCAATAACAGGTATTATATAGTTTAGAAAGCATTTCATGACCTTAAAAAAAAGTGAGGCGAATGATTTCACCAATTATATCACCAATGAAATGACCAGTTTTATTTATAGCCATTTTATATACAACAGCAAAACATTTGTGGTCATATAATGTTATTGCTTGATGGATTTTATATTGAAAATTTTCATGGAAAACTTTAACTGGTTTGCAATTTTCCTTCAGGGTTGATAGTTTGTCTCAAGTATTCTAAAAATAAGTCCTGAACTGAAGCTCCTGAAATGCTTGACTGATTTTGATGAAACTGTTCATGTTATCAATATCTAACAAGTTACAAAGAATATAACATAATATGAGACTCATCAGAGACAATCTAGCAAAAAAATGCAATAAATCTTGTCTTCTATGATTCATTCTATGTTATCCATGGACATCATAAAGCAATCTTATCTTTTACTTTAGACTTAAACAAGAGAAAATCTCTAATGAATAATAATGACAATAACTATGACAACTCCACCAGTCAGAGCCAGACCATTGGAGGCATGGTCCCAACATCTGTGATGAGCCACGCCCCACGAGTGAAGGCTCCACCTCCTGGTTTCGGCCCACAACCTCAAGTCTCACCCGTTAGTCTGACCAGCGATATACAGGCCCTTGCGTCTCACAGTCTGAGTAGTAGTGCTGGAGGAAGTCTGTTTGGGAGTCATGGTCCAATAAGTCTGAGCACACGACAGATGTCATCAGGTTCGTTATCAGCAAGTGCAAGCAGTATGAACTTTCATGATGGTCCAAACAGTCGGCAATCAGCTTCTAGTTCACGATCTGACCTGGCAAGTCTCAGCGGAAGATGGTGATCGGAAAATATTGGATGGAAATTATTTCAGAGATTGTGATTTAGGGTAATATTCTGGTCAGGATGGTCCCGTCTTAAATTCAAAAGTTTAATTTTCCAAATTATATGCCTGTGTCATGAAAAGAAGTCCATACATAGAATCAAAAATTCTGGATAATTATTTTTCTCCACAATATTTTGAAATTACATTTGAATATTTTCTATTTTAATTTCTCTTGTAATTTTATTTGGTCTATAAAGCTTGCATTTTAGATTAGAGAATAAGCTCTACGTCAAGTTTTGAAAGGCAAGCATTAACTGCATGTTATCTCAAAAAAACTGTATGAAACAGCATTCAGAATCTTTACTAAATGAATACCTTTAAAGCAAGGCAGGACCTTATTATTTTCTGTACAGTAATAGATCAACACAAGACACTAAAATCTGTTTGCTCTAAAATTTTGAAAAATGGAAAAGATTATCGCCAAATCATGGTTTTGTGACATTGAAGAGGGTTGGTAGGACCTTTTATTAAACACTTTTTTCATAGCACTACAAACTGTTCTTTTTGTATTGGGCATCAAAACCAAGTTGTGATTTCTTACAAATTCTAAGACTGATTGAGTTACAAACATGTTTATGATTTATGTTTACTATTGTTTTGTGATTTTTGATAGACACTGTGATGACATTGTACATATTATGAAGCTTTTTTGTTGCTTTGATTTTTATATTATAAAATATATCACATATAATTGACAAAAATCTTGAAGCTTAAAAGTCAGTGGACCTTTGTATTGTTACATTTATCTCTCATTTTTATGACGTATATTATTTTCATTTTTCAAACTTTTTGTTTGTTTTTGTTTTTATTTAACCTTTGTCAGTGATTTTCCTGACAAAAGATAAAGTTTTATGATGTGGGTTTTTGCTTATATTTGAAAAGGTTGTTTAGAACTTAAGGTATTTATATGGAAAGGAACAAAATAAAAGGTTAGAACTTGAAGAATTTGATATAAGCATTTGAATTTCTTTTTATACTTATGTTAAGTTCATTTTGTTCTTTATATATCAATTTGATACATATCATTGAATTGCTTATATCATAATAAAATTTTATTATAAGTTACAGTTATGCAAACAATTTAACAAATACATGTAGTGAATATAAAATATTCGTTCAATACGGTTTTACTAGTTCATAAATTAGATAAGGCATTAGGGTATGCATATTGTTAGAAAAGTAGTAAATAATTGAAAAAAAAACAGTCAAAACAGCATATAACATAAAAACTTTTACTTTTCCCATTGTGTACAAAAATCACTTCTTGTAACCTTTTTTAGCTCACCTGGACCGAAGGTCCATGTGAGCTATTACCATCACTTGGCGTCCGTCGTCGTCGTCGTCGTCTGTCGTCGTCTGTCGTCGTCGTCGTCGTCTGTTAACAATTTTTCAAAAATCTTCTCCTCTGAAACTACCAAACAGAATTTAATGAAACTTGGTATGAATGATCCTTAGGGTGTCCTGCACCAAACTTGTGTTTTGATTTTTTATCCGTTAAAAAACATGGCCGCTGTTACTAAAAATAGACTAGGGGGGTCAGACTACTGTTTTTGGCTTATAAATCAAAAATTATAAGAGATAGAGGAAATCTGAGGCCACGCTACTGATTCAGCATCAAAAGCTCTACAAAAGTCTCCATTTGGTCAAAGTTGTCAGATGACCCCTTATAGGGGTTAGGGCCCCTTGAAGGTGAAAAATAGCATTTTTTCATGTTTTTGGCCTACAGAATGAAAACTATTGCAGATAGAGATTAGCTGTTGCTTGCTTAAATGTTCAGCTCATTTAACTCTACAAAATTCTGAATAGGGTCGAAGTTGTCAGATGACCCCTTATAGGGGTTACGGCCCCTTAAAGGTGAAAAATAGCCATTTTTCATGTTTTTGGCCTACAGAATGAAAACTATTGCAGATGGAGATTAGCTGTTGCTTGCTTAAATGTTTAGCTCATTTAGCTCTACAAAAGTCTCCATAGGGTCGAAGTTGTCAGACAACCCCTTATAGGGGTTACGGCCCCTGAAAAATAGCGTTTTTTTCATGTTTTTGGCCTACAGAATGAAAACTATTGCACATAGAGATTAGCTGTTGCTTGCTTAAATGTTCAGCTCATTTAGCTCTACAAAATTTTCCATAGGGTCGAAGTTGTCAGATGACCCCTTATAGGGGTTACGGCCCCTGAAAAATAAAGATTTTTCATGTTTTTGGCCTTCAGAATGAAAACTATTGCAGATAGAAGATTAGCTGTTGCTTGCTTAAATGTTCAGCTCATTTAGCTCTACAAAAGTCTCCATAGGGTCAAAGTTGTCAGATAACCCCTCATAGGGGTTACGGCCCCTGAAAAATAGCGTTTTTTCATGTTTTTGGCCTACAGAATGAAAACTGTTGCACATAGAGATTAGCTGTTGCTTGCTTAAATGTTCAGCTCATTTAGCTCTACAAAATTCTCCATAGGGTCGAAGTTGTCAGATGAATCCTTATAGGGGTTTAAGCCCCTGAAAAATAGCGATTTTTCATGTTTTTGGCCTACAGAATGAAAACTATTGCAGATAGAGATTAGCTGTTGCTTGCTTAAATGTTCAGCTCATTTAGCTCTACAAAATTCTCCATAGGGTCGAAGATGTCAGATGACTCCTTATAGGGGTTATGGTCCCTTATAGGTGAAAAATGGTGTTTTTGGCCTATAGAATGAAAACTATTGCAGGTAGAGAAAAGCTTTTGCTTGCTTAAATGTTCAGCTCATTTAGCTCTACAAAAGTATAGGGTCAACATCAAGACCAGGTGAGCGATTCAGGCTCCTGGGAGCCTCTTGTTTCATGAACCAAGTAGTTTTGCATTCAAATAAGTATTATTTTGTCTTTGTTATAGAGTTATGAGAGAATCTTAGTTTTGAATTGTCTTTGTTAATTGAGATGTTAACGTATTAATGTTTGTCTTTTCTAGTCTTGTTCATACTACTGTCCATATATTTTTACCTGAATTTTGACAATTATGAAATTTTTACAATCACAAAAAATAAAATGATGAGAGAAGTTTCCCGGTTACTGAACAACAATCAAATACTAACTGTTGTGTTCTAGCTGTATCATTCAACCATGACAAATCAGTACACATGTCATGTGACACATTGATCATGTGACCTTTATCTTACCATTTTTTTTGCCACAGTCTTTTTAAGCCATTTCCTAATGTTTTTGAAAAATTTTTATGGCAAAATGTTTGTTTTAACAAACAAGCATAGAAAAGTTTCTCAAATTAAAAATTGTATAAGTGAGAAGCCAATGCACTGCATATGTATTATTTTTTAAGTTGTTATAAAATAACTATACATTGAATACTGAAAAAAAACATCCACTTGAAGAAATATTTGGCTTTTAAACATTGACATAGACATGTACATATGTATATTGTTAAAGATATTCTTGTCCTGTTGGTAGATAAATTATATAGATATTTCTTTTATAGTCATTTATTTTTCTTTATTCTGAAATAATTTTGATAAGATAAATGCATATCAGATGTAATTGGTAGTTGAAGTCCTATGCAACTCATTATTAAGTCCGTCCAAAGCTTAACAAATTGTGAGCTCCTTAATATCTGTGATTTTATGCTAAAACTGCCATATTTTTGCCGTTTTTGTGCAGACCTTTTTTACGTGTATATACCTAAAGAAAACCAGGTCTAATTTATGTGATATAGATGGAATTGCTATTTGATTATTTTATCAATTTTTCATGACTTGTTTCTTAATAGCATATAATTTATACTGTTGAATATGAACCCTTGTTTTGTGAATAAAAAGATGCATATTTTTAAACTGTTGACATTTTGAAACCACAAAAAGTAACTCTCCTTTGGAAATGCAATGTATTATTCAAACTTACATGTACATGTATATGCTTATTTAAAAAAAAACCAAATGTCATTAATATATGGAATTATGATGTACAATTTAACCTATGCATCAGAGGGGGATGGAGGGGGCATACGCCCCTCCCCCTTTATTTGAGAATTTTTATTTTTTCTGTATAAAATTGACCAAGCAACTTTAAATTTTTATCAAAATCTGACATTTTTAGCAATTACGCCCCCCCCCCTTTTCATGGACCTCTGGATCCGCCCCTGTGCATGTGTTTTATATGTTTGTTTTAATACCTCTGTTGGAAATATCTTTTTTGCCTGCAACATGCAAGATATTTTAATCCTGAATTTAATGTAAGAATTTTTGTTTGAAATATAATAATAAAGTCAAAACTATTCAATCCATTTCCTTCCTATTCCAGTATTGAACCCAGAGAAGGTTGTATTTCTTATATAAAGTCAAAAAAGATTGACACAAGTGCTATTTAAATCTGATATTTTATTTTGTTGTTTAGAATAATACATTTCTAGTATTGAATTTTTTGTTTAGAGAATCATTTTGAATATTTTATCTTGTTTTTTATTTGTTTTTAATTTTATTTTATTATTTCATGTTATTCATGATTACCATGCACACATTTTATCCTATCAATACCTAAATATCTTATATAGAGTTCGAACATTCTTTTTACAGTTTGAATAATTTCTAAAGATGACAATTAAGTGCTATAAAGTACAAGTTTAGTTGTATGCCCCCCCCCCCCTTAAGATAGAATTTTTGTTAATGTGCATAAAATTTTCTTTTTTGGCCAATTACCACTAAATTTTCATCGCAAAGTTGGCAGTTATGCACCCTATAGCATCAAACCCTGAATTTGCACCTAAAATTATTTGTGCCAAGCTGGACACCCTTGTCTACAAGACTCATTTCATCTTTATAAAATACAATATTTTTAGATTTTTTGCTCAATTAACATCACAGTCATATATATATTTTGGTTTTCTGATTCACTTAACATATTTTATCTAGATATCATTTTAGTATAACTTCTTTGACACATTTTTGTAATAATCATGTTTTATCGTATTATTTACTGAAAGTTTAAGGTCCACTGGTATAAACACCATTGAATGTTCCATCGATGCAGTAAAATGAACTGATTTCGCAACCAGAACTTGATTCATTAAATTTCCATTCAAATAAAACTGTTTTATACTGGTTAATTTATGTTACTAATTTTTTTAACCACCAAATTTCAAATTAGCCAAATAACAGTATTAGGAGAGAAATAAAATGATATATAGTAAGCATATAAATATCTTTATTTGCTATACTTATTCCCATGGAAACTAATTTCAAATGTCTTTAAAAAAAAAGTGCAATATGTTGGTTGTAAATCTGCCTTTTGCAGATAAATTTTAAAACAAATTTTGGAAGTTTTCAATCCAGCTCTGCTTTCTCTAGAAGAAATCAGTTCATTTTACATGTAGATTTTTTGAGATATTAAATGGCTAATAAAGATTGGCTTTCGATAAGGAACCAACACGAAGGTTGTCAGGGGCTCTCTTCTTTGTGGCTATAATATATCACTAAAAAATAGATTTCAGTCAGTATAAAGTAGCATGGGCACTGATTTGAATTAGATAGAGCCATCCACCTTTTAACTAAGTTTGTCAAAATTTTGTCTGAAAGGAACTATTCAAGTGTGTAGCTGTGTAACCAAACATGGTTTTCTTCTTGCACACTTATGAGATCAGAATAATAGCTTTACTCTCATACATTTGCTGAAGTTTAAGATTAATGATTAAAAGATGCAGAGAGCTCATTGACGATGTAAAAAGATCAATGGGAATTAGTTGTTACAGAGATCCTGATGTCCATTTGAATGTTTATAATTAGCATTGATTTTAGCCTATGAGAAGAGAGCCTAAAGCATCCAAGGAAAGTAAATTAGCTTACAAACACATTTTATGCAAATAAGCTGATGTCAATCAAATTAAGGGGCACCAATTAGGGTATATTATGCATGATCAATATAGCTGCTGGTTTAGTTATTGTAAATATATGCATAAAATATATTATAATATTTTTTTTTCTGAAAATCATGTTATTGAGTATTTTGCTTTTGAAAAATAAATTTATAAAAAAAAAAATCTGATCTTATTTTATTTGTGTTATCAATGCATGAAAGTATTGACATTTGCGTTCCTCTGTCATTCTGTACAAAATTGGTTCCAGAGGTGTAACTACTTTATTGCTTCATAGAACTTATGAAACTTGCACACATTGAAGATTTTTAAGTAAACACTAACTTAATATTTTTGAGGTCAGCAGGTCAAAATTCTAGCTCTTTGCAGTATAAGAAATGATTTTGTTTCAAGGGTCCTGAGTGGTATTTCATAAAATTGACTCACATTTTATGCAGATGAAGTACCGGTAAAAAAGCTACCTATTGACTTAGGGACCAATACCCACTAGGTAAACAGTTATACTTATTTCATTTACTTAAGGGGGGCCTGGGTGGCCGAGTGGTCTAAGGCGCTGGTTTAAATACCACACTATTGATCACTAGCCGATCAGCTCTCAACTGGTGTTCAAGTTTCATTTGTAATTTACAAAAAAGCAACTATCCTAACTGTATGTGATTAGATACGTCAGTTACCACGTCGGTGGTTTCCTCTGGGTACTAGGGTTACCTCCACCATTAAAACTTACCACCCTACATGGCCAAGGTGTGTCGATAAAGGGCATTAAACACCAACACACATTTACTTAGGGATCAGAATGAGAGCCAGGTAGAATTTGTGCCTTGTCATTCTGTTCTGGGGCAATTTTTTAATGTTTTGAAAGAATTTCATAAATCTAACATTAAACCTTGCGAGGTAAGAAAAGAAGACTTTTAATTTTGGGCCAAAAGATCAAGGTCACAATTTTTGCAAAGGTTAGTAATGATGTTTTGTTGTTGTTTTTCTCCTCTAAACAATAGCTTTGGCTAATTGATAAAGAAATCAGTAGGTAAAGGTCACAATTTTTAAATAACTTAGATATTTTATACAAATTTGTTTCCAAAGAATAACTTTTGAAGGTCTTGAAAGAATTTCATAAATCTCAAATGCACATTTAAGTTTAGGATGTGAAAGAGGGTGCTAATGAAAGTGGGGTAAAAAGGTCATGACAAAGTGTTTTTAAAAAAACATAGCAACTCATGACTTGAAACATTGTCCTTAGTATCATAACTATTAAACTCCTTGTTAAATTTAAAAACAAAACTTGCATTCAAAATTATGTATATCCATTTTGGAGTCAAAAGGTCAAAGGTGAAGATTAACAGGTACAAGATTTTGACTTAAAATTGGTTTTTGGTGCATTACTTGTGAACACCATGATATAATTTCAAAAAGATTCAGATTCAATTTTTTATGTAATTTTTAGCTCATCTCACGAAAGTGAGGGGGGCTTATGTGATATCCCCCTCATCGGTGTCAGCGTCCACATCCACTTACAGAAGAATGGTTAAGATCCATTTACACTTACTGACAGGTGCCACATCAATTATGTTGGTATGGTAGGTGCTTCACATGCTGGCTTTGACCTATATTTTCTGCATGGATGACCACTTACAGAAGAATGGTTAAGATCCATACATGCTTACTGACAAGTGACACATCAATGATATTGGTACAGTAGATGCACCTAGTGATGTTAGGCATAATGCATGCTTTAGATACTGGCTGTGACCTCTATTTTCCACATGGATGACCACTTACGGAAGAATGGTTAAAGTCCATTACCACTTACTGACAAGTGCCACATCAATGTTATTGGTATGGTAGGTGCAGCTAGTGATGCTTAGCACAGTATATGCTTCAGATGCTGGCTGTGACCTATATTTTCCACATGGATGACCACTTACGGAAGAATGGTTAAAGTCCATTCCAACTTACTGACAAGTGCCACATCAATGATATTGGTATGGTAGGTGCACTTAGTGGTGCTAAGCACAATGCATGCTTCGGATGCTGGCTGTGACCTATATTTTCCGCATGGATGACCACTTAGAGAAGAATTGTTAAAGTCTATACCCGTTACTGACAAATAATATGACTAAGGCCCTGCCTTTTTAGCGAGCATCGAAAATCTTTATACCTTTTAAAAATAAATCCATGTGCTAGACCGGCTAAGTTTAACGTAAAGAGGGAACTTTTAAAAAAGGAATTAAATAGCAGCAAAGTCTGACCCCACCCAACCCAAATCATATGCACTTGAGAAAGTTGTTGTTAAAATATCTGGGGTCAATAACTACTTATCAAAAATTCAATTATTTGTGCAAATATTAAATCCTGTAACATTCTGGGACGACATTAAGTGGGGACGAAATTATCCATTTTATGGATTACGTGACGTCATTTCCTTGTCAGAGTATTTCGCGGTTCTTCAGCAGACCAAAACAACATTCAGATTCTGTCAGGTTTTGTGAGATTTTCTGAGTATCAGTGTTTTATTTGAAGCATTGGTAATAGAAGGTACATTAAAAAACCTGGCGGAAAAAACGGTAAAGTAAAAATATCATGCAGGATTGAGGAAAGTGAGTCACGGAAACCCCCACAGGATGGTACTCTTCTTTCATTTTCAGGTAAGAACCTTTTATTTATTATTATGAGTAGGCTTTATTTTGTCTTTATCTTATTTTATTTTACTAAGAATTTAACAAAGCTTGGTCAGTATCATGCATTTGGTTTGACTAGCCAAAATGCTAACTCGGTTACGTCGGTAATTTCCGGAAAATCGTTTTTCAGCGGAAAAGACCGAACGGTGTTTAAATAAAAATCTGTGTGTAAAAATAAACAAGTGGATGAATGAGGGTTTTATCACTGTTTTTGAATTTCAATTCTTATATTTTTGCATAACAGATTATGATGTATTTTTTATAGGTCCAGAGGATTGATTGTTTTACTTGCTCCGTGCCTATTATTTTTTTCACTCCGTAAAAGTAAACCTGTTCCGGTTTTATCGTCAGTATATTTCTGGCACATCTCAAAACATGCACAATGCCGTAGGGCTCGCATCTGCGATGCTCGCTACTACATCATCTAAAGTGGTATAGTAAGGTGCAACTAGAGATGGTTAGCAAGATGTATGCTTCAGATGCTGGCTGTGACTTCTTTTTACATGGATTGAGCACTGAAAATTTTGAAAAGTGAAAACCAATTCCCACTTAGTGACAATAATGCGCAACGAGGTGAGCTTCGTAATCGATAGATGACCTGTGTTTATGACATTTATGTGTCTTCATTTGATGTCTTACAATATATTTCTTTATTGCAAAATCATTATTATCACCAAAAGAGGTGTCCTTAACACCTTCATCTATTTCATTGACCCTACACCAATGTGATTCGGTAGTTTTAGCATATAGATAAAACAGATGTAGTTCGTGGTCATAAACAATTCTAAAAGAATCAAGTCTGCTTAGACGTTACGTCGGATATTGCTTCCACATAACGTAACACAATTATAGCGTCGTAAAAAATCAAGAAATTTGGCTATTTTTTTATCTTGAAAAAGTATCGCATTTTAGCAGTTTTTAACGAAATAATGCAATATTTTTTGTATTGATGATCACGTACATATAAAATACAAAAGTTCAAGGTGTACATTTTACAAAAATTATAAAATTCTGTTAAGATCATCATATATAAAGACAACAAGTTTTGATGTTTGCATTGACGTTACGCAACACACCATTCGATTTCTGTTTCTTTTTACTTGTAGGCTATATTATTGATTGTAATTGTAACAATTCTATTTTTTCATATTTCAGCTTTGTTTCATCTTTGAAGCGATTTTCTGCTGGGGGACAAATCTGCGAGACAAGCTTTTTTGATAAATTTTTGGATAAAGGAGTATACAACATGAAAGAAAACTTGTAATCAAAGAGTTTAGGCTTATTACAAAGTAACTATATAGTCATGGATGCTAAAAATTTGTAATTAATTTGAGAATTGTAAAATGTTCCAGAATATTTTCCAGTTTTGTCGCCGTGGGACAAACAAACCATTTCTGTATTCGCACTAAGATCTTCTAATTTAAAATCTGGTAAAAGTGGGGGCCCTGATCTTATTCTTAATGAATTTATAAAAAATAGTAAAGATTCTATGGTTTTGGTTTTGGTAAAGTTATTTAATAAAATCCTACAAACAGGAACATTTCCTAAACAATGGAATGTGTCGCATATTACATCAATATTCAAATCAGGCAACCCAAATGATTGCAATAATTACAGAGGCATATGTGTATCCAGTTGTCTGGGAAAACTTTTCACTTCCCTTCTTCAAAATAGACTGTCTTTGTTTCTTGAAGAACATAACTTAGTAAGTCCCAATCAAGGTGGTTTCAAATCAGGATATAGGACTAGTGACCATATCTTTATTTTGAAAACTTTAATAAACAAATATTTGTATGGTAAGAATAAAAATCTTTATGTATGCTTTGTAGATTTTCGCAAGGCTTTTGACAGTGTTGCAAGAAAAGCTCTTTTTACTAAACTACTTAGAAACAAAGTTGGTGGAAAATTTTATGACCTCATCAAAAATATGTACTCTAATACACTTTACTGTTGTAAGACTGATAATATCTTAGGCGAACCTTTTCTATCAAAGATTGGGGTGAAACAAGGGGATAGTTTAAGTCCCACACTCTTTAATATATTTGTTGATGATATTAAGTCTTACTTTGATTTTAACAAATCTAACCCAGTTACACTAGATCAAATAAATTTTAATCATCTCCTTTATGCGGATGACTTAGTATTAATTTCAGAATCACCCTCAGGCTTGCAACATTGTATAGATGGCTTGCAAAGATTCTGTGGAGATTGGAACCTTAGTGTGAACACCCAAAAGACAAAAATAATGATTCTATCCAAATTTAAAAACAGATCTGTAATTGATAACTTTGACTTTTATTTTGGTGCAAACACTCTTGAATCTGTTCCAACTTATAAATATCTGGGCATTACCTTTGATAACAAAGGAAAAACCAAAATAGCAGCCGAAGAACTGGCTATAAAAGCTCGTAAAGCTTATTTCGCTTTGAAATCCAAAATACCATACTCTAACTTCATTTCAGTAGAAAAATGGATAAAACTTTATAACACACTTATTTTACCAATTATGTCTTATGGATCTGAAATATGGATCTCCGATTTTAATTCAAATTTAGACTCAGTAGATAAACTACCCTTTGAAAAAGTTCAAAACATGATTATGAAGAATATCTTGGGAGTTCACAGTAAGGCATCCAATCTCGCATTAAGAACTGAATTGGGACTTAACCCAATAAGCATTAAGTCCTACTTTTTGATGTATAAATATTATTTAAGATTGGTTGCTGTGGAATCAAAACATGAACAAAAATTCGATATTTTAAAAGCAGCATTCAAAGAAGAGAAAGATCTTTTCCAAGACAAAACTTATAGTTGGCTTTCAACTTTACATAAGATTAAAGATACTATTTTAATTCCAAATCTAGACATAAGTTCTTCTGAGTTCAAAACATCTTTAGAAAATTTCTACAAAGATAAAGTTCATAGACAACTTAATTTTATTAAGAATAATAATGAAGGTAAACTACGTTTTTACAGTAAAATCTCATCTTCCTTTGAACTAAAGAGCTACCTTAAATATAATCTTAAAAAATCAGACAGATCATGGTTAACAAAAATCAGAATAAGTGCACATCCATTGGCCATAGAAACAGGAAGGTATTCTAAACCAATAGTACCTGCTAATAATAGAATTTGTAAATATTGCACAAACACTGTTGAAGATGAAGTTCATTTCATCCTAAATTGCCCTAAATACAAATCTCTAAGAGAAAAATTTAAGATTTTTAACAATACTGAAGTAGATAGTGAAAAATTACTGAATCCTTCAACTGAAGAAAGTGCCAGGGAAATATGTAATTACCTCAGGGAGGCTTTTAAAATTCGCTCTTTTGATTCCACTGAAACCAATCCAATATCATGTACTACAGACTAACTAAACTACTATTTTTATATCTTGAACATTTAGAATAATTACAATTTATAATATAACTTAAAATATTGGGACTTCAAATGTTTTATTTCATGCATTTACATTTATACTTATGTGTTACATATATGTCTTGTGGATTACAATGCATTGTTACTCATGTGCTTTATCCAATAAACTGATTGATTGATTGACTAATTTAGAGCTTTGAAAAAGCTACCATTTTGACAATGTCACAAAGGGAATATATTAATCATATTTACTAAGTTTCGAAAGTCTACGCCAACTTTTTGCAGTTTTTCTGGTGTCAAAACATTTTCCGAGAGCCAAAATTGTTACACGGGACAGCATAAAATTTGACGTTGTTTTAAAGAATGACCCCTATTTGGATGTTATTATTCCAACCAGAGCCTAGCCCTGTTTTTGAGCTTTCAGAATTTGTATAGAAGTTGTATATTCTGACATTGGCGTCCCAACAAGTACGCAATAGTTAACCAAGGTTTTGTGTCAAGCAATACAGTAATTAAACAAAAATACAGAGTAATTTCAATAACACAATAACATCACATTAAAAATAAATCAAATAGAATTAAGCATTTTAAATTGACAAGGACCTATTTCTCAATTCTGATGACTGTTGAAAAAAATTTTTTTAGGACATAGACCTGTATATTAAGAATATTCTATATACAGGTCTATGCTTAGGACAGCCAATTTCTCATTTTTCAGGACGAACAGAGAAATGAACCTTTTTTTTTTGGCAGGGTTTGTTGACCAATAGCAACCTACAAATTGAAAATATGCCAAATCTGACATATCGTGACACTGGTGGTTACGGAGAAGGGGGTCCTTAGAAATAAACAAGTGTGGTCACTTTTGCAAAATAACTGAAGAATTACTTGTTTGCAAGTAATATAGGTCATTTTAAAAAGAAACATTTGCTTTCAGAATTATGTTTTAGTTGGTGGAGAAATATGCAAAACTAAGATATTTCATTCATCTCATTTATACTCATCATTGGTATAAATATAGGCAAGAACCAAACACCAATGCTAAAAATCCTTAGAAAAAGGCTGTTCAACGTACATTTTTTTACAATGGCAAATTCGAACGTTCTGGTACTGGACCACGGTCTTATTGGTAATCTTAATCAGTGGATGCAGGACCATCACCAACCATTATTCGACTGCAACTATTTCGTTCACGGTATAGAAGGACGTACCACTGACAAAGTCCTCAAATATGATATGGGATTCTTCTCCAACAATACCTACGACACTGCGTTTCTCCAGCTTCTTGAGAACGATATTGACTCTACATCACCAGCAACCCAAATAGTAAAAGATATAGTTGAGCTAGCCAGAGAAATTCAGAGATATCGGGTACACGCAAAGTCATTATAGGATCTGCCGTACAGCGCCCTTCCCCAACAAGAGTGACATCAAGTCGGTACAACAACTTAAAGAAGCAAGTTAACAAGCAGCTATCCGAAACGTTACAACCAAACACAGACATTCTATTTTGGACCCACAAACCGTTTAGGCTGTGTCACTTTAAAGGTAATGGAAGTGACTTGAAACCAGAGGGGAACCGTGTTTTATACCACAGTATTCGACGAGCGCTTGCAAGATATTTGTGATAGACTTTAATACATAATGCATGTAGACGGTGTATATTCATTTCTTTTTTAATGTAGAAACATTGATATAGACTGTTGGTATTTTACGCTTAGTCCGATATATTTCATGTTTTAGTGCTTATTTAATAAACATATTAGATATAAATCTCATAGTTTTGTTTTCATTATATTTTTACAAGGAATTATATAGACTTTTGATCTAATTCCTAGTATTTTACAGACACAATGTAAACAATGTAGCTTCTCGTGAAACTTGACACGAACAAAAAAGCCATGATATTATTAAGCAATACATATCTTTATGCAGCGGGCATCATTGATGATTCATACTTATATGCTCAATTGTTAAATTTCACTAAAAGTAGCTGAAGCACATTAGAAATATTTTCGTGCATATAAAAACGGGTTTCAAAGGGAAATTTTGTTCACGTGAAATTCACATGAAATTAACGTGAAATTCACGTGAAAAACTTAACGTGAATTTCACGATAAAAGAACAATTTAACGTGAAGTTCACGTGAAAAATGTACTCAACATTTTTAATGTTCTATAACTTCATGCAATTCTACAAAAGTTTACGAAAAAATCTCATTTTTCAGAATTTTCATGTGAAAAGTTACCATGAAATTAACATGAGTTTCACATGATATAAACGTGAATTTCACGTGAAAAATACGTTAAATACATTTCACGTGAAATTCACATTAAATTGCTCGTTTCACGTGAACAAAATTTCCACACAAATTGTTCAACAATTGCTCTCTTCATTTGAAATTTTTTATGGACGACATGAAGCTCATAGACAAATATGAGATTTCTATCTCTTAGATAAGTACAAATGTTGGTTTGTCACAGGGGTTTTGGTTTGTTCTCCTTTTCCGGATTTGACACAATCAATTGACCACCTTTCACGGATGTCTTTGCCTATTCGTACTGTAAATTCAGTGTAAACTGAAACATATTTATTGATTAATTTGCAAACACAGTATTGTACAATTGAAACATGAGACATAAATATAGTGTAACAATTTAATTACGGGACTTGAAGCTAAACATATAGCTGTCTCGTGTAAATTTGACAGTCTAATGCCCAAAAATCTGCATTGAAATTACAAAATTTCATCTATCAAATTGAACTTTCAAACAACAACAACAACAGCAACAACAACAACTGCCTTTTCCATTTTGGTAAACAATATTATGGTTAACGAAAGTGATACTAGATTCTTGTGCAAGTGATCATGATTCTTTTAAGCTTATATTTTTAGGGAAAACAATATCTGTAACACTTTATAAGAGCATTCGTCATGTCATGTTCATCTGACACCCTGGTACGTTGTCATGGGCTTTTATGGGCCAGTCAAAAGGAAAGGAATTTCAACAAATGACCATCTGATGTTGTCTTATTAGGGCTCTTTACACTTCTTTGTATAAATCTGGTAAAAATGAAAAATATTTCAGAATTCATGATATATAAACCTAAATTCTAACTTCATTCACTTTCCCTTTCTGTTTTTCATTTCCATATGCTTGTTTAAAATGAAGAATAGTCATTCATTGCCTTTAAATTTCGGAAAGATATACAATGAATCAATGAATATCTTTATTAAACACATTAAGGGTTGATGGCAATGCAATTACAAAACAATAAACAGATGTAATAGACATTTTTAATTAAAAAAAATCAAAAAAATCCAAATCAGTCCACCTTCCTTAGTATTTAAGACTTTGTTATAAATGGTGCAACATACTGCAAATGAATTGGAGGGGACATTAATTTTAATATATATGTTCCATCTTCATTTCTTATAGAAATATTTTATTTTTTTCACTTATTTCATTATATCTAGGACAATTGAAAAAAAAACCCGGATTTCATCTCAATGACATTCATGGTGCGCATTTGACATAACTATTTATTATAAGATGTAGAATCCCATCCACATAGGGGGATCCAGGGGGCCTTGGGGGGGGGGGGGGCTGGACCCCCTCTTTTTGCGGAAGAATTTGGTTGAATATATAGGAAATCATTGAAGCGTGACCAAAGCGGGCCCCCTATTAGGCCAGTCAGTGGGCCCTCTCTTTTCAGAATCTCTGGATCCGCCTCTGAATCCATTCATTCGAACTTGAAGGAATAATTTGTGGTATGCATGGGACGAAATAATAAGCAAGGGAGGGCTAGTTTTTTCCCAGCCATCATACTTTGGATCTAATGTGACATGCTCACGCTATGCTCACATATAAACTGAGCCAGGCGTGGATACTAGGTACATTCTTTTCACATTGGTGAAAAGGACACCTTATCATATATATGTTGTATACAAGTTGCAATATTGTACATGTTGGAACATGTACAGATAAATTGTACAAGTTAAGACAAAATATGACATGGTTGTCTTTCGTCATAGACTTGTTTATTAATATACAAAGGTCTATGCTTTCATCAAGTACATGTAATCCCAAAAAAAAAAGACATATCATGAGATCTTACACTTTTTGTTAAAATTCTGCATGTCAATTTTAAGAAAAAAAAATCTAAATAATATATAAATAGTGGTATCGAAGTGCTAAACAAAAGCATTTAAAGTGTTGTTGCTGAATTCAAGACTTTTAAAAAGTTTGGAAACTTATTTAAGATAGGAACATAGGTGCGGTCCAAAGAGTCTTTCAGAACTCCGACCAGTTCCTCCCCGTGATGGAAGACAGGCCTTGCTCCAGCGATAGCAAAGGATACTCAGAGCAACTAACACTGGTGGTGTTGTGTCATGGGCTTGACGACCCATGGCACATGGCAAGTCTAAAAAAGTCACTGCAGAGGCTCTTTAGCCTATAGTCACTACTATAAAACCCGTCAGTCAGTTTAGGGTGTGCAATATATGAAAAGGGTGGAAATTTCAGTTGTTGTATATATGTTGTGTACAAGTTGCAACTTTGTGCGCGTTGCAACATGTGCAGATAAATTGTACAAGTTAGGAAAAATATGAAATGCCCTTAACAATATAAGACAAGACTTATTTTAAACAAGACCAATCGATGTCTGGCCCTGCGTCGCACGGCAAAACATTGAACCCTGTACATTCTAGGCCCAATATGGACAGTCAAAATATTTTGACACTTGCATCCTATGGTGGACTTACAAAGCATATATGTCACATGCCACCCAATATTGTAAAAATACTAGACAAAAAAAATAGTTTCTATTTTTTCCCCCATGGGTCCCCTTGTTGCTAAACAGAAAAGGTGGGTCAAGAAAAAATTGTATCCTCCATTTTGTATCCAATATATGACCAAAATCAACTTGTAAAAAAATTTCTAAATCGGACCATAAATAAAAAATGTCACATTTTTGCCCCTTTTGGGCCCCTTGTTCCTAAACAAAAAGAGAGAGGACACCCAAAATCAGTCCAACCCTTCCTTTAATAGTAAGTAAACTTTCTGTAAAGTTTCATAGCATTTGGTCAACCAAAACAAAAGTTATTGTGGAAAAATTTAAAAAGTCGCCTTTTTAGCCCCCTTTGGGCCTCTAATTTCTAAACTAAATAAGAGGGGACACCCAAAATCGGCCCAACCCTTCCTCTTATGGTAAGTAGCATTACTGTAAAGTTTCTTAGCATTTGGTCAACCAGAACAAAAGTTATTGTGGAAACAAATAAAAAAGTCACTTTTTTGGTCCCTTTAGGGCCCCTAATTTCTAAATGAAAAAAGAAGGGACACCCAAAATCAGCCCAACCCTTCCTTTCATGGTAAGTAACATTACTGTAAAGTTTCATAGCATTTGGTTTACGAGAACAAAAGTTATAGTGGAAAAAAAATAAAAAGTCGCTTTTTTGGCCCCTTTTGGGCCCCTAATTTCTAAACGAAATTATAAAATAACCCCAAAAGGGGAGGTGCACATCTTCAATATATCTGTAATCACTGTGTAAAATTTCAGAAAGATCTAGTGTTCGGTTTTTGAGATTCAGATTACACAAGACAGGCACCCCATAATGGGACGGACGGACAGACGGACGGACGGACGGAGTGACCCGGCTACTAGACCTGCTTTCGCCTTCGGCGACGCAGGTAAAAAGGCATGAATGAAAATTATATACTATTTAATATACAGGTCTATGTATATATTAAAAGAACAATTGTATCATTAAGTTAAGTATCAATCAAGTCTATAGAATACAACTAGATTCAAGAACTTCCATCGCAAATTACTGCATTATAATGGAAGCTCCCCCCGGGGGGGGGGGTAACTTTAAGTCTTACGTGAATGTGCCAAAAGTATGGATCATGATTTGTCCATTTTTATATGGACCATAGCATGTATATGACTGTATCTTGTATATGTGCTCTGGTTACAGGGAGGGCTGCTAAAATAAAATAAAGTAATATTAATAACACTCATTGTTGTAGCTTGAAGTATTTTATTAAACTCTATTTATATCCAGGCTCCCATCTAAATATTTTATATGGCATCTTAACCCATTGTATAATGTAACAATCATACCTTAATAATTGTATACTGTATTCTTTGCTTTACTTGTTATTCATGTTATTTATTTATGCCCGTACGAAAAAAATATATGGAATCCATATGGAATGCTTATGGAATCCATATGGACAGGTTATGGACAAGGATATCCATATGGATAAATGATTGTCCATATGGATTTAATTGTTGTCCATATGGATTAAAATATTGTCCATATGGACAAAAATGTAACGTCCATATGGACAAATAAAAAATCCAGAAGGACAAAGCTAAATCCATATGGACAATATTTTCTTTAAATCTTGCAGACATAAGTGCACTTGATGATGTCATTTCTGACATCATCAGTTTTTGAGTCCATTGAATTGCAAACAGGAACACTGATAACTGTGTGATTATTGCTGGAGTTAAAGATGATTATATTGAAATGTGTTTGTTTGTTCATGCAACAACCCTTTTATATCTCCCCCATCATATAGTTCAGGGCATATATCAGTTGTACCAAATGCCTCATGCACTTTCCTGTTTCTTTTCTGCATGGCCAAGAGGTGGTGGTATGCTAATAATGCCTTATTAAAACTTAGTTCTTTATTTTTTGCTGTTGACACACAGGTTGGAAAAGATAATACATGTACAAATTTTAAGAAACTTCTTTTCTTAAGAGCCTGTTCATGAGAAAACTATGCAAAATCGTCCAATAGCAATGTTTTCATTTTTGTAAAAGGTATAGGGCAACTGAAAGACCATCCTATAAGACTTATTCAGGCAAATTTATTTTTTCGAAAAATTCAAGATGGCCGCCCTACGGGCCTCAATAGCTATATATAGCTTTCATCTGATTTATCGGTTATTTCAATCAAATTTTATTTGAAAAATAGACAATTTCATTGTGATTTTTTTCAGTTTACATAGATGGAATTAAAATTGTATCAATATTTTTTGAAAAAGTGATGTTTTGTCTTTCAAATTCAGTGCAATTTTCGTAATTCATAATTTTGGTTCCTCTGGTACTTTTGGGTAGGACTGGGGCAGTATTCCAGACTGTTCAAAAATGCTGAAATTTGTTATTTTTAAGGGTACTTATTGTCCAAGGTAACGCTTTTTTATCCCTATCTTTTAGAAATTCAAAAACAATAACATATCAGGACAAACATATCAAAAAGCCGAGCTGGGATTTTAAATTTTGACTTAGCCACAGTTCCAGGAAACAATGACATGTTTTAGTAATTTTACATAAAATCCAATTTTTAGGGTATCGGTTTAAAAATCTGAATGTGTTTGCTATGAAACAAAATACATTTAGAACATGTGATACAACAGATGATCACAATACAAGTACAATTTAAGGGTCGGGAAAGACATATACTTGGGGATTAAGGGTGAAGGATGGGAATATCTGTGTATTTTGATGAAATGTACAGAAATGACCAACTTTAGGGGACTATTTTTCATTAATGAAGGGTTGGACTATTGATATGGAATATGTTCCCATAAGACTGCCACATGGTCTGTACAAAAACATATTGTAACTTTGCATTCGGTCATCCCTTACATGTTACAGCATTACAAAAATGGAGATTTGGCCAGTTTTAGCACATGGCTATAATTGGCTTCGGGGGCATAATAGTGGCATCTTTTTGAAATAACTTAAAGATTTTACATAAAAATTGGATTTTATGTAAAATTACTAAAACATGTCATTGTTTCATGGAACTGTGGCTAAGTCAAAATTGAAAATCCCAGCTCGGCTTTTTGATATGTTTGTTCTGATATGTCATTGTTTTTGAATTTCTAAAAGATAAGGATAAAAAAGCGTTACCTTAGACAATAAGTACCTGTAAAAATAACAAATTTCAGCTTTTTAGAGCAGTCTGGAATATTGCCCAAGTCCTCCCTGAGCATATCCAGAAATTTGATGCATTTTTTAAATTTGCATATTCTAATATCAGGAACGGTTCCGGTCCAACATTTTTTATAGAGGAACAATAGCAACTTATGAAATTTTCAAAAGTTATCAATAAATATGTGTTACAGACACGATTCGCATGTTAAATTTCAATCACCACACAAGTTGAAACAATTTGAGACCCCTCCTAACAATGTCGGCTAAAATTTCAAGGTTCCCTGTTCATTTAAAATTTCGAAGCGTAGCACTCTTCACAAAGCAGTATAAAGTCTTTGGAAAAATGGCTGATATTGTAGAAAGTCCAAAATTTATCTTGAAATAGTTCAAGCTGACTTGCATGTAAACAATGTTCGCATATTGATTTCTAGAGATCAACTAAGGTTAAACAAGACACAATAAGGCATACAAACCTAATCTATAAACTGTAGGTTCCTCGGGCATACAAAGATTGCCTTATTTTCTCACTTTGAGTTCAAAAGATTCAAAAATTTTTAATCAAATTTGATAAAATAAGTTTGTTTTTAACCGCCAGGAAACTTTAGGAAGTTCATAAAAGGTTCTAAATTATATCTGTGACGGATGAGAACCGAATATTTTCCGTATTTTTAATACATGCTGTAATAACAAGGCAATGCAAGGCAAGGAAGATTTGAAATATCACGTGACTTATATTTCATTTGCATACATGAATATTAATAAGGCAAAGCACTGTTCATTTCTGGATATGGGGTACCAGAGGAACTAAAATTGTGAATTACCAAAATTGCACTGTATTTGAAAGACAAAACATCACTTTTTCAAAAAATATTGATACAATTTTAATTCCATCTATATATAGCTATTGAGGCCTGTAGGGCGGCCATCTTGAATTTTTCGAAAAAATAAATTTGCCTGAATAAGTCTTATATGATGGTCTTTCAGTTGCAATATACCTTTTACATAATTAAAAACCTTGCTACTGGACAAAATTTACAATTTTGCATGGTTTTCTCATGAACAGGCTCTTAAAAGGAAGTTTGAAATAAATCTTAGATCAACAGCATCTCCATGAAGAACCTTCAATTATGCCTGATTGAATCCCATGTCTAATCCTTATGGATTTCTTACTAAAAAATTCATATGGATTGTGAAAAATCCATATGGAATGAGAACAAAAATTCATATGGAATCCATAACCTTTTTATATGGAATCCATAACCTATTTATATGGAATCCATAACCCTTTTATATGGAATCAATAAACTTTTCATATGGAATCCATAACCCATTTATATCCATACGGAATCCATAACCAATCCATATGGATCCATAAGCATTCCATATGGATTGTTCAATAGAAATTGTTTAAAATCCATATGGAATCCATAACCAATCCATATGGAGCTTTTCGTACAGGTAATTAATCATTGTAATGATCCTGTCCCTTGAGGGACCATGATTGGAAATAAAATATGTCTTATGTCTGTAACGGGGATGAAATAATCTTAGTGATGATCTCCCTTGAACCAGAGACTTTTGTGATATATCAACGTTTCCGTGGAATACGACTACGAGGAAGGATTATAAAGGCATTTAAACATTATTTGACTTTAATTTGAGGATAACTACCAACCGTGAAGATAGTGCATGTGATGAACTTTGCTGTATTTTTGGAACTTACATACCATGAAGAAATCTACTTATGAACTATTGAAGTGTTAAATTTTTATTTTGTACTGGGTTCGAATTGAACCATGGGATAACTAATCCCGATCTTTTGGCCTTCAACGGGTGTCAGATTTTCTCGAAAGTTATCGAGTGGCATGGCATTCTTTGATTTTAAATTCTGAATTTTGGCTACATTGTTAAATTAACAATATGTAATAGTTTTTGTCTTTTCATAATAAAATATCTGAACATCTATGGAGTATTTCCTACTGCCTAAGCTCAATCCCTGTGGACGAACCGTACACGACAGTTCGCCGGACACGAGGGAACGATGTAGCACACCTGGTGTGGCGCATCCGACCCTCCTGTTACATTTTTGGTGGCCATTGTGGGGATTGAGATGAAACTTGGTAGTTTGGTAGTACTCCAAGATGTGAAGCAACATGGTGAACCTGTGCACAGGCATCAAATTTTGGCAATCTATATTTTTCAGATTTGATAGCGCTTTGTATTCTTATGTGATCACTTGAAGATATGTTAGTATTTTATGTATGTTAGATTTGATGTTCAGATTCTATAACTGCTTAAGTCGAATTATCAGATATTTCCATTTTTAATTTATACTTTCATTAAAAATAGATTTTTCAGAATAATCATTATTTTTATTGTTATGATCATTAAGCAGTAAGTTATAGAAGAAACTCATTTTTGAATTGGAATTTTCATATTGCATACACATTGTACACTGGTTAAATGCATTTTTGCATTATCATTTGCAGTTTATGTTATGGTACAAGTGCGGTACACAAGATGTGGTTATTCTCATATGGTTGATGAGAATGGGTATAGTTGCTAGAGGTTAGAAGATACTTCCGAAAAGATTAGTAGGGCTATCTTATCTAGACAACGTACTATGTTGTAGTAAGAGACTAAGGGTGTCTCATTATCTATGTGGATTGTAACATTGTACATTAAATTTTATGAGATATTTGCATAGTTTAGCTTTTTAAGTTTATAGGAGTTGAGAATATTAGTATCGCTGCCTACTGGCTATGTCAAATATTTTACACACCTGTTTATATCAAACTACAGTCTAAGCTTTATGTAAATATTCTATTCATTATGACAAAATGCTTAATGTCTGTTTAGTCTGCTTTCTGCTTCCAGCACTGTTGCTGAGTTCTAACTAACACTGATAAGGTTGAAAAAGCCTTTGCTATTGTGTTATGTATGGCTGATGTTAGTTTCCAGTCTTAAGAACTGTGGAAATGATCATTCACGATAAAGAGGATGCACAAAGATTATTTCATTGAGGACTTCATTGAATCTGCTTCACTTCGTTCAGCAATTTCAGTCTTAAGAGGGGAGGAATGTAACGGGGATGAAATAATCTTAGTGATGATCTCCCTTGAACCAGAGACTTTTGTGATATATCAACGTTTCCGTGGAATACGACTACGAGGAAGGATTATAAAGGCATTTAAACATTATTTGACTTTAATTTGAGGATAACTACCAACCGTGAAGATAGTGCATGTGATGAACTTTGCTGTATTTTTGGAACTTACATACCATGAAGAAATCTACTTATGAACTATTGAAGTGTTAAATTTTTATTTTGTACTGGGTTCGAATTGAACCATGGGATAACTAATCCCGATCTTTTGGCCTTCAACGGGTGTCAGATTTTCTCGAAAGTTATCGAGTGGCATGGCATTCTTTGATTTTAAATTCTGAATTTTGGCTACATTGTTAAATTAACAATATGTAATAGTTTTTGTCTTTTCATAATAAAATATCTGAACATCTATGGAGTATTTCCTACTGCCTAAGCTCAATCCCTGTGGACGAACCGTACACGACAGTTCGCCGGACACGAGGGAACGATGTAGCACACCTGGTGTGGCGCATCAGACCCTCCTGTTACATGTCTATGCCCCAAGAAAGTCTGCATCAGCATCAGCTATAAGATGTCAGAAATAATCTGCATCCCTAATTATATATAATTTTATATAAATATGGGTATTGAATTACAATCGAAAATGGCACCACCTCCCCCCAACCCCCCCCCCCCCAGGCTTGAACACAATTTAGTTGGTTTCATTCCCCCGTTTATATTTGCCCATTGGCAATGTGAGAGCTGGCGCAGAAGTTCAACAACCAGAAAATCAAGACAAATGACCACCAACAGACTAACACCAGATATTTGAGTTTGTATTAATATGACTGTGTACAGTATCAACTAATTTGTCCTTAAATTTATCTTCTATCAAGAGGTTTGGCACATGATTTTCACAACACTAGACACATGAGACAACCAAACTCAAAATTTTGATGAGTTCAACAAGAAATTCTGTTCATTGATCACACACACATAAAACAAAATTGTTGCCTTGTACGAACTATTTCCTCAATCCTCAATCTCCAGTCTAATGAAAGGCATTTTCGCAGCCGGTACTTTTTTTGCTTTACTTATCGACACTGTAATAACTCTCGGTATCATTGGAGGTCTTAACTGCGCCTGTGCCCTAACTACGCCCACCCACCTTTCTCGCCTTATTTGAAGGAAATAGACAATATAAAGGCTATGACGTCAAAAGTATTTCACGCTTTATATTTTTCCTTTTATATTTCATATAAATTAGTATTTTTTTATAAAAATTATTACCAAGCCATTTCTCAACAGATTTTCATGAAGTAAAAACCAACATATGCATAATTATCTAAAGTTTGTTTGTTTATTTGCAAATTTGTTAAAACCTCTTGGTTCATTTTTATACTCTAATAAAACACATAGAAAAAAATTAACAAAAAATATTCGGTTAAAATATAAAGGAAAATGATTTACAAAATATTTCATTTGTGTTCTTTAAATTATGATGAAATCTAACCCATCTAACATTTTATGATGCCAAAATATAGAAAAAATCTTGAAATATTGCTGCATCTGTTGGCTTTTATTTTATAAAAATCGGTTGAAAATGACTTCCCAAACGAAAAAAGCCTATGGAGATTCAACTGGAGTGTTCAATTGAACGCTAGTTGAATGCGAAATGACCGTCAATTGAATGCTAGTTGAATTTTTCCCATGCAAATGAGCTAGTATTCAACTCCCTTTAAAGGAAAAGAAATTTGCATATTCAACTAGCATTCAATTTGGAAAAGTTGAATGCTTGTTGAATACTCCTAAAGTTGAACGTTAGTTGAACACTCCATTAAAACTTGATAATAGTTGAGCATTAGTTGAATACTAGTTGAACATTAGTTGAATACTAATACATTCTGGGGAAAATTAATATATAACAATGTGTGTGTTACATATAGAACAAAATATACACATGCTCAAGATGTTCTTATGTGTAGTAAAATAAGCAGAGGCACCAAAGGGGCATTCTAGTGTCAAAAGTCCGAAAAGGCAACGACAAAACCGGTAAACATGAACAAGAACAGCACAAGGAAACACAAAACATAAAAACAACCGAACAGAAATCAACAACGCGAACTCAAGTCGTAACAAGAGTGAACTCGGGTGCTACGGAAGAGTAAGCGGTTCCTGCCTGCTATAGCACACCCGCCGCGCTGCCAATTTCCAATTCAAATAGTTTTAAATCTAAACAGATTTCAAACTTAATCCTGCTTTAAAATCAGAATAAAAGTTTTGCATAAGAAAGTTAGATAAAAAGCATCATTATATATTTACCAGTACACCCTTCAAATTTCTTTTCATGCAGTGTATACTGAAACCAGTTTGCTTACAATATACTGTTACATATTTTTTCAAAGAATATATTAAGCAGATTAAATTTTTTGAATGTAAAGCAACATCTTTTTAATGAAATTCAAATAAATTGCTATGCTTCATAATTAGATATAAAGACCCACAAGAGTTTAATCCTGCTCTCAAAATTTGAAAAAAATACATTGTATTATATATAGGTTTAATTTCTTGAGTTATTGAAATAAACTTACTTTCAAGTTTAAAATGGAAATTATTATTATGATCAGTACTGAATAAAAGTAAAGGACTTACTATATATCACACAGAACCATATTCCTAACTCTAGTAAAATTTGCTGCTTTATATGGCGGTAACAATTTTAAAAATGACTGCCTCTTCTTGATTCTTCACAACAAAACATTTGATTGGTTTAAACAAAATAACAATTAAATAGTATTCAACTAGTGTTCAACTGTCAGACAAAATTTCCAAGACTGCATGAGCATTCAACTAGTTTTAAACTTTAAAAATGTTCAAGTCTGAGTGTTCAACTAGCATTCAACCTTCAAATAATTTTATTCTAGAGTATTCAACCTGCATTCAACTTTTAGTTATTGTTGCTTGAGGATTCAACTAGCATTCAACTTTCCCTCTGAGTGCTCAACTAGTATTCAACTTATAAAAAGTTGAATACTCAAAGAAGGCAGAATTCAACTTTGAGCATTCAACCTATCTCCTAATAAGGACCGTGTTTAGTGTGTATTCAATTGAATGCTAGTTGAATACTAGTTGAACATTAACTTTTCTGTTTCATATGGGTTGGTAAGAATTTTTTGAAAAAATGCGCATTTTTCTTCATCATTTTCTTCATAATGTAGATTCAGGAACATAAGTTTTGAACATTTCAGTTGTAACTTGTAATATTGTAAAATTTTGTTGAAATAGAGTTATATCCCTTTGCTCACTTATTTTTATTCTGATGGACAACTAGTTTCTTCAAAAATTTAGCATTTTGTTATATAGTATAACTAATGAAGAGCGAAAAATACTTATTTTAAATTCATAAATGTCATAAAACACAGGGATTATATGAGCGCACCTACATCCGCATGAATAAGTGTGGCCTGGGTGGCCGAGTGTTCTTAAATGTGCTGGTTTATATCTCTAGCCGCTCACCTCCGAGCTGGTGTTGGAGTCCTGTGTGTATTTAAACATAAAAGGGACTTCCCCAACTGTATGTGATTAGGTTTGTCAGTTACTTGCCCAAGGCTGGTGGTTTCCTCTGGGTCCTATGGTTTCCTCAACCATTAAAACTGGCCACCTTACATGGCCCAGGTGTTAATAAAGGGGGTTAAACACCAACACACACACACATATACATGAATGATAATAATATGTTTCCTATTTTGTGGGAAGCGTTACAATATTTATATAATCCTGTTATTAACCTTGTTGATATCTAGAAATTTACTAAACTCCAAAAATTACATTTCATCTTTATCTGTATAATTTTAACTTATTTCATTCAAGTCAAATTATACAGTTTAAGAGATTGAGATGACTAAATAGGAAAAACATGTATATTTATTGTCAAAGTTGAGAAATATTCAGTCTGACTATTTTTTATTTCACAACTGAGTGGGGGATGAAAAAATAATTGTTATTTGGATCAGGAATTTATTGAGCTGGGAAAATAGGTTAAAAATTTATGAAAAACACGTAGATGGTCAGCAATCAACATTTGAAGGTATCTAACCGGCTTCTCCATATCGGCTTGAATTACCCCACAGGTACAGGTAAGTCAGCTCATAAGTTAAGAAATGTATTTTTCGAAGTCCAAAAAAATTATCAGATTCAAATTAAGGTAGAGGGTGGCACTTGGGTCCAAAATTAATTTGTCAATAGATTTTCTTCAAAATTAACATAAATGTCCTAAATGATATACTCTTTCATTATTTGATTCAAAATTCATGGGTTTCTTCCCTACTTTTCGAATTATATCAAGTTAAAGTATCAATATTTTACAATGAATTATATAGGAAAAGCCATAAAAACACACAAAAATGTTCCATTACTTTTTTTCCTGTCAATAGATTTCCCCATTTTTTGACATTTTATAGATCTTGCAACAATTCATCATTTTAAATCAATTTAAAGTGGGGTTTCTTCCCTTGATTTTTAGGTACAAGCAAAAATAGGAGCCAAAAACGATGATTTTTCATGATTTTTGCCAAATTACCTCCCTTGACCATACTTTAGCAAAGAATTTATACTACTGTAAGAATACAAATTTTAATTATATTGATAAAATGTGCCTAAACTAGGTATAAAGATTCTTAAAACACAAAAATCTCAAAATATTTTTCAAATTTCATTTTATTTTGGGCAAGTCACATGACCACTGTCCTGCTCCACCTTAACAAAGATTTTTTTAGAAATATTTTTCATTGGGTGTAATATCATTATCCACTTTTTATAAACTCAACAAAAGATAAGAACCATTCAAAAGTCAGCTTTTATCTGTAAAACATATTGAAATTCTGTTGGAAGACAGATGAAAAATATATTTATCTGATTTATTGCATTGTTTCTATCACAAGACTCCCCAAGAGAACAATAACTTGAATAAGAAAAGTAATACTTAGATGATAACCCGTCTCTTAAGGGCAAATTCTTATGTGAAAAGTGTATCTTTTTTCTGAAATATTCAACATCTGTTTCCCCATGTTACTTTTCAAGCCTCAGAAATCACTGGCCGTGTATTGATTTTTATCATGTAATTTTTCAGGTAGTGACAATAAGTCAATTACAATGGTGTTGACATAGAGCACATCAGTTGTCAAAGATGACTCCGCCCACCACATGGAACTAGGCTCCGCCTACTGTTTATGAATGGCTACAGGTATGCACTTAGTTTAATCCAGGTGTAAATATTACCACATGTTTGAAAATTAACCTGAATGTCATAATTTGCTTGGCTTGTGGCACCAAATGTAAATTTACACATGCATTTGCTGCATATAGTAAATATTTGACATGGATTTTGTTTTTAAATGGGAAATTATGTGTAATGCATTTTAAATGTGGAATCTATGATATCTTTATTTGAAGGAAGGAATTTGAATTTAAGTTAGATTTTTTTTAGAAAAAATGAAATATGAAGATGACAATTGAAGAGAAATTTAAAAGTGCATTTTTCAAATTATTGATTCTGATGTGTTTGGTCCTAGAATGCAAAGGTAAATAGTATTACATTCTAAATGCATATGAAAAGTTACATTATTTCATGCATTATTTTTTTTCATTTAAACCTACATGTATGATGATAAGATTTCCAATTAAAATAGAATTGAGTTTAGTTAAAACTTTTTAAGGAAATTCACCTTGTAACACTTTTAGGAATATCATTGATGCTGATTCACATATCTTTTTTTACTGAAAACTGGATGGAGCTAACTGTTTTGTCTCAAGAACTTTCAGTAATTAATTAAATTTTAGCCATTAACATGAGTAAGTTGTTAAAGAAGTTCTGAAAGCATTGTTACACAGTGATGCAGACAGAAGACTTAAAATTTGGTGATTGAAGGAAAAAATGGGGGGGGGAGGGGGTCAGTAAGATTAACATTTTATAAAATGGGGGAGGGGGCTGGTTTTTCCTCAATTTTTTTTTTCAAACTGTTACTATTCAAACTAGTAAATTTATTGACACATCAAATTGTTCTTATGCTAATTAATATTTTATTATTGAATGGTACTTACTTTATCCGATTGCTCTTTAAGGATATTTTAGCTTGTTCAGGTCTTTATTTGTTTAAATGATATATTTTGTTAGGAATAATATGGATATTTAATAACATTTGGCCAAGATTCAGGGTTTGTAGTACAAGATTGTTATCAAGTAGTATTATAAGTTGATTTAGTTAATATCAAAATACATACCTTTTACATTATAACCACAACAGTTTTGTAGACATTAAACATAAATATTTGCCATGACTTAGCCCCGCTACATATTTGAAAAATGGAGTTAGGTGGTGGTCATGCAGCAGGGGATTCAGAAATTTTGCTAAGGCATGGGGCCATTGACTGATTAAAGAGGGGTCCAGCCCTTGTTATATCTCAGTGATTTCCTATATTTCCAACCAGAAATTCAGTCCATAAGTGGTAGCTCAGGCCCGCACCCAATATCTCCACTGGTTAAGAATTAATCCCGAATCTTCAAATTCAGGTGCATAAATACTGTATGATAATGTTTGTTTGGTAAGCTTTGAAGAGAGGTAGAGACATGTTCCATCTTATTAACAAATTTACTGGAAAAGTAGTTTAAGAAGATTGCTTCACTTATCCAGGAATTTTTTTTTGTCCTGATGATGGCTGAAATAATGCTGACAGGACAAAAAGCAAATATTCAATTAATCATTTGTCCAGTATTGTTTTTTTCTTTTTTGTTTTTTTTTTATAAACTTTCAAAATCAATTATCTTGTTCAGTAAAAAGTCTATAAATATTTGATAATCCATCAGTCTTTTGACATAATTTCTTTCTTATAGAAAATATTTGGATACATCTGTGATCATATTGAATGGATACAATGTCTTCCTAATAGATACAAGCTATTGAATGGGTTCTAAATACATATATAGGTTACGTAGCAAGCTGTTAGGTACAACACCACCAATCTCATTATGTTATGGTCTGTTTGAATAAGAATTCAATTATTAGTTTTTTGCACAGAACCTTGAAATCAGATTGACACCTTTCCATGCAGCTGTATAATAAGATGGTATAAAAATATTTGGGTCCATATTTTTTATGGTTTGTATTAAGACATATTTAGAAGTTCCTAAATGTTTATAGTTTTTTAAAAGAAATAATATGCTTCTGTGCTTTTCAAACTTTTTTTTTTACTTTAAACAGATTTAAGGATGTGAGGAAGCATACCCCCATTTTTGTAGCACTGAGAATTAATAAAAAGGCTAAAGATTAACCTTTTAAGGCCAAGCTTCCTAAATTGTTCATTGCATATTTTGCATTATTGGCAATTATCAGTGGCAGATTCAGGGGGGGCGGAGGGGGCGTACACCGCCCCTTTAATTGAGAAATTTTATTTTTTTCTGTATAAAATTGACCAAGCCACTTCAAATTTTCATCAAAATCTGACATTTTTAGCAATTATGCCCCCCCCTTTCACGGACCTCTGGATCAGCCCCTGATTATATGCTAACATGGATACATTCTATAGGGTAAGAAAACTCCTGACAAGTCTTCTATGTATAGAAGAAGAGAGATACACAGATAACAATTGTTTGCATGGAAAAATAGAATAGCTATCAACAAGTTGAATAAAAATAGATAATTTGCATTGAAAAAAAAAGAACTTGTAAAAAGTTTTTTTTTCCAGACTAATTAAAAACATTTTCTGAACTTCACTGATTAGAACTAGACTATGAAAGATCTGAAAATAATTAAATAGGACTTTATCGAGATCAAAAACCTCATTTGAAGATCACTTGCTTTCTTATTTGTTATCTAGTTTTGAGATTGTGAAAAGATCTTACGAGTGAGAACTATCATCATTATACATGGTCGAGCGTAAAAGTTTTTCACATTACCCACAAAACAAATTTCCTTTTTAAATGGAGTGAAATATCCGTTTCTTTTTACAAGGGTAGTTTTTATAGCCCGCTCATTCTGTCAAGATTAGGTGTTTGTTTTCTATTGTGTGTCTGATTTACGTAAAAATTATCGCTCTTAAATAACATCTGATTGTTGTTTGAGCTCTGAATGTGTTTTGGAAAAGTTTGATTTCTGCAAGTCAGGAGAATTTATAACAGCTGCAAGGAGTAAGAGCCTGCAGTTTACCTTTAATGGATTTTTATGGTGTAAATTTGAGAACAAATTTATATTTTGGTTTTGTCATTTTGTCAAAGAAAAAAATAGAGGACAAACTGCATACATTTGAAATCTTTTATCATTAAAGAGTTTTCTTTTTTATGCCAAGCCTTTGTTAAAAATGTTAAGATTTTGAAAGAGTTTTTACGCCAAGATTTTAGACCTCCTTTAAAAAACTCTGTGGTAAAATAGACATATATATCAGACCTTACATTTCAAAAGATGTTTAAAAATGATTTGACGCTGCGGTTTTAAATTATGTGTCTGTTTAAATTGTGATAATTATCTTTTGTACAGAATAGGCTTTTTATTTGTTGAAGAATATAATATAGGACGGTGCATTGAAATGATTATTAAATTGTAAGCGATACTTTGAAATGGTGGGGTCACCGTGTTTATACTGAAAAATGTATTCCTTTTGTGATTTATACCAAGTTGTACAGATGGATGAGTTTTAGTCTTAGAGGAGCTAAACTTTTTTTAAGTCTCAAATAGTTGAGTTCCCCAACTGAAATTTCCCAATCTTGACTATTTCATGCATTTTTATGTCGCCTGCAACATGATGCAAAGCAACACAAAAGGGTTACTTTGCACTAATGGTCGCTATTAAATACAGCATAGTCCTGCCCCATCTCAAATATTACTGTTATAGTTTTCCTGGCAACTACATGTTACAGCCTTTTGATATTTGGCATGAAGCTTTCTGCTATAGTACTATATGGTGTAAAACAGTCCATCTACTTCCTTTTTACCGAAAATTTTAAGATGCAGTCAACATATGTCTCCCATTCTAGTTTTTTAAGTTCAACCATAACTTGTTGTTTCTATAACTGTTATTTCATTATTATTCATGGTGTATCACGTTTTGTGGTTTTCATGAAGTAGGAACAAACAGGAAAATAAGGATCTAAAGAAGTTTTTATTCAAAATTGATTCCTTGTATCAGTTTGTGCTAACCATGATTTAAAAAATTCAATGCAAAAAAATGTGAAAATTGATACCTTAAAAAAAAATGAAACCACATTAAAATGATACTAGATATATCATGGATGTTGAAAACGTGTATACACAAAACAGTTTGAAATCTGCAATGGAGAAGTAGCCAGTTGCCTTGAATTAAGACCTTGTTTCCCATTTTGTACTGCATTTGAATCTTTAAGTGAGACCTAGGTTGGCTAAGTGGTCTAGGTACTGGTACTGGTTTATGAAGCAAAGATCAATTTTGATCACTAGTCATCTAACTCTCAAGGTGATCCTTTAGTGCTTACGGTACTTTAAGCTTTTTATACGACCGCAAAAAATTTGCGGACGTATAATGGTATGATGCTGTCGTCGTTGTCGTTGTCGTCATCGTCGTCGTCGTCGTCGTCTGTTAACTTTAGTGTATACACGATAACTTTAGTTCTAGTTATCCAAATGCAATGAAATTTGACAATGATATTTCTTACCATTAAAGGATGGATGGGATTGATTTTGGGAGCCCCCCCTTTTCTCGTTTAGAAATTAAGGGCCAAAAGGGGCCAAATTGCAACTTTTTGTTTGTTCTTACTATAACTTTTTCAAAAAATTTTTCCTCTGAAACTACTGAACAGAATTCAATGAAAATTGGTATGATTGATCAATAGGGTGTCATGCTCTATAGATGTATTTCAAGTTCTGATTCGTCAAAAAACATGGCCGCCATGGCTAAAAATAGACCAGGGGGGTCAGACTACTGTTTTTGGCTTGTAATTCAAAATGTATAAGAGATAGATGAAATCTGATGCCACCCTACTGCTTCAGGATCAAAAGTTCTACAAAAGTCTCCATTTGGTCGAAGTTGTCAGATGACCCCTTATAGGGGTTACGGCCCCTTAAAGGTGAAAAATAGCATTTTTTCATGTTTTTGCCCTATAGTATGAAAACTATTGCAGATAGCAAAAAGCTGTTGCTTGCATAATTGTTCAGCTCATTTAGCTCTACAAAAGTCTCCATAGGGTCGAAGTTGTCAGATGACCCCTTATAGGGGTTACGGCCCCAAAAGGGGCCAAAATCGAAACATTTTTATTAGTGGACCGATTTTGAAATTTTTTTTGCATGTTTGTTCTTGTCAAATAGCGGATGCAAAATTGAGAATTAATTTTTGCTACCCCCATCTTTTCCCCCTTATTATGTAATTAGGGGCCAAAAGGGACCAAAATGGAATTTTTTTTACTTGTGATCCGATTTTGAAATTTTTTTTTGCATGTTTGTTCTTGTCAAATAGTGGATACAAAATTGAGAATTAATTTTTGTGACCCCCCCCCCTTTCCCCCCTGTTATGAAATTAGGGGCCAAAATTGAAACTTATTTATTTGTGGTCTGATTTTGATCTCCTTTGGAAAAAAAATAATTCCTTTTAAAATGTGAATTTAGAAAGTCCACCAAAAGCTGCATGTGTCAAAAACCTTTGTCAGTCCACCATGGGCTGCATATGTCCAGAGCAATTGACTATCCCTATTGGGCCTAAAACGTACAGGGTTCAACATGTTGCGGTCGTATCATGCTGCGCTCGGCGAAGCTTTTTATTTATAATTTTGTTAAGAATGCATGTTTTTTTTTCCAACACAAACCTTTGCAAATTAATTTCAAACATGGGTGAAGACATTTGGTTGTTTTTCATACAAAGTAAATGTTAAAACAGAGTGAAATTAAATATGTAAATTAGGCCAAGGTGTGGTTCTTCATGAACAAAAATCAAGTGGAAATTAGAGACAATCTTCAAACCTTGTCGAGATAATGCAGTGAACTTTAAAATTGTCTTTGTTTGCAATAAAGTGCACTTTGAAAAGTTATTTGGTATTTAAAATATTTTAATCTAAGATTTTACTGGGAATTTAAGAGTTTATACTTTAAGAGGTTCCTACTTGTTTTGCTATAAAATTACAAATAAACCAAAGCTGTAATACAAAATGTAATAAAACAATGCCTTAAAGCATAAATAAACGATAAAGAGATGTGGAATAAGTGTAAGCGACACAACCAACATTAAAGAAATGGCAATTTAAAGAATCACAATGGAAAACAGCCAGCAGTTCAACATGACCAGAAGTCACTGCTCGCCGTCTTGCATTGGCCAAAGACTAAAAATACAATACATAAGATTCAAACAAATCCCTAGATTATCAACAAAAGACCCATTTCTGGACATAGAACCCATCATGTAAATCATGTTTCCAATTAAGTGCACTATTTGGTATTTTAATCGAAGACTTGTAGAGAATTTAAAGGTATAAACTTTTAAGAGTTTCCCACTCTTCTTCCTGCAAAATAACAAATAAAACAAAGCTGGGAGATAAAAATGTATTTAACAATGTTTATGCATAAAATCTTGCACAGCAAGTATTAAATTGAGATTTTTAACCTATAATGTAATTTAAGGCGTAGAAGTGTAATACTTTAAGGAATCAATGTGATTTTTTCGTCTTCAAAGAAAATTACCATGGTCTTAAGTGCTGTTATACCACACATTACATTATACTAGGGTAATGTATGAACAGCTGGCTCAGGTATTGTCAACTTTTAAACTTGTCAAGAAAGTTATTCAGTGTGAAGGTGAAAATCAGATGAAAATTAAATGAAAAGAAATTAAGCTTATCCATATGGTAGATCTAGAAATTTTCAAGCATTTTTTTTTCTTTTCTTTTTTTTGGTGGGTGGGTAGGTGGGGGGGGGGGCATTGTTTTACATTGTTAAAAAACTTCTTGAACCTCTTGTTTCATACAGCATTAGCACTCTGGATGCGAAAAATTCATAAATAATGTACATGTATGTTGGCAATCCAATATACCACAAAGAATCTTTCCAATGTTTGATGATAAAATATAAATGTACTTAAAATTCAAATTGTTTGATGAACTTATCACATTTATTGTGACCATTGAAGAACTTTCAGCAAAATACTGTAAAACAATCATTTACTATACAATAATTAGGGATCAATCTATGTTCCGTCACTCAAAACATACAGAAAACCGTTACATCTCTGTTGCATGTCATTCCATCATCAGACCTCCGTTAGTACACCTGGGTAATTGATCTTCCAACATAGGTAATCACAGGTTAATTGATTATCAACAAAAAGTAATCATTTAAACAAATCTTAAAATTTATGTCAAAATTGAATTAAATTGAAGTGCAACACTTCAAGTACAAAAAAAATTGGGCAATATTGCAGCGTGTCATGAACCTCTGAGTATGCCTGATTAATTCTGGGTAATTAACTAGATTTGTTAGAATGTTGCTTGATTAAGTTGTTCTTGCATTTAATATAAAAATCTTATGCAGAAGAAAGCCTTTCTTCCGTATATTTACTTAAACAGAGGACATTAAAATCTGATATTTATGCAATGGGTGAGAAACAGGTGTCGATGGTGGTAGAAGGGAGGGTGTGGGTGTGTCCTGCTGCCAGTAGTCCATTTTCTCCACTTGGTTTTATGTGTCAGGTAAGAGAGCTAGGTAAGACACACAGAAATCCGTACCAATGCGCTGGGGTCAGCATTACGGAATGCTAGAACACATTACCCGTCTCATGGTGGGGGGTTGTTTGACGTCACGTCGTGACGGTTGTCCTTTTCAGGATGTATGATAGCATACAGTACAGTACAGATACTTGACTGTTGAGTGGGGGTGGGGGGGAGTACATGTATTGATATATAAGAAACTGTCTTTTCACGCAAGAAAAATGTATTAAGTAGTTTATAGTTATTTAAAACAGTATGAAGCATGTACTATACTGTCGCAGATCCAGAAATTTTTAAACGACGGGGCAAATACAAATACCCTAACCAAATTTTCCTGTCAAACGGGATGGTGTGCGCTCAGCACGGGGCTATTAAATCTGCCTTTGCTATATATTGTTTTAAACTTAAATGAGTCTGTAACTTTGACCTACCTCTAATGTTTTATATTTGTATTTTCAGGAGACTGTTTGTACCAAGGCTCAACATTTAAGGTTAGTAGATAATTTTACTAACCCCCTCCTCTCAACCTGTCCCAAGAACTTGCTTTTGGAAAATATGTATTATTATACCCCTCCCCCTTTTCAAAGAAAAATGGGTCTACTGTTTTACCCTTGTCCGTCATAACAAGAGCTTGGATGTTATGCATAAAGCTTTATCCTGTATTACCACATGTTGTAAAGCGAATTTATGCTCTTAGGTCATCTACTTCCTGTTTGCTTAATAATTTAATTTTTACACAAGACACAATTTTTAAAATGGGGTTATCACTAAGTGAGCATAAGCTCATAGATTTTCTTGCTTTCTACCAAAAAAAGTCTTAAAAATAGGTTTTGTTGAAATTTCTCAAGGTTAAAATTTTGTCAAAAGAAAGAATGTGAGAAAATGTTCAAATTTGTAGTTTGTAAAAAATGCAATTACTTCTAGTGCTTTTAAAACCAACATAAAAAGCAAAGTTCTTTGACTATAATATAAGTTTTACACAAGTTGAAAAATTAAAGCACTGAGATTTACACAATGGTATAACTATGTAATATTTTCGTATTTGCACAAGACAATGAATATGAAATAAGTAATAAAAACGGTATAATCTGCACTTTCCATTGCATTGTGATGAATGTTACAAATCTCTAATATTCAGTAGACTATAAAAGGACTATAAATAAAAGTATAATTAATATGCATAAAAGATATCATTTTTTATCATGTACCATAAGATTAACAGTCACCCTGCACCAGGTTAAACTGTCGGTGGTGATGACCCTTAATGTTTATGAATTTTGAAGTTTGTAATTTATGTTGAATATCAATTTTACAGGGAATTAAAATGTAGATATTATATTGTAGTTTATATACCTTGTATTCTTTGATCTTTTGAATTTCACTTTCTATTGATAAATGTTTTTTTCTGTAAATTATTTTTATGAGCAGAAAATTATTTTATAATTTTTTGCTCTTTTAACATACAGTGAGAGATTGATAGGTATAGAAAATTTTAATTTAGGGTTTCTTTTGTCAACATGTAATTTTGATGAAAAATGTTTCCTCTTTAATATGGGAACATGTATTTCAAACAAAAAAGTTGCATTTTGATACCATTCAATTATAGATATATATTTCATGAAAAAGACCAAAAGTAAACCAAAACACAATGAAATTGAAAAGAACATCTCAGTCTCCCAATCTTCAAAAAGTTTTCATGAATTTTAGCCAGCCCTGCCAAAAAATGGCCCATCTTGGGCTGGTGGCTATTATTTCCAACTCTATTTTTAGCAACTACATTGTAAGTAGCTGACCTACTAAGACATAGACATGAAATAAAGGTTTTGAATGGAATTAGGTCACTGCGACCTACAATTGAATTCATTTTTGTTTTGTCCATTTGACACGGCGGTAGGTCATAAGATGTAAATAAATACTGAAAAAGAAGAAAACATTTTTTGAAATGATATTTTAAAGCAACATATAAAATGACTTCATAATACAAGAAAAGTCACTGTTATACATCACACCAAAAAGTGTCACATTTCATCAGAATAACCATAATGGCATATTGCGCTCAAAGATATCATTTCATATTCATAACACGAAATATGCACTATGTTCATCTAATGAAGAGAAAAGATCGGATACGATAAAAAAGTTACATTTCTACGTACATGGAAGTATTATGTCGAGACAAACAATGGCCTGACATTAAGTCTGCCATTCTTACCCAATTTTAAGATTTACAAGGTGTAAAACTGGCTTAAGGTCACGACCCCTCGGAGCTAACTTCTCCAACGGGGCACTTGTTACATATACACGAAGACAGATTATATGATGTCTGTGTATGATAGTGCGTTTAAATCTGCATATCTGATTGCAGGTTACCCACTGACATGCTGCACTAAAGCAGAATTGACATGCAATTGTCAAATATTTATTATGTAATTCATAATAATACGTTATGAATATAGTTATGATCTAGATTCTCTATGTGGGATATGATGATTGTGATGATCTCCAGTGGCATTTTACTTGTATTGATTTTGAAAAGATATGTAACGGACAAAAAAAGAAATCTGGGCCAGTTTCTGCGGTTGTTCTCATTTTTTTATGCACCAAAGTCCAAAATTAAGCATTTAATAAAAAATGGACTAAATTTATTGAAAAAGAGGCTGTTCAATTGATACATGTACTGTTAAAGGAGGGACATGTATTTCCATGTGGTTATATGATTTTATGTGTTTCTAAGTTCTAACAAATAGTGTGATCTTTTGTTGTAAATAAACTTGGAAATATATCTTTGCATGGTTTTTTTTATGGGGGGGGATGCAAAAATAAACAACTGTATATATATTGTCTTTTTACTGTATATTAGTGTTACATGCTATATTTGTTTTAATTTTTTAGGGAATAAGACTTGAGGTTTTCTTAACCATTTCTTTATTGGTGTGATTTTTTTGTACCACATTAAGAAATCAAGTTAATATAACATCACTTGTCTGTCTGTCATATCTGTAACAATCATAATTAATAATTCAGTATTAACATCTAAATAGATTATGACCACCCCACACTTGTCACCTTGAGTGGGGTTTTTATATCAAGTAACCTCTGACAAGATTGGTCTCTGATTGGGAAACTTTAATGACTTTGTCAGGAAAACATAAAAGTAACATTTTCAATATCTTGATTGACCCCTCTGTAAGCTCAATAATTTCTTCTGCAATTTAGGAAACCTTTGTTTGTGTGACCTCTTCTCTTTGTTTTTTATTCAGAAGATTTAAATCATTTTGCTTTTTACAAGCTTGAGAAAAAATATGGTTATATGAAAGTTAAGGAATTCAAAGCAATTCTGGTAATTGAAATAGAATTCCAATATCACAGAATTTACAGCGAAAAAAAAAGAAATCAATGAAAAGACTGCTTAAACTAAGCTAAAAAAAGCCCCTCATTAATTATTAGATTATTTGCTTGTTAAAAACTGGAAGATCACTTTCCAAGGTGAATGGCCTCTAATTGATAATTGATTGATATTCAATCAATTCGATTCCGGTCTATTTTAATTACAATTTAAATGATGCCCTCTGAAATATTTTGGGAAATCATCTGGTTTTTATTTTGAAAATAAACATCATATTTGCTTTTCTCCTTTATGTAAATTTTAACAAGCTAATTGTGAAGTTACAAATATTTACTTTATAGAAGCTAAAGCATTTCAATATCGGTATTCAATTAAATCATCAGAATTTTTTAGGGTCAATGAGTGCAATTGTAGCACTTGTTATGTATGATCATGAATTTCAAGGATTAAAGAAAAAATAATTGCCTTTTCATTTGTGACTTTTTGAGGCTATGAATATCTCTTTGGATTATAAGACATTGTCCATCATGTCCAATTATCTAGCGTTTGTTCTTTTTGTTGTTTTCAATACTTTTTTGTACATTAATGATGCAACTTTGAAACAAATTGATTTAATAAATAGATTTTGTAGAAATGGTTATTATATATAACCACGGGCGTAGTGGGGGAAATAAATTTCTCCGCGCAAGTCCCGACCAGGGGCGTTGTGGGGAAAATAAATTTCTCCGCAGAAGCTCCAACTCATATAAGAAGCAAAGATGTACTGATGCGGCAACTGAATATTATAAGTCTGAAAAAAAAAAGATGAAATCGGTAGTCAAAAAACATTACAAAAAAGAATGGCATATACGTACTAGTACATACAAAATGCATATCATTACTAAATCAGTGTGACGTCAAGTCAAAATGAAGTAAATCTATGATGTTTTGATTGGGCAAAGTTTATCATTTATCCATACTAGATGTGACTTTTTCAAATTTGTCCAATTGGCAGGAAATTGAACCTGTTTCAAACACAATAATATTGTTGAAGATATAAGGAGGTATCAGAGATACTGATAACATGATACCCTCCTGGAAACTATACCCCTCCTTCGACCATCAAAGTTACGTAACCATGTTAAGGTGATCAGAGACAACATAAGGATTACATCTTCTGAGTGTTTGTTTGATGTCACTTTCTGTCACCTTTAAACAAACATTTGTCTGACTTTACTTCTTGAGTGTTGAATTTTGCTTTGAAGCTATCAGTAAGTTTCCCTTTTCAAAGGTTTGTGCCTGAGCTATCAATTAAATTGAAGTAATTTTGTAAATTCTATAGTTTCATGTTATTATTTCCTAGAAATAGAAATTTTAAGTCTATATGTTAGGCTTTGGAACATTGTTGCTAACAGTATATTTGATTTTTAATTATGCCTTGGAACACATTTTCAATATGATTCTGTTTTATTCAAAAATTAGATTTAGATTGTAGAATAATTAAAATTGATGTAGAAAATAGGTTAGAAAATTATGTAAGTTAGAAGTGAACTTCCTAAAAAAAATAAACTTTAATACAAATAGAATGTACTTCGGACTGATATACTTTACCACAGTAACAAATAAACAAAGTCTACCACATTTCTAAAGAAAGTACCAATATCTATTTATAAGACAGCATAATACTTTAACATGTTACAGAATTTAACTCTGCACCACCCATTCAATAAGGCGGCCTACATCTTGTATACGCTTTGATCTTTAATGTCAATCGACAATCTTTAATATTTCATCTAAGATCTGGAAGCAAACATGCATATAATACCATACAATGTCAAATATTTGTCCTATTTGCATTTTTTAAACCCAAAAATGTATTGATTTCAAATAAAATGTGAAGTATTTGACGTGAAGATTTTAAGGTGAAAAGAGATATTTGTGTTATGTAATATTTGCACTGTCAATATTTTGATCTGTCGTGAGGTTTTCTTCAGAGAAAGTTATTGACTTTTGATTTAGGCGTGGATTGTTCAAGGGGCACCTGCTGTGTTTGGGTACAATATATGTATGGCTTAGGTTCAATTAGAAAATTATATATCTATCACACTGCATATTGTACTATTAAAGGTGAGAAATTTTAGGTTCTCTTAGGGCTATTTCAACATGGTGACTTTGCCAATTAAATCTTTTGCAACCTTTTGGAGAAAAAAGGGTTTTCCTAATGTTTTTGTTAGAAATGATTACAGGACTTCTTTTAAGCTTGTCAACTTCACATACTGCAACTTGAGAGATCTTTGTATTTGAGTAGTTTCAGTGTTTTCATGTTGATGTACTTCAAACAACACATTTATCTGTTCTTGCTTATTCCTATATAACTGGGATTCTATACTTCTGGGCTCATTTACTCTGCCTAACAATTGTACAATCAGTATCAGACTATCTGTTGTCTTTATCCATCAAAGACAGATTCAGCACCAAAGACGGATTTAGAACCAGCAATTGCTAGTAGTGACACACCCTCCCAATTGACAGGAAAATTTGGTTAGGAACTGTTCCCAAGATTTTTTTTAATTGTGCGACCTCCCATTTGAAAATTTCTGGATCCAGCACAGAGGTCCCTACATACAATAAACAAAATTTAGGACTTTAATGCCAGGCACATTGGCCTACCATTTGATTTAAATATGGTAAAAGAGTTTTATGAAAGAAAGATCCCTTTAGTTATTATTTGACGACATAATTCCCCTGTTTGAAAATTTCTGGATGAGCCACTGGCCATCATCAGACTCAGTAGCCTTGAGTGACAGGGAGACAACCACCTGCAGAAAATCCTTAAACAGCCAGTTTATCACCTTTGATGTTTATTTTTCTGCCTCATTTACTTAATGTTATTACATCCCTTTTATGGTGTATTCCTTGTAAACTGATCCTTCTCTAATACCTCAAGTACATTATGTATTGACGACTCTCACCTTTCAAACGTAAAATTGTTTAAATCAACACCTTAAATGAAATAAAACCATGAAATGGGACAGTTGTACATCAAATTTTATGTGTTTTTGGCCCATTGTACATTAATCCTATTAGCCTATCAAGGTAATAGTCTCTATTATGGACCTAAGTATACTATAAATATTTGGTGATGGGTCAATAAAGGTCTGTTTGATTTCTAAATCAAAGAAAGTCAAATATTTATTTTTAGTAAACAGTGGATCCATTTAGTTAATTATGACATAATGATATTGGGAACTAAACCTTGAAGATTTTTACTGTTACAGTTTTATTATGTCACATAGAGATATAAATTGTATTTGGATAATAGAGTGATTATGGCAAATGTAATATGTTCTACAAGACATAAAGGTGTAATAAAATGGGGTACAGTATCAGTCTTATTGAAAAATTGACAAAAACTGTTTCTTTATCAATAAAACTGGAAAAGTGAGCTTTGTCTAGTCAAGGATTTAAATCAAGTATTTATGAAAAAAGTTCATCTTGACATCATTCATATTGATAAATAGTTTTAGAGGTTGATGTTTTGGCATTGGTTTACTGGTGTCTGGAAATGTTGCAAATTGGTTGCAATATTGGTCTTTTTGAAAAATTGACAAAACTTTCAGAATGATGTGTCTGATCATCTAATTAAGATCAAAGAGAATTAAAATCAAAGCGCTAAAGCGTTTATAGGCAAGCGAAATACATGTATATAAGTACTGTTAAAGATTTATCCTCTGTTAAAGTATAATTATTGTTCAAAATGTTTGCGAAATAATAATTTTGGTGGGCGAAGAAAGGATCGTCAAATCACATACACAAGACAGGTATCGTGTGTAAACGGTATCGATTGAAACACCCCTTCGATTTAAATGAACTCGTCCCATTGATGTGTATTAGGTACTGAATTTATGAATGAACAATGCCGTATCTTTGCGTTAACCAATCAAATAAGAGAAATATGTATACGAACCAATCAAGTACTAGATGAATACATAATTTATATTCTATCGCTTTAAACCAAATAGTTCATCAGTAAAATGCAAAGGCATAAATAAAACTTGTGCCGATCCTATAAAATGCCAATAAAAATGGAGATTTATAAAAGTGTGTATCATGTTAAAAAATATTGAAAAGTAATAAAGAAAATAAAGCATTTTTCCAAGACTGGATGCTGGTAGATCACTCCGTCTAGACTGAAAAAAAACGCGAAAATCATCACTACTCTATAGACTCCATAAGGCTTCGCTGCGCTTGCCTAAAAATGGTTTAAGCTTTGCATCATTCAAGTGACTGATTGAAAACTGGGTACAATATTTCAACCTAATTAATACGGCTTGCCAATAAGAATTACTGCCATTGGTGTTTCCCGGCCAACCCTGGTTTTCCAGTTAGTAATACTTACTCAAGATTATTACTCAGTTTTGAAAATTCCATACCATTTATTGGATTTACTGTCCAATATAAACCTTAAACCTAGAAAAAAATGAGTCCCACTTTTCTCTTGAAATGTATGGGTAAAAAAATTGTTGTGAGACTCATGATCATGAGCTTCTTTTAAAATAAATAGCTAGGTCACAGAATATTTACAGAAAAAAACCCTGTTGTGAGACTCATGATGCATATGAAATGACTATACAGCTCTAATTGTTGAAGGATCTTAAAATGTATTGTGTGCAGGTTAGATATTATGTAATTCTATGTACTACAAATCACAATCAACTAATTTAAAGATTTCGAAGGGTATACAATTATACCAGATCTAGTTCATTGTAGTATGAAAGCTTAATCAAAATTAAACAGACAAATTAAAGAAATGCATATTTTTCTAGGTCAGTGCAGTTGGCTGACTGATGTTACACAAACCTTATTGTAAATAGAGTGACTGCATTGAAATTTTTACATGTATTAGATATATATTAGAGATTTAACTAACCAATATGGAATAAGCTGTCTCTCTAAAAGTCTTGGATGGCTATACTACACCTTCAGAAAAAGGATTGTTCTTTATATGAGAAGAGCAAGTATTCCATGCATATATCTCTATGTAAAGATAAATAAGAGTACAGGCAAAATGCAGACATGGACCAGGATTTTTGATTAGAGGGGGCGTATTAAATATTCACCGAACAGAGCGATGCTTGAAAAGTTTTGGCCATTTTTGATTGATTTCATGGTAAAAAATCACAATTTTTTTCACATTTTAGGGGGGCGCGGGCCAGGTGCATCCCCACCTGAATTAGCGCCTGAAATGGGGCCGCTTGTCTTCAAGGTGCACACCCTTATAGTGCTGCAATTTAACATATAAGCTCATGTGTATAGGTGGTTTCCCTATCCAGTTTAAGAAAATTAAAACTGATAGGAAATTAAGGTGTCTTACTAAATATAAGATAGAGTCCCAGACAAACTTTGACAAACCCGTCATTTTTTTTAGCTCTTCAGTGATGCATCTGACAAGATCTATCAATGATAGTGAAAGTTTGAGTATTAATGTTAATTCAAGAACTTATATTGCTTTTCAGTTTAAATCTAGTGGAAGATTTAGTTACATACAGTTGGGTGCATTCATTTTATTCAATGCAGTTTTTGATTGTTACAGCTCTAATCGTCCTGTCATATCATTTCTTTATGTGTATGTGAGGTCTGAGTATTTTTGCCTATTATGTTACACAAGAAATTATCAAAAGTCTTTAATAGATTAAACTTAATACACATTTTATTTATTTTTTTGCTTGTTCATAACATAAGCAACTAAAGCGTTGAGGCTGACTGCATCTATTTATAAACCAAATAAATCAGACTGAGGCCAGTTAGTTGCTAAGCAATCATGGGCATGGTCCATATTCCATTTAAGTGGTTGCTGTAGATGCTGTTGCTCTTCTTATTATGTCAGCCTCATTTAAATCTAAGTATGGCCACAATAACTTGAATTCTAGTAGACAGATAGGTTTGAAACTTGATACAAATGATGACCTGTGACAACATGTCGGGGGCATTAAGTTTTACTCATGTCCGTCCGTCCAACCGTACCTTTGTACGTCCATCTGTACGAATTTCCGTCAAGCTTTTCTCAGAAACCAATACACGAGAATGATTTGAAACTTAGTAGGATGGTTCAGTATGAAAACCTGTCTTTCAGACCTGTCAGACTTCTTGTTCCTGTTAGGAACTTAGGCCAATGTGAAAATAATGGAACATCTTAATATGAATTATCTGTAAGGACCAAACTATTTCCATAGGGGTCAGAATCACATACTTCCAGAATGTAATATTTTGGTCATTTTATGGACAAAAGTGTTGTAAAAACAACATCCGGTGACATAAAACATTAAAAACAATAACCGTTGCTATGGTAACGACGTCAAACATTTTGGCGCCATTTTTTGTCAAATTTCACATGAAAAATATGCTTCATTCAGATGTCAAAAACAAGCAAAAAAGATGCATTTATTTCTAAAAAGTGTTACAATATGAAAAATATGTGCTTTAAAGGAACTATATGCATGGAAAAAAATTTAATTGGAATCTTCCATTATTTTTTAAAATTCGAGTCAAAATCTTGAAAATTCACATTGATCGATTTAGCGAAAAATTCAATATTTCAAGATGTTATTCTAGAAAATGTGGCAGGACTCAAACGAACAGACAGCTATAGAAAGATATCTTGTTTACTACCATTGCAAAAAATAATGAGACATTAGTGGGCATTAAATGTCTTTATTCTTAAAATAGAGCTTCAAAATACCATATTTTGGCAAAAAATACCATTTTTTTTAAAAATGCGATTGATTTTCTTCAAATGTGTATCATTGTTTTCTTGTGAAATATTATTTATAAGGGGGACGGGAATGAAAGATCTTAAATAGAATTACATTGTAGTCAAGTTTACCAATAAAGAAAACCATAGAAACAAAAATAAACCCTTTAAATCATGCCTAAACAAAAAAAAAGAAAAAGCCCTTTTTTCTCAAATTTCAATGAGTTTGTTATGTCTGGCAATGTGTGTTTAAGTGTATTAATAACCTTACTTTGTTACTTGATAAAATATGAGGGTTAATATATCCCATATGTAAACCTTCCGTTGTATAGGAGACACCAACATCTTACTTATAAGTGGGTTTTATTGTTTGTGACATCACAAATTTTGAATAATATTGCACTATAGTGCAGATATGAAACTTTATTGCATGCTGATGTCCTTAATTGCTTTCAATGGGGAAATTACACTGTTATAAAAAAAGACTTATTTGCTACGTGTATAATTATTTTTCAAAGTTTGCATAAAGTCCTGAACATAATAAATGTAGGCTGTTGAAAAAGGATTTCTACCTTTTTTCATATTTCTTTAACTTCATGACATAATATATTTAAGTTCATCTCTAGACTTTGTATTTGTGTAGAAGTTACCTTTTTTTTGCCTGAGCACCTTTCATTTAGTTGACTGGACAGAACATGGCCTAGCTTACCTTGTAACATTACGGAACTTATCAGTCAAATATTTGTAGCTGTGCATTCCAGTATTCAATTTGACCTCCAAATATTGGGGGGGGGGGTACTAAATACATTAATTAAACTGCTCTACCAATGTTAAATTTGTTTTTGTGTTGTCATCGATATCCTCACTTGGAATTGACCTTCATTAATTGATGACAGCAACATATCTTGAGTGTATTATGCCAAGCAGAAACTGCTCACCCTTGTTCAAAGTTAATCTGTTGTGGTGGTTACAGGTTGTTTTATTTGTGGCTGTAGATTGTGTCGTCTTTTTTTTTAATTGTTGTTGTCTTTTGTGCAACAGGATTTGTCTTTTCCGTCTTTATACATTTAGTCTAGGAATCTGTTGTTCCTGTATGTACCCATGCAGTTCTTTTATCCTGATAATTTCAAAAATTCTAGCATGATTTGCAATTGTCAGTCATCAGAATTATGTTGATCATAACTCTGCTTGGTAGTGCAGGTAAGGTTTTAGCTTACAGACAAATGCATTAAATTAACTTCCACAACCATAAATGACTTTCATGAACTTCTTTGAAAAATTTGACAAGGCATAAATAACTTTTCAAAAGAAGCAAGGACAGCTGGCTTTCATATTTTGTGAAAGGTTTTTTTTTTTCAAATAAAGCATAGAAATACAAAATTTTGAGTTTAGTGACGACAAGAATTAGTTGACCAACAAATTTTAAACTATAGGGCTCCGCATTCTTAATATGTGGTCAAAAATAAAACACAATGTAATTGATTTTGCAAACAATTTATATTAATAACAAAAATATTTTTTGCAGACAATTAATCCATAGCATATTATAAGCATCATTGAAAATATCATTTAATAATATTTCAAGTCAAATATTTCATGACATAGCTATAAAATGGGTCAATGTGCCACAGATGGTATTTCGTTCTTGAAATATCATTGGTCTCTATATCATGCATCATTTGAGATATGGACCTTTACCTTAAAAAATAATTTAGTGACTTTAAAAAAAAATAAAGTGATTGGTGTGTATATATAAGTGGCCAGAAAGAAACATGTGGTATTCAAGATAAAGACTAATTTACCAAAGTTGTTCATGCATAAAATAAAGGTCACATTGATCTTTTTCTAGCCAGTGATATTGTGCCATGCAACATACATCTAGTGGCCAAATATCATTGATAGTACCTGATATAAAAACCTTAACCAAAGTGTTTTGGGTGTAGAGATTGACAATGCTAGAAATAAATGTCCGACCCATGTAAAAAAGCGCCCCTTTCCTTAAAAAAAATTGCTAGAAACATGAATCAGGCAAACAGGGTTCACACTCAACTTAAGCATAAAATTACATGGTTTTTTTTCAGATTTTTCAACCATTTTTGAAATTATGCGTGTTTGTTGTAAACAATTTTCTCAAAGACACAAGCATGTCCTATTGTGGATTAAGAAATATAATATTCCAGGCTTTTTCAAGAAATTGAAACAAAATTGTAAAACTCAATGTCCATTCCAGGTCCCTCAAATTAAAAAAAAAATTTAACAACATTTTGGTCTCATGGTTGCATGGGAACACCCCACAGAAGTTATTTGTTTAATTAAAACAAACATTATATACCAGAAATAAATGTACTCCATTTATCATCTGAATTTACCCAGAGAGGTGCAATACATTTATCTACATTAAAAACGAAAGAATATGGAATATGTGCCAGAAAGACACGATGCACATATTGAAATGATGTTGAAAAATGTACAAAAGCAAAATTTAATTGCGTGTGAAGCGCTTTTCTGGATTAACCTTCATCAGACACGCTAGGAGTAGAAAACTTGGAAAACCGGTAGAATATTAGATTTGATAAAACAAAAACAGAAGCCAAAAAATACAACACTGACCAAACAGATAAATTTATCAAATTTTTAAGTAATAGCCAAACGCTGTCAAATTTTGGAAATATGTAAACTGTGTCTTTCCAACACATATTCCAGTACTCGAAAATATATAAGAGCATACAACTGAAGCACGGGGAAGCTTTCTACGGCCTCCACACGGCACTAAAGCCAAACTCTGAAATAATATTAAAAACGAAAGAATATGGAATATGTGCCAGAAAGACACGATGCACATATTGAAATGATGTTGAAAAATGTACAAAAGCAAAATTTAATTGCGTGTGAAGCGCTTTTCTGGATTAACCTTCATCAGACACGCTAGGAGTAGAAAACTTGGAAAACCGGTAGAATATTAGATTTGATAAAACAAAAACAGAAGCCAAAAAATACAACACTGACCAAACAGATAAATTTATCAAATTTTTAAGTAATAGCCAAACGCTGTCAAATTTTGGAAATATGTAAACTGTGTCTTTCCAACACATATTCCAGTACTCGAAAATATATAAGAGCATACAACTGAAGCACGGGGAAGCTTTCTACGGCCTCCACACGGCACTAAAGCCAAACTCTGAAATAATATTAAAAACGAAAGAATATGGAATATGTGCCAGAAAGACACGATGCACATATTGAAATGATGTTGAAAAATGTACAAAAGCAAAATTTAATTGCGTGTGAAGCGCTTTTCTGGATTAACCTTCATCAGACACGCTAGGAGTAGAAAACTTGGAAAACCGGTAGAATATTAGATTTGATAAAACAAAAACAGAAGCCAAAAAATACAACACTGACCAAACAGATAAATTTATCAAATTTTTAAGTAATAGCCAAACGCTGTCAAATTTTGGAATTATGTAAACTGTGTCTTTCCAACACATATTCCAGTACTCGAAAATATATAAGAGCATACAACTGAAGCACGGGGAAGCTTTCTACGGCCTCCACACGGCACTAAAGCCAAACTCTGAAATAATATTAAAAACGAAAGAATATGGAATATGTGCCAGAAAGACACGATGCACATATTGAAATGATGTTGAAAAATGTACAAAAGCAAAATTTAATTGCGTGTGAAGCGCTTTTCTGGATTAACCTTCATCAGACACGCTAGGAGTAGAAAACTTGGAAAACCGGTAGAATATTAGATTTGATAAAACAAAAACAGAAGCCAAAAAATACAACACTGACCAAACAGATAAATTTATCAAATTTTTAAGTAATAGCCAAACGCTGTCAAATTTTGGAATTATGTAAACTGTGTCTTTCCAACACATATTCCAGTACTCGAAAATATATAAGAGCATACAACTGAAGCACGGGGAAGCTTTCTACGGCCTTCACACGGCACTAAAGCCAAACTCTGAAATAATATTAAAAACGAAAGAATATGGAATATGTGCCAGAAAGACACGATGCACATATTGAAATGATGTTGAAAAATGTACAAAAGCAAAATTTAATTGCGTGTGAAGCGCTTTTCTGGATTAACCTTCATCAGACACGCTAGGAGTAGAAAACTTGGAAAACCGGTAGAATATTAGATTTGATAAAACAAAAACAGAAGCCAAAAAATACAACACTGACCAAACAGATAAATTTATCAAATTTTTAAGTAATAGCCAAACGCTGTCAAATTTTGGAAATATGTAAACTGTGTCTTTCCAACACATATTCCAGTACTCGAAAATATATAAGAGCATACAACTGAAGCACGGGGAAGCTTTCTACGGCCTCCACACGGCACTAAAGCCAAACTCTGAAATAATATTAAAAACGAAAGAATATGGAATATGTGCCAGAAAGACACGATGCACATATTGAAATGATGTTGAAAAATGTACAAAAGCAAAATTTAATTGCGTGTGAAGCGCTTTTCTGGATTAACCTTCATCAGACACGCTAGGAGTAGAAAACTTGGAAAACCGGTA